>LQNS02278097.1:21642806-21654462 GCA_001587735.2 Parhyale hawaiensis
CAAATAATCTCTTGACACTTTGAAATGCAATAATTATCAAAAACTTGTAAAAATCTAATCTGAGAGGTGCAATATCGAGATGTTAGTGTTTGAAGTTTATTTACCTACATATGGACTACAAATTATATCACTAGACAACACATAATCATCAAAATTTAAAGAAATAATTGACAATAATAACTGTATTGTAAATAATCTCTAAATAATCTCATGAAAGTAAACCTTTCATGCTAACGCAAGAAAAGCGTTTATGAGCAAGAAACACAAATTCGGTGCCAGATACTGTCGGTTTACGACCACCATTCGCTTGTTTGCGCACGAAAATGACCTAAAATGGGCTAAAATTAATTTAGCACCTGCCACTGGGGCCCGGTGATGCACCTGGGGTGGTTAAATGTGTAAGATAATAATAACAACAATAATAACTAGAGCACTCTGAGAGCGCATACCTCCGCCAAGTGAAGCAACGGTAGCAAAAAATTCAGATTGGCTCTGAAGCCATAATTTTCTTCGTACAAACTCCAAAATCTAATCATTTGTGCCTTTTTATATAATTAACAGCTTGATCAATTTTCTTGAAGATCCGTTCATAACTTTTTGAGTTCTACTGTTAACAAACGTCATGACAAACATGAGTCAAACATACAAACGAGCGAACCGATCTGCACCAAAATTTGATCATTTATGTCTTGTAGCATTACTAACAACTCGTATAAATTTCATAAAGATCCATTCATTATTTTTTGAGTTATTGTGCTAACAAGCACAAAATTATAAACAGTGACAAACGAACGAACGAACAGGCAAATCAAAACTAAAATTTGATCATTTACTCTTTGTTAAAAACCTAACAACTCATGTTAATTTCATCAAAATCCATATATAACTTTTTGAGTTATACCGTCGAGAAAAATGAGGCAGACAAACAAACAAACAAACGGATAGACATATCTTCACCAAAAGTTAATCAACTGTTCCTCCTAACATACCTAACAATCCCTGCAAAATTCATCCAAATCGGTTCATAACATTTTGAGTTATCTTGGTGACAGACAAAGAGGCAAACAGACAGACAGACAAACACGACGAAAACATAACCTCCTTGGTGGAGGTAATAAATGGCCATGTGCATGTACTTTTTCCAACAGATGCATTGCGTCTCCAAGAACAGAGGCGTGTTGTCATCACAACCCAGTTGGGTTACTGCAACCTGAAAAATGGTAACCGTAACCTGAAATGTGTTTGTGAGACCGCCATCTAACGACGAGCGGTGCAAGCGTCACAATGATGGAATTCTCTGTTAATTGTGATTTCGCCAATGGAATATGGAAATATGTCAACCTATTTACTTAATTAATGGGTGCTACGGAATTTACTCGTAGCTCATTTATTCAAATTTTATTTTCTCTTTATCTAAAATTGATGTTTCTGAGTGGTTGCCTGTATTACCGTAACCCGTGACACAATTGTCGCTACCGTTCTTTCGCGTTAAGATAGAAACAAAATTTATGAGTGGCGTGCAGTCACCGGTGCAGCACCGGTAACTCCAAAATTGTAACTACAATACGTCTCAGTTTTGTGTCTGAGGTCACGGTATTGAGGGGATATATGTAGTATATCGATGCTTCATCAACTCACCGTGAGGCCTTAGAAGGAGTGGACACTCAAGTATCGTGTAGTCTATGCCAGGAGCACTTGACTGGGCTTTTTAGTCGGTAACAAACAGAGCAACCAAGTGATTATCCTACATTATAGCTCTATTTTTATAAATGCATTTTCAGCAGCTTCTTGTCTAAACAATGTTTCTACCATTTAACTAAACTTGGCTGAATTACTTAGTACACCCTAACGGTGGAGCCGTTTCATTCCCACATTTTATACCCCTTTGACGTTCACCTAAAGTTTTCTTCGGCCAAACGTTCGCGCTTCGTTTCAAAATCATCTATTACGGTTTCAGGAATGTGTGTTAGAGCAATTGTAGCAAAAGCACAGCTCGGTTCTTGTGCAAGCTCTCGTCGAAGCCTTATGGCAGAGTTTTGATGATCTTGTGTGGGTTATAGCTACGGATATCCAAAACTTTAGCCATCACGTACTCTGCGAATGTGATATTTTCAATTTGGCTTTCGTATACATAATCTTCATTCACTTGAGTAAATTCGCCATTGCAGTCTTACAATATACATCGCTTTCATAAAGATTTTCGTCCGGGCTCTCATAGACAGTTTCGGCCAACGTCTGCGGCATACGGTCCCCAGCGCCTTGTGGCCGCTCAACGTTCTGGCACTGAAGCGAAGGTCTTCTGGCACCGCCCGTGTTCAAGCTGCTGTTGTTTTGGAAGACTTGGGGCGATATGCCGGACGAGGAACCTGAGCTCACCATGGGTCTACTAGGCGGATGTACGATTGGTCTGACAGACGGATCTTCATTGGGTACTTCATACAAGTCTTCAGATTTTTGCGTTGGCGTTGGCTCTGAAGTCGGTGAGGATGGCCTCGCCCTCTCTGCAAGTTCATGTTCGTCTGGAAATAATAACATACGATTCAGTGAACGAGTTAAGAACTCTGAATAATAAGTTATTATGAATAAAATAGGTAAGAGATTAGTAAAGCTAATATGATTTACCTATATAAAAATAATTTTATTGAAATCATTTAGGCTGATGAACAATCTATTACCATCACACCCATGCATTACCTAGTCTGGTACGTAATCTTATTCGTATTCTTATTCGTTTCGCCAGTAGAGATATTGCTCAGCAATGAATCTTTTCTTGTTTACAATAAAAGGGCAAAATAAAAAGACGAACAAACAGCTGTTTGTGCACTATTTGGCCAATTTGAACTTCGCAAGACTATTCTATTCTTTTGGCAATGCTGAAGCAAGTTATTTTCTACTCCAAGCTCCTGTCGATCATAAATAAATTTTGGACAAATCGTATATTACTGAGCGAAAGCAAATGCAAATTTCAGGAACAGTCATGAAGACTGAGCTACATGACAAGAACCGTGTGACTATAGAAGATACCTCCGAACATTGAGATAATAACTGCAAAGAAGGAAAGAAAGCCCCACAGACGAAATAGCAACTCGTCATTTCTGTGCCACTGTTAGTGACATGTATGCCTTGAGATGAATGTTAGTTTCCACATGAACAGCGAAATAATGAGATTTGTTGCACATCTGCACAACTATTTCGGGATGAAAATGTGAATGCTTTAAAGCAGACAAGTTTACCACATCCATAGATAAATTATAGTGTGAACATAAATTAACAACCTCGGAAAATCGCATAACATATTGCACATTTCCAAAATACAATGGCGTAATAATAATTAGCAACAAGAATATACAAGGAAACTGAATTTTAGTTATCAGTAATCAAAATAAAAGGCTATTACAGTGCACAGTTTGAGCCTCCGTCTCCTCAAGAAAAATGCTCTACCAGCGTAAGAAACAAGGGGCGTACAGTATGTGATTAGATTACAGTGTACTCTGTGGGTAGGGAGACTCAAAGAGAATACTAGTACTTTCGTCTCCCAGACTTCATGCTGTATGTCCATAGAATGTGGAGCCCATGGCAGTGTGTTCCCACAGAGGATAAACAGAAATTCGACATAGGAAAATAAAAATAGAATGAATCACCATCACTAGAAATTGGTGTGAAAGTGCAAGGAAGTAAACCGTGATGAAAGAAAAGACGTTCAGAGAGCGTAGCTGCTTCCAAGTTCTACTATTAGTTTCCTTTGGGGTAGTGCTCCATGTGTGTCAGAGACGAGGTACGTCCGTTTTGGTAAGTAATGTGTGTTCAATAGGCAAAGTGTGTCAGAGTAGACGAGATGTGTTAAAGCCGACAAGGTGCAGTAGCAGAGGAGCATCTTATAGAATATGAGATGCATTAATTAAATCAGATCGTCTTGTATAACCTTTTCTGGCATTGTCTGCTGAATTCGATTGTGTTACCATAACTACAGTATAGTTTGATCATTCATTATACACTCCACCAAACTACATGAGCTCTACGATTTACCAAATTTCACCAAACGGAAAAAGACGGAAGCATAAAATAATTTAGAAATTGGAACTCAGTTTGTATTTGGCAAGAGAATCGAAAGTTTACCAGTGCCAGTTACTGTCGTATAAAAATTGTGACAGTCTGAAACTGGTACAGTTTTGCTGAGCAGCTTAATAGTGTGCAAGATGAAGCCGTGGCTGCTGCATGGTAACCGAAATAATCCAGTTAGCTTTATGCAGATAACACTGACAAAAGTTGTAATTGGCCACCCAACATCGATGTAGATGATTGAGGCTTCTCAAGGGTTTAAACTAAGCGTTTAAACTAAGATCGTGTATCCTGTAATAGCGTCGAATATGCTCGTTACACTATAAGAAAATGTAAGACAATAAAGAACCGTAGAATTTCTGCGGGTCTCTCTAGTCACATATTAATAAGCAAATCATCTTTCAGTTGCGAGAAGACGGCGCTAAGGAAGATACAGATAGACAACTTCTAAGCGCACCTCAAATGGCCAGCGAGAGCGCGTTGTGGTGTCATCATTTTTTCTTGGTCCGGCTGGTGCGATCTCAATTGCACTGGTATCATGGCTACGAATATATGATGTTAAAGCAAGTGATCGACGGTAAAGTAATTATTGCAAATTTTGTTCCCCAAATGTCTAAAGCTTCGTCCAGAGTACCGCTCAAAAGTGCGAAAAACGCCTGTGCAATTTCGTAGAACGCAGCCAAACTGTTGCAGCAGCGTCCACACTGTCGTCCGGTGCATTGCAGCGACGCTTGACTATTAAAGAGAAGAAGTTTAGCAAAACTTTAATGCTCACGCTCCTATAGGTCCAAAGAAGCTGCAGGTTTTACCACAATTAATAACTTACTTTACTTTTAGTATCGATACAACTATGAATAAGCAATGATTCTAAATGCAGATACTATTTTTATTCGTTCTCCAGCAAAATGCGTACTACCAACTCTGCTTGGGTTGACATTTTCACACTTTTCTTTACCACCCGGTATTGTTTTAGAGTTGTCGAGTAAATAAATTTCTAGGTGGGGTTCTTCGACAATTTATGTTCCCATGCTTAGTAAAAGTATTCGAACATATTTTGTCTCTTAAACACATCTGCGTAACCACAAAACCTTGATAAAATGTTTTTCGTCAACTCAAGTGTCACTACTGCATTGAAGTTTCATAATTCTCGTCAAATTTGCAGTAAATTAGAACTCAAAGAAGCTTAAGACTTTTAAACAGTCTATAAAGAAGCAAGAAAACCTGATGTAACACCTAATTTATTTGTATTCCGTCAAAGGAACAGAATACTTCATGGTGAGCTTGCTATATTCGAAGCCTAATAAATCATGCGAAAATATCCAGCAAGTTGGAAGGTCGCGAAAACTCACAAAGCTGCGCTTTGACGACGAAAAGTCGCAGCGATCACCGAAACCGCCATAGTGTGGACAGATTTTTGCGGTAGTCTGGACAGGGCTTAACAATTGGCAGTCTGCATCCACGTGTCTGCGCTGTTGCTGCTTTGCAGCAGCGCGTGAAATATATTGAGTGCTTTATATCTTGTCTAAGGGTAATGTAAAAAGTAAAAATGTTAAATGAGTAAAATTAAGCTGCGCAAGTGAAAAGAAAGTAAAGAAACTAGCTGCTGGTATGTAGCTTTCTCGAGTAATAGAGCGCAAAATTTTCTATCTGGCAGCACTGTGTGACATAGTTGCGTACCTGGAGTTGTAGAGCGCCTCTGAAGCCTGTTGCCAGCGAAGAGAAGACCAAAGCCGATCACCTGGCCCGCTACAACCAACACTCCAAGTGTCCAAGCCATTGCGTTAATGGACCGTTTTGCTTCCAGCCATAATATTCGGCAGTCAGTTTTTTCTGTTGAAATAAAATACCAACATCTCTAGAGGTTGAAAGCATAATCTTCAGCTGTACAATTGTGAACGGCGCAGACTAAAGTATACGCGACTGATTTTGTTTCCTACTCCAAAGCGAACCGGATTTCCGATTCCTCATCTTTTTCCCGGTTTCTTTTCATTGCCTCCAATGGAGTTTGTCTGTCTTTTAAAAACGTACTTCAAAATGTTCGGGAAAGGTTTTCATGAAATTTAAAGGAACTGTTAAAACCAAATATCTAAAAATAACACGATAAACTTTTGGTGATGAACTGTAAATACGTTTGTCTACTTGTCCGCCTGTCTGCTCGTCTGTTGGCAACATAACTAATTAATTACAAGCGAAAATTGACAGAAACTGTTAGGAATGTCACGAAAAAGAGATGAATAAATTTTACTGATGATCCGTCAACCTGCTTGATCGTTCGTCAGTCAAGTCCTATGCAGACGAGAAGCAAAACTTGCCGAGAGGGCCATTTCGTCAACAAATGCTCGACCAGACTCTGCGAAAAAGTTGCCTCAAGGGCGAGTTCAGCAGGATGCGGTTATAGGCCGATCTTCTTCGCAGCTTTCGACCAATTCAAAGCAACCAGCGGTCCAGTTTCCCTGTTATCTGTCCACTATTAGGGTATGTAACGCCTCAGTTTTTCTTAAATGAAGGCGATTCTAACTACGAGGTCAAAAGTATAAACTTAATTTGTATCCAGACTCCAGACTACAACAGTGATAGCCGCAGGAAACGTACACTCCATTGCAAAATTTTATTTACAAACTACAAGATTGTTTGAATAAACTACTAGATAGTATAAGTACTATGCTCGGTGAATAAAAACCGACGTGTAAATAAGCAATACAATATCCTAAATTAATGCCTACAATTTCCTTTTCTTGCAACTTCCAAAAACTTTAGCCCAGGACATTGCAATTGTAAGAACGTTTTCCCCCGCTACGTGTGCATTGAAATGTTGCGTCAAGCTTGATGATCCGACAATTTTGTCAGGTCGATATCAGCGAATATGTCGCTCGTCTGTGCACGGCGTTTTCCATTCTCTCAGCAGTGCGTTGCCTGACAGAAGTTTGTGCTGCACTTACAACAGTTTTAAGCATATTCCTTATACAATTCTATCAGTCTGAATGAAGTCAGTTACTAAAGTTAAGCTTCAATTTTCTATATATAGTGCCAACACTTTAGAATTTTTATGTCTCTACCGTATTCTAACATTACGATAAATCTCCAATAGGAAATCATTCTGAAATGTATATAATCGCATTCAATTTCGACTGTAGATCTCGGAAACGTTCCGCCAACAAAGGATTCGTTACAGCATTTTGATGATATAATGATTGATAATTGAGATTCTATAAACTAACTCGTTTCCATTTTTCTTTCTTCAGCTAATATTCTGGAAAGCTACTGCGTGACCATCTACGGTGCTCATGTGATTGCTATACAGCAATGTAGAGTAGACTCTGCAGATTTCTTCAATAATTAAACGACTATTGTTACCAAAATTATTTTCTCTGTCATTTTCTTAGCAACCACTTTTTCACCTAAAAGAATTCGTTAGAACGGGGTTTCTCAAAGCTATTCACTCTCTGCTCCCAAACTGTATTTTACCTTATCAAGAGCAACAAGAACCAGGAAACTGCTGAAATTCCAGAGAGCAAAAACACTGTTTTTCAATAATATCTTTGATCCGTATTGTACTTACGAAGCGCGAAAATATGTTCCAAGCTCAACAGTAAATCTTTTACCTGCGACCCGAGAGCAGTACCTGCTTAAAAGAGTGATTACTTTGCTTCTGTTCTTATCTCTCGGTGTGGTGTCCAATATTCCGTAATTTTCCCCTATCTAATAGTGAAAGTGTAACGGTCGTACTATAACGCAGGAGCTCAGGAATCAAAAAATGTAAGAAGAAGCGAATAATATTATAATGGGATGTAGAAATGTCTTTGATTTTATGCCCACAGTGATTGCCTTCTTTTTTTCCTGCACTCACCTTTTAGTCTCTTATCTGCTCTTCGTCTTCTTTGACGACTTGCTCCTCTCTTCCATACGCCCTCATCCTCTGTACATAGTACAGTGCCTGCTTATTGGATGTACTGCGTGTCTTTTATCAACCCCTTTATGTTTTTTACAAATATTATAAACTAGTCGAGATTGTTGAATTTTCAATATCAGCGACTACGCAATCTGTGGCAACTGCTGTCAGGACTGCAAGGGCTCACCTGTTGTCGTAGCAGCAGCAGCAGCAGTTGTGGCGTCACTGGCTGTTGTTGTGTCCACTGGCAGGCTGTTGCATTCACTGACATCGTCTACGGTGCATATTGGTAGGAAATTTCTGCCCATTGTGACGTACCAGGACTGAAATTTTGCATCATTTCCGTGTTCATTACATTTCATGTAAACTTCGGGATCACAAGATTTTCTCTCTGTGACGCAAACATGACTTCCATTGAATGAATACTCTGCATCAACCCATGGAGTCTTTGTACCACTGCATTGAAAAAGTTCAATTCCTACCAGAATTTGGTATACTTGCCCTCGAACTAGGTAACTTGTTGCCAAAGAGATATTCGTTTCTTTGGTGAAATTAAAACATGCACTGAGCTTTGTACTCTCAATTTCGGTAGCGCAATTTATGCGACTGCCTAGATTTGCGTTCTTCATTTCAGACATTTTGCTGTGGCCTGGGTTTGATATCCCAAGATTGTTATATTGCCCTGCACGGTAACGAGCGAGAACAGTTCTTGTTGTACCTGTGCGTAGCCCTGCAGCGTCACCTGCTAAACTGTAGAAGGAACTTGTTGGTGCTGTCGTCTCTGTGCTCAATATTGCCCTTGTATCATATTTAGATAGGCTAGGACTTTTAACATCAGTGGACTGCAGCTCTCCTGGCTGTGGTGCATTTTCAGTAAGACCAAGTCTGCCAACGCCTCTGGGTGGGCTGCCCAAAACACATCCAAAACACAGCCATAACACCAACGTAGGACCCTGAGCTTGGAAGATCTTTGCCATAACAGCAAAATAGCTTATGAAAGCGTAGCGTGACTCCTGTGAAAACAACAATAAATCAGAATGTAATACATGGAACTACATACATGCACTGTTTTAGCTTGCTTTTCCAATTGACTTGCCAAAATATGACGAACCGAATTTCGTATAAATATGAACGTTTCACTTATATCACAGCTTCACCTCACTTGTAAACCAGTCCTATACGATGATGGTACTTAATTTAATACTAGCGGATCTAGCAGACCGAATGCCAGCTCGGACCTATGGGCTGGTATCCTTAACCTATAATACTTATATGAACGAATTAGTTCAGCGATACCATGGGCTTGTTCGATTGAGCGCTGAAGTTAGGCCATCGAGGCCTGACTAGTCCGAAACTCCAGACAGAAGCTTGGCTTTGCAGATTTGAACCGTGCTGCTAGTGTTGCCAGCAGCCGGATCACGTTGAGCCGGCCGAGAACTTCATTTTAGGAGCAAGGCTGAGTTTCTGCACCTCTCGAGGACGATATAATAAAGGTCATTGCCTGAAACTCGATTAACAGGTCGAAGATGAGCACCTAAGGGAAATGACTTATGTCGGAGTCCAATTGAACACGCAATTATTGGCTCTTAAATTCTTCAACACTGATTGCTATGGGTATGCCATATTTTACAGATATTTACCTCTTTACAGTTGATGGTTTTTGCGATGCAAATCATTAGTTATCATCAGTTTTGCATTACGGTGCAGTCTATCTGGCACATAAATTGAACCTTCAATGTGCAACATGTCATAAGTACAGACAGGTGCCCTGGCTTTGACCCGTTGATTCACGTTTCTGGTGTTGACCTTTAATCGTTAATTGTATGTAAGACTTCTAAAAGCTTAATTATACGTCACGAAATGGAGACTTGAGTCGGCTGAATACCATCGGGTACGTAGCATCGAACAACTGCAATACGATTCAAACTAACGAAGCCAAAGTTCCTTTCTGCAGTTTCGGACAAACAAGTCGAGCGGGTTTGACTTAGATCGACTTTCACGACCCAGTCGAGTCTGTCCTTACGTTATTGCTACCTGTTGTTTACTTTCTCAAGATATTTTACCAGTATTTTTGCACATGCATGTAATGTATAAAAATAACCGAATGTCCCCAACATACCCAGCAGATAATAGTTCCGTCATAGTATTATAGCATATTTCTGAATAAATACACATATTATGATTAAGCCACAGCAGGAATTATAAGACAAGTTCATTTGGATCGTCAAAGTCAATTTACGTCAATTCCAGTTGACTTGAAGCGTCCAGAAATGCAGACAGGAACTTTAACTTTACCACTTTGATTTGTGTTGTAAGTGTTGGAATTAAGCAGACCAATCGCGAGGAGTCGACTGAAATTTTTAGGACGAAGTTCATGGAAGTCTCACAGGTATCTAATTAAGGATCAACGAGTGAAACAATTCAGTCAGCAGGTCGAAGCCTGGACACTTGCGAGATGATTCGGACGAGTTAAGCTACAGAGACTTGATTTCACGGCCCAAGTAAACGCGCCCCTTTTGGATAGAAAATACCATTTAGAAAATTGTATGATTTTCATTGGGTTTACTTATTTGCTGCTGACAATCACTATATAATACGATATACTACACAGTTGTTGGTTGCTTACTCCGAGCTTGCTTGCTATTCTGTTGGTCCTCCGTCTCGCTGATGAGGATTTAGATCTTGGGAAAGTTCATTTACTGAACTTCCAACCTTTTGAATTACGAGGATGAACAAATCACCTGGAATATATGTTCAAATATGAAAATACTGCCTTTTATGAATCTCACTTTGCTTTCAATTGTAACTCAGTACTATTTGATGTGGTAATTTCTTCTGAGCGTGGTAGATGAATGGCGGTATCTTCGATTGAGTGTTCGTTCCTTTCGTGCATAAACCATTTTGCTCCTGCTTTCTTTAGCTGAATCTCTTCGTAGCAGTTGAAACCGCACACTGAACAGACACCAAATTATGTTTAAATTACGTTACAGTAAAATTACAGTCCTAGTTCTTATATAAATGAGAATTTTTATTTTGCACACAGATGGTGATCGTCGGCTTAACCTGCGCTAACAGCCCGATTTACCTGGTCGTGAAATACTGGTAAGTGAATTTACTCTCTGTACTGTTACTTCTAAATTTTTGTGAACTCTAGGCCTTAAGTTAATTCAACTCTCTGGAGTCGTACATGCTGAAGGTGCCAGATAGAACAGCTGTTAGCAGTTGCGTGCAAAGTGGGGATAACTGGCTACTAGACTTCCCGTTAATCACAAAATGCTGTATCACCTCTTTACAAGATGGGTAGAGTGCATAATGTCACCTGGATCTCAACCGAAGAATCCTCAGTATGCAAAGTAAGGTAAGTTATCAACAGTTATTCATTGCTCATACTAACCATTCTTATTACAGCAAAGTCATTATTCTCTTTGCCTCATTGCTGTCTCCATATATCATGCTACCATTTTTTTTTCGGACACATCTGTCAGCTTTCCCCGACCAATGTGTCGGTTTCCTGACACGAAGCTTTGCTGCTATTTTACCAATCCAAAACTGCTCGTTTCCTGATTCAAATTTGTTATTGTAATGCATCACTTACAAAACCAAGCAATGCAAGACGCAGCGTCAAATATCATTGTTTGGTAGATAGTCGGTCCCCATTACTGGTAGTGATCAAAGTCTTCAAAGTGTGATATTTTACAATACATAATT
>LQNS02278097.1:21664929-21680572 GCA_001587735.2 Parhyale hawaiensis
TTACGCTTTCGTTAGCGTAAAGATTTTCATCTGGGCTCTCATAGACATTTTCTGCAGCCGTTAGTGGTACCCGTTCCTTGGCGTCGCCCGCCAGTTGATCGTTCTGATAATGAAGCTCATGTCCTTCTGACCTTCCTGGTGTGTTCTCATAGCTATGGTCTTGGGACATCAAACGTTCTTCAGCGTTTCGCCTCTCTCGATTATTTTGATAATGAGACGAAGAACTCTCCGCACGAGCCGTTCTCCTTCCGCAGTTCTCATAGACATTTTTACCGGATTTGCTGTCGTGTCGATAACGGGATTTGGAGGCCGCCAAGAGGGCGACTGAACGATAACTCGAGTTCACAATAGGTTTACCAGGCTGATGCACGATAGGTTTAGCGGGAGGATCTTCGATGTGCACTTTGTTGAAGCCAACGGGTTGTGGCGCTGGCGCAAGAGGCGGAGGAGCTGGATGCGCCCCTTCGACAAATTCAAGTTCACCTGAGAGCGGAAACATGCGCTTCAGGAAACAAATTTGAAAATTGAAATTATGTGTAATATTAGGGATAGGTTAATCAAGCATTTTTAGCTGTAAGCTAGAGCTACAAACCAGGAACGCAGACTATCGCCGTAAGACGCAAAGCAAAATAACGGAATGATATACAGCAGACAAAGGGACAAACGAAGTGTCAT
This sequence comes from Parhyale hawaiensis, assembly GCA_001587735.2. Taxonomy (NCBI): domain Eukaryota; kingdom Metazoa; phylum Arthropoda; class Malacostraca; order Amphipoda; family Hyalidae; genus Parhyale; species Parhyale hawaiensis. The sequence goes on from LQNS02278097.1 coordinate 21,665,605, forward strand.
ATCTTAGCCAAAATTTGCATATCTACTACCCTAACATTCCTAACAGCTCCTGTATATACATTTCATAAAGATCCGTTCATAATATTTTTCTCTTCTGTTGCTAATAGACAAACAAATTAAGAAACCATGGCAAAAACATGATTTTCTTGGCGGAGGTAATAAGAATTGGTCTGATCATCAGCTTAGGTTTACGGTTGATACAGTATTCTCTGCATAAGGTAAACCATCTACAATAAACATTGTAACCCTTTTTTTGCGCGGTAACTTTTCTTGTCGTTTTGGTCAAGCCGCCTACATTTTCTCATACTAAATAATTATTGGCTTTTAATGCTCATTGCCTGGGCTAGCTTCTTCCCACAGCATTGCTCGGGTAGTTCTGTTTATGTGTAAATTTTTAAGTTCCTGAAAGTAAATTAAAACTTTTGATGAGATTCATGTTTTTCCTTGCTGGCAGTAGCCTTCAGCATCAAACGTTAATAATTTGTAAGCGACTCCTAGGGTCGTAGCCAAAAATGCTACACTAAAGATAGCGAAACATTCTTGATAAGAGTACACAAGATGCAAATGCGACACAGCATAAAGCAACCATCTTCTACAACAGCTAAGCAGAGATTGGGCGGACAGGTAGACGATTGCAGCCTTTTGACACGCACTGCGACGCAAAATAATTACTAATACAACTACTGCTTTCGCTTCGCTGCAGCGTCCTGAAAAAAATCAATATTCCGAGCGCAAAATGGTGCATGAATTAGCTGCAGAATATTTTGCTTAGGTAGGTACTTGAAAATCTGGGCACGTCTAAAGAAATGAAAAATATGAGTTCATAGTTAGCAAAGTCTACGGTAATTCTAGTTCAAGCTATGGATCTAGGACGCCTCTTAAGAATACAAAAATGCACAGAAAGCTAAACGTCATATCTGCAGTGTTTGGTCGTTTTTAGACCGTTTAATTCGCTGATGCATAACAAAACCCTTGATTTCTCGGAAAACTCTCATCAATATTATTACTGTCCAACACAATGAATAATTAATCCTATTAGTACGAGGCTGTGGTACCTCGTTACAAAATATTTTTCCCGGTAGAAATACAATAGGGTATAGAACCATCACAGCAAATTAACACAGCCTGATATGATCGGGTTACGCCAATTCTATACATGTACCTGGAGTTTTGGAACGCCTCCGAAGGTGGTCGGCAGTTTTCGAGCAAAGTAAGCTTGTGGAATGGAGTAAAAGCCTGCAGATTCTATTCCACAATCTGAAGTATCAAACCTGACATAGCCTGATGATAATCGCCTTACTAAAATCATGAAAAATGGAGGTTGCCATTTTCAAAATTAAATTGTTAGGTTTACTACTACGGAACACAACACTTGTTTCAGTGTTTATTGAATTGTTTTGGATAAAATTTCTTGGTTTTGGACGTTTAATAGATATATTCCTGTTCACTTGTATTTATTTCCTCTTTATGACGTTTTTATTAGCTTTTTGTATAATCTTAGGTATCAGTAAAAAACTCGTAAATAAGCAAATTGTATGATAAACTTAGGAAGTAAATAAATATTCATTTTAGAAGTGCTGTTTATATAGGCATCATAGCTATACATTTAGTTAATATTGATATTTCAGGTTAGACACTCATCTTGAAAAATTAGGTGAAAAAATTCTAATTGCATAATCAAAGGTTACGCACTGTAGTATAAGTTGGCTCATTGCACTACAACTGGCAGCAAAACGCGCGCGCAAAGAATAGGGTAAGACAAAGAGGGGACGGGTCCTTACATGGCATTTCACACGAGAGAAACTAGAAGTGTAGGCTATCGTGTACAAGGTCAGCTATCTCGATCAACGGTCCTTCTGAAGGGACAGAAAGGGGGAAATATAGATAGAGAATCTACCTAAATTTATAAAACTACCCTTCTCAGCAGGAACTGCGGTTAGCTGCGACATCCCCTGCGGAGAAGGCACTCTGAACAGCCCTTGTGTTCATGAGTTCATCAATCGAAAGCTACCACAGAATGGGATTTGAAAACCAGGCCCAGTTCAGCGCGTGATAATAATAAGCGTATAACTGAAATTTGAGCTCACGTAGCTTTGGAATATAATGTATGGTTGCCAAAGAGTGTAACTCCATACAACCAAAAGGAAAATAGCCATACAATTCTATTGTACATGAAACCTACAAGTTAGCCACTTGCGAGCACCTACATGTTTACATGGGACACATTTCCCATCAGGACAAACCACAATACGATTTACGAAGACATTCACTCGCGTGTATCTACAGAGGTGACATTTACTAAAAAGTAAGAAAATTAACGTAGGTACCATACGTACCAAACTGTACAACTTGTGTTCTAGCAATTGTTATATATGGCGGTACAGGTGAACTCCCGAAACAGGAGACACGACAGCTGATCGTTGTAACTGGTTCCTGGAGGACTCGCTTTGGAAATGACCAGAGGTATAATATAGCCTGTTTGTTTCCACGACGGTATTAAAACAATAACCTAGGTAGCGTCATATGAGTTTGTAAAATCACACAGCTAAAAATTTTGACTACATGTTTTGTAATTATTATTATTTTTATTATTATTTTATTTTATTTTATTTTATATCATTAATGTATTTAGGCACCCACCATAACTACAATTCACTTCAGATGGCACTAAGTGGTCTACCCTTTAGCATACTTCCCAGCATTAGAAACCTCGCTTTCTTTGGTTTTCCCTGTTTCCAAAGTCTCTGTTTCAGGAGTCCCACTGTATCCTACACTACAGCAAAGATGACAGTCGAGATAGGGACTCCCATCGATCACACGAGGAAACATTCCTAAGACGCGCTTATGTACACAGTGCCACACGGATTATGGAGCGATAGGGGACCCTTAACAAACCTGTGCAGATTCACAGGGCATCCGTCTTGAAGCTAAAATACAACCTCCAAATTCAAGGAGCACAAAATTCTAATCGTGAAGGCCCAAACTGCAAAATAAAGAACATATTTTCAAAAAAAGATTGTTAAATTCAATGGGACATTCTTACGCGTTTATTCTTATGGTTAAAGGGTCATTAGAAAATAAAATAATTATGAGAAATGAAAAACCGAAGCTATCTACCGAAAGAACTTATCGTTTAATAGAACAGGCTACTGTTTAATTCTAGAATACATGGTAAATAGGAGTCCATTAAGATCGAGCAGGGAAACGTATTATGCGCGTATGTATACAGCATGAAATAACCACTAACGGAGAAAATCACAATGTAATTATTGTCTTGTCGGATGTAATAGACTGGCATATACTGTATAATTTTTTTCTCTATTTACTATATGAGCATCCTAAGCTTGTCTACACTTAAATTATAAGTGCAGGAGCACAGAAATTTCCAGCGTTTGCCTGTGTTATCTAATTGATTCTCAGCGATTCTCCCATGAACTTCTATAACATATTTTATGACAAAGGTGAGTTACAGAACAATCACCAGCACTGAAAGTTACCCGTCACCAAATACGCAGTGTTCTTACAGTGAATTTCATGAAAACACCTCACGATAAACCAAGGTAATGAAATTGACATTAACCCTATTCGTACCAGAATGTTTTTTTTTTACTTTAAGGGTTCTTTGTCTTATTGTTTACCAGGGAAAACGCCTTTGTAGAGAGGCAACATACAATAGTACAGATAGGATTAAAGGCTAAATGTAAATATGTAACTTATTTGCTACATTATAAGCAGAAAAGTTATTATACCCTAGAAAATATGTACAGTGAGTGGATGTGATACCCCAATGTGATAGTCAATGAGATAGCCAGTCTTTCCTTATGCCTGTGTATGTATACGATAGTAACTTCCTCGCAGATGTAGGTGCTTGGTCGGGTTCGTTCGATCGTCACCAGGTGATGGCTTCTCAAAGGAAAGGGTATGGAGACTCTGGTATAGTAGCAGACAGTTTACTGTGTGTTGGATTGAGACACAGATAATACACCGCTGGGCGTGGAGATAGGGTACGTCCCATGTATAACTCCAGCGGGCTTCTGAGCTGGCCGGCATAGTCGCTATAGGGCCTTTTATAGACAAACGCACAGAGGGTACAAGGGAGTGGTGCCGCCTAAGCTAGGCTGGCACATGGACACAAGTGTTTGCATAACAAATTTTATGTGTACTTCTCCAAGAGCCCATGCATTCCTTTGGAGTATACCCATAAACGCCACTGCTACATGGTATAGTCAGTCAATGGAGTACTGCGTACACTGAGAATTTAGTGAGAAAAGTGCTGGTCTTGGGGATCACTTGTGTCAGCGTACCATGAAACTCTTGAAAGATACTTTAGCAGAATAAAGACAAAGAGCTCATGAGAATTTCTAGAATTTTTTTTAATATGGTAAACGTTTGTTGTACAACTATATATTGCTCTGTGCCGAGTCGCTGTAGATTTAACGTTATATTAGTAGATATTATTCGGCAGGTAGCACACAGCGCGGTGGGAATGTTTGATGTGTTATTGCAAATTTACGTACGCTGAAAAAAATATTACGAACATCACGTCCTTACTAGAACTATATTTGACTATGATATTAGTATCAGAACCATTTTTTGTAGGATGAAAGCTGAGATTTTTTTTTCTTTTTACAATTAATGCATCTAACTTGTAATTACACTTTATTTTGATCGAGTTGAGCGAAGGCAAAATATCCCATTGCATTGTCAAATATCCATTGAAGAAGTGGACATTCAGATTAGTGTAGGGCTGCATTTAGCTTTTGATTATGTCCATAAGAAATCCTGAACCTACAGTATACCATCCACTGGTTCCCACTAGTGGTTCAATGACCATCGGTGTCCCTGATAGTTTCTTGGGCGGTCCACAGGATATCCCCTGCGTTTGTTAACGAACTGAAAATAACTACATATATAGTTTTGAATTTACTGGGTATTCACTCAGAGAATGGGTAATTCATTTTCTAATATTTAAAAACAAGATGCCAATTGTTCGGCTAACTTAATTCCTTCTTTAAAATTAGTTCAAGTTCTTCAAAATCTGAGAAAAAAACTTACAAGAGCATGAAAAATCATGCCTAGTTTTCCTTCTAATCCACCTTTATACCCAGCTACCTCTCTGCAAAATATCAACCTTTTTAAGAAACAGGGAACCCTTTTTAAGAAACAGGGAACCCAATTTTCAGCTAGACTGATGGATGGACAGATAGATAATTAGCTGCTTAGTCTCACTCAACTTTGTAGGAAGACAAAAATAAGTTTTCCCGGACACATTTTTTTCCCAGAAGCTGTGTTAGATAAAAAACCAGTAACTATTTACTGTTGCCTCCACTCGAACCTACATAGACATTAGAGACCATTATTCATATGGATGCTGATGCGCTGAACAAAATTTCTACCTTCAAGAAGTCGGAAAATGGCTAGTTTTTGATACATTGATGTGTTAACTCTAGCATTAATTATGCCAGTCCTACAATGTACATACCTAACATCTCATGTTTCTGTTATATTTATGGATGACAAAAGCAATACTAGAGCACTCTGAGAGCGCATACCTCCGCCAAGTGAAGCAACGGTAGCAAAAAATTTAACTTGGTTCTGAAACAATAATTTTCTTGGTATAAACTCCAAAATGTAATCATTTGTGCCTTTTTATATTAATAACAGCTTGTTCAATTTTCTTGAAGATCCGTTCATAACTTTTTGAGTTACACTGTTGACAAATGTTATGACAAACATACGTCAAACATACAAACGAACCAACCGATCTGCACCAAAATTTGATCATTTATGTCTTTTAGCATTACTAACAAACTATATAAATTTCATAAAGATCCATTCATTATTTTTTGAGGTATTGTGCTAACAAACATAAAATTAAAATCAGTGAAAAACGAACGAACGAACAAACGAATCATTACCAAAATTTGGTCATATACTCTTTGTTATATACTTAACAACTCATGTTAATTTTATCAAAATCCATTCATAACTTCTTGAGTTATGACATCGAGAAAAATGAGGCAGGCAAACAAACAAACAAACCGATGGACATTTCTTTGCCAAAAGTAATCATCTGTTCCTCCTAACATACCTAACAATCCCTGTAAATTTCATCCAAATCGGTTCATAACTTTTAGAGTTATCTTGGTGACAGACAAAGAGACAAATAGACAGACAGACAAACACGACGAAAACATAACCTCCTTGGCGGAGGTAATAATATAATGGCATTTTTTAAGCCAAAACGCCTGTTGAGAGTACGGTACTTTATTATCTTGGTAAGAAATTAAATGCTCCTAGACATTTTTTTTTTAATTCGGTTGATCGTCCATTGCATGCGGCGAGTTGGAACCTCTGTCCTATACTAAAACAAGAGGACTCCTTTTGCAATGTAGCGGGAGAGAACTACACGAATATTAATAAACCTTTCCCTCTCCCACGTTTTCCTGGGCTGTAAGGGAAGACACTGCCGGCCATGCGCAGAGAGCGTCAGCAGGTGCGAGCGGGATGAGTAGGCAAAGGCAGTACAGCCATCTAGTACTTTATTAAGACTAACTCACTATCGCAAAATTGCACTAACACTCACATACTAGTAAAACAATAGGTTACTCTACGATGCGCCAGGTACCAGTGATATTGTTCCTACTACTGTCGACTATACGTTCACTCAGAACAAACCGCATCAGAAAAGGCAGTTGCACTAAAAAAAAAAAAAAAAACAGAAGACAGCAGACTAATAGTAATAATACGACAAATGAAAATTATATAATTATCAATGCACTCTCGAATATCCAGCGATTTTGCTTCCACTGCTGGACCACAACAGCAAGGCAACTCCTTGTAGATAATTAGTATACCTTAGGCTATTACTAGACTTTAGTACATTCTTTCTACACAATTAATTTTTTTATCTCCTTCTTTCTTATCAATTTGTTTCCTCTGACATCAGAGAATATCCGATTTCTGAGCTAGTACTTCCCGCACTTATAGACGTATGCTATGCGAGTCCTTTTCGGCTTCTCGTTTTGTGACAGAATTAGCCTGAAAACGAAAGTTTAATTATTGCATAGCACAGATTTATCATACATCTCTAAGAATATGAAGACCATTTATATTACTTTTTATTCCTACATCAGTCTTTGCTAAGCATTCAACCATGTTGTCTTCTCTTGAACAAATTTTCACAGCAGATTTTCGATAACACGTACATTAACATTTCTGAAGCGCAGATTAAGACAGCGTAGCTAATTTTAGTGCAAGCTGATACAGTTACTTCCGTAAATTCATTGCCGGTAAATTCATAGCTTGGTAAATTGCGCTCCTGGTAAAGTCATCATTGGGTAAATTCGTCGTTTGGTAGTCATAAGCTACCGAATTCTTTGCCTGCTATTAATTTACCACTCCGTAAATTCATTGCAAGGTAAATTCATACTTTTGTAAATTAATCGACTGGTAAATCTAGCATGGGTCAAATGCATAAGAATAATTATGAGGCCGATCACAAAGAATTCACTACACCATGTATTTATCAGTCCATGAATTCACTATTCGATCAATTTGCGTACAATCTCATAAACTGAACTACATTTTTCATTTGATACGGTACACTTTTTCAGCAAAAACCTGAACAAGAATTCTTATAGCTAAATATTTGGGAACTAATTTTCAGCTGAAAAAGTTGAATTTTTTCCTTTAGACATCACCCCTAAAATCGTCCGTAAACGCTTGTAAAACCTTACTGGTGTTTTCAAATAAATGATTGGAAGTAGGTTAAACAGAATTCCTCTCTTTTTATGTTCGGTGACTGGTTGCCACCGATAAGACTGGATAGGAAATTTATAGTACACATGCAGCGTTAGTATTCTGCTATATACATATTTTAATTTTGCCCTATTCATCTGAGTTTGGTAGTGCTGCTGTTGGGCCTTTAGTTGATCCTTACCTGAAGCGATTAGTACTGAATCTTTTTATCTGTGCTGTATTAACGTTTTAAAAAATCTCTCTGTTCACCATTAAACGTCATACATAAAATAGAGGCTTAGTTACTTCTTTCGGACAATGTTATATATATATAGAAGCTCCTTCTTATATCCTTATTTGTGTTTTGTTTGTTGACGCTTAGCGGTCTTCTTTGGTACGTCCGAAGAACTAGATTTTGGCAGTTTATTTGTTGTTCTTTCAAGTTTGTTCTTAGCAAGACTGCCGGGTAGAAGCTTTGCTAGGCTTTTAGGCAATTGCTTATCGGCCCTCACTGCCTCATTTTTGTTGCTCTTACGTCCCTTATCGTTTGCGATTTTGTCTCCATGAGGGCTGGAGCTACCGCGAAATGGTTCATTTGAGTTTCCAGAACTAGTATTGGTATTTTCGTAAATGTTTTCTTCAGGGCTTTCATATATATTATCTTTTGCGTTCACTTGAGCAATCTCGCCATGGTATCCTTGAAAATTTACGCTTTCGTTAGCGTAAAGATTTTCATCTGGGCTCTCATAGACATTTTCTGCAGCCGTTAGTGGTAACCGTTCTTTAGCGTCACCCGCCTGTTGATCGTTCTGATAATGGAGCTCATGTGCTTCTGAGTTTCCTGGTGTGTTCTCATAGGTATGGTCTTGGGACATCAAACCTTCTTCAGCGTTTCCCCTCACTTGATTATTTTGATGATGAGACGAAGAACTCTCCAATCGAGCCGTACTCCTTCCGCAGTTTTCATAGACATTTTTACCGGATTTATTGTCGAGTCGATGGCGGGATTTGGAGGCCGCCAAGAGTGCGACTGAACGAAAATTCGAGTTCACAATAGGTTTACTAGGTTGATGCACAATAGGTTTGGCGGGGGGATCTTCGATGTGGACTTTGTTGAAGCCAACGGGTTGTGGCGCTGGCGCAAGAGGCGGAGGAGCTGGATGCGCCCTTTCGACAAATTCAAGTTCACCTGAGAGCGGAAACGTGCGCTTCAGTAAACAAATTTGAAAATTGAAATTATATCTAATATTAGGGATAGGTTAATCAAGTATTTGTAGCTGTAAGCTAGAGCTACAAACCAGGAACGCAGACTATCGCCGTAAGACGCAAAGCAAAATAACGGAATGATATACAGCAGACAAAGGGACAAACGAAGTGTCATATCTTAACCAAAATTTGCATATCTACTACCCTAACATTCCTAACAGCTCCTGTATATACATTTCATAAAGATCCGTTCATAATTTTTTCTCTTCTGTTGCTAATAGACAAACAATTTAAGAAACCTTGGCAAAAACATGATTTTCTTGGCGGAGGTAATAAGAATTGGTCTGATCATCAGCTTAGGTTTACGGTTGATAAAGTCGACATAAACCATACAGTATTCTCTGCATAAAGTAAAACATCTACAATAAATATTGTAACCCTTTTTTTGCGCGGTAACTTTTCTTGTCGTTTTGGTCAAGTCGCCTATATTTTCTCATACTAAATAATTATTGGCTTTTAATGCTCATTGCCTGGGCTAGCTTCTTCCCACAGCATTGCTCGGGTAGTTCTGTTTTTGTGTAAAGTTTTAGTTCCTGAAAGTAAATTAAATCTTTTGATGAGATTCATGTTTTTCCTTGCTGGCAGTAGCCTTCAGCATCAAACGTTAATAATTTGTAAGCGACTGCTAGGGTCGTAGCCAAAAATGCTACACTAAAGATAGCGAAACATTCTTGATAAGAGTACACAAGATGCAAATGCGACACAGCATAAAGCAACTATCCTCTACAACAGCTAAGCAGAGATTGGGCGGACAGGTAGACGATTGCAGCCTTTTGACACGCACTGCGACGGAAAATAATTACTAATACAACTACTGCTTTCGCTTCGCTGCAGCGTCCTGAAAAAATCAATATTCCGAGCGCAAAATGGTGCATGTACTAGCTGCAGAATATCTGGCTTAGGTAGGTACTTGGAAGTCTGGGCACGTCTAAAGAAATGAAGAATATGAGTTCATAGTTAGCAAAGTCTACGGTAATTCTAGTTCAAACTATGGATCTAGGACGCCTCTTGAGAATACAAAGATGCACAGGAAGCTAAACGTCATATCTGCAGTGTTTGATCGTTTTTAGACCGTTTAATTCGCTGATGCATACAAAACCCCTGATTTCTCGGAAAACTAGCATCATTATTATTACTGTCCAACACAATGAATAATTAATCCTATCAGTAGAGGCTGTGGTACCTCGTTACAAATATTTTTCCTGGTAGAAATACAATAGGGTATAGAACCATCACAACAAAATAACACAGCCTGATATGATCGGGTTACGCCAATTCTACACATGTACCTGGAGTTTTGGAACGCCTCCGAAGTTTTTTGCTAGCCAAGATGAAGCCGATGCCGGCCAACAGCCCCACTACAATCAGCGCTCCAAATGACCCCGCCATGACGGTTGTCGACCGTTTTGTTTCCAGCCATAATTGGCGGTAGTCGGCTTCTTCTGTTAGGAAAAATGTAGAATATTCAATACGAGCACCATGGTTGCATAAACGTTCGATACCATTTTTAAACGAGAAAGATAGTTATGTTAGTAATAAGAACAACGATAGTGATGATAAAACAACGGGTTTCGCACTAGTCTCTTGTTCCTGTTACTTCGGGCAAAGCTCCTGGATGTCTAGTAACAGCCTTCTCAAAAAGAAAGAAGTGCCTTGTATTCTGCAGGGTACACGACTTCAACTGTAAGAGAAATCCGAAGCTTCAAGAGCATCAGTTGCTAAAAGTTGGCTAACATAACCGCCAACATTTTATAGTGTGTCTATTGTTAGATGCGCAATTGTGCAAAGGCCGCAGAGAAACGTTCCAACACTTTGTGCTGCGTATGTAGAGCAGAGGACCATAGTGTGCATACGCCTCAACAAAGTCGATAATGACAATAGTATTGACATTGAAAACTGGAGCTGTTCTGCAGAAAGCGCAGACCTCCGCCAAGATAGGCAATATTTAACGTCAGAATTGTTGACAGACAAAGAGGCAAACGAGTGACAGATTATCACCAAAATACCGTTAATTATTCCTCGTTGCATTCGCGACAGTTATTGTTAGTTTCACAAAGATCAGTCCATACCATAAAAAAAATTATACTAGAAGACAGCAGACAGACAGGCAAACAAATAAACGGTCGGTAAGACCGATCATCATAAAAATTTAACTACCTGTTCATCGTGACATTCGTGTAACAGCTCTAGTACATTTCATGAAGAGTTTTTGAGTTATGCTGCTGACAAACAGAGAGAATTTCAGAGTGGCAACCGAATAAATCACTACAAAAACACCTCATTGGCAGAGTTATAACCATATATACAATAATAGCAATTTAATATTAAACTAAGACTATTTTCATAAAATAAATATAGGAATCGGAAAATTGAAACAAAACTTAACGTTTCGGGATGATATTTCAATGGGGAAGTCCTAATATAGAGAGCTGTACAGTCGGACGATATGGGATGTGAAGGGAACAGAGCATGTACAGTCTTTGCGAAAACGTCAGTCGCGGATCGTGACGAGTTTTACAGCTGTGCTCATTATATTGAGGCTAGATTTTGTTTTATGGATATGTAGCGATTCTAGAGTTTTGAGTTCTATTGTGTTGGAAAAGTCGATAATAGAGAAGTCTTCCCTGCTAATTGGATTGTTGTTTTGTTCCGCATGAAGACGGGGAGCTTAATGTGTGGGTTTTGCAACTGGTAAACCTGATCTGCTTTATATACCTAAATGTTGGTCCACGAGGGCTTTGTAAAGTTGCCCAGTACTGCCGATGTGCGAAGCGGAGCAGCTTAGATACGAATATTTATAGACAACACTAGACAGAAGATTTGTGGGAGGTTTGTCTTCAGGTTTTCTTACAAAAACACATTTACCATAGTATCCTATTTATATCCACGGAATCTGTTAATTCACCAGTCTTTGCAGCTGTTATGGATTTGGGCTCGCGATACTTTTGATTTCCCATATAGTCTCCTTTGATATATACAGGGCACCACCTTGACCAAATGTTAGTATTTTTAATAAAAAACCTCAACTCGCAGTATCATTAATATGATGGCCACAGTATCCATACAAGACTCTTTCCGTTTACTTGAAGTCTTTCTTTGTCTATGCTTGTCTAGTTTTCCCGCTAGGACCAAGCGTCCGACAGTTGTGAAGAGGATGCGCGTTGACGTCAGAGCTGAGAATCTTATCGCAAACTCTTCTGAGAACGGAGATCTCTGTTCTATATTTGGGGGCCATATCCTCCTAAAACTTTTTTGTCCACGCACTGATGGAGGGTTGCATATGTAACGTTCACTCAAAAACTTAAGCCAGGGTTACAAAGAAAGAGAAACTTTTACAAAGTAAACGAAGCAGGGGGTTCCCAATTTGGGTGTTCACATCCCCTTACGGTGAGAGGTAACATTCAGGAAGAGCGAATTTTAAATTATTTGCTTGTCATTCAAAAGTTAGCTTAAATTTTCATTTGTTGCACAACTTTAATGGTAAAAATTTATTCTTTCTTATCGTATGAGTTGTTAACTTTGTATGAACACAAGTGAGGTGATGTGAGCAACGTTACCTGGACTTCTTCCGAAGACTCTCAAGTTAACTCAAGAAATGGATGCGGAGACATGTTGATAATTTTTTAGGGATACCAGGTATATAAAAAAGGTTGAGACCGACCGAAATAAAACGACTGAAAATATGCCCTAGAGACAGCTGATAGAATTTAATGAAGCATGTCGCATGGTCAGTTTAATTATAGCACTTAGAGCTCAGACCTCGACAAAGCGATATTACAAGTGATAGGATCATCAAAGCTCACCTGTCACCATACTGGCGTTGGTCGTAGCGTCTACAGTGGTGTCTGTGGGTGTGATGATATCTGGTCTGCTGGAGCAGTCGCCAATGTCTTGTATCGTACAAAGCTGTTGGTCTGTACTGCCCATGCTGATGGTCCAGTATATAAATCTTGCATAACCAGAGATGCTCTTACATTTTCTCATGGTTTGGTAATACTTGCACTCTATTATTGCACTCGTGCAGAAATGGCTGTTATTGAAGAAATATTGTGCATCAATCCAATGAGTAATAATACCGTTGCACGGAACAAGCTTAATTTCCTGCACAATGTCGTACTTTACTCCTGCTATGAGATAACTCGCAGTCAACTCTGCATCCACCGCTTGAGTAATATTAACGCATGCAAATAAATAATCGTTGTGAATAGTACGAGTGCAAGTGTCGAGCTTGTTGTCAGTTTGGTTCGCCGATCGAATGTTTCTACGCTTTTCAGTCTGTCCAGGTTCATCTAGCAGCGTGCCAAGTGGTGGGTCTTCCAATTCACCTCCACCTTGTAATAGAGTGTTAACAGACGAAGCATCCAATGTATCAGTTTCGTGCCTCACTGTCGTTGTTATCGTACCTTGCACTGTGTTAACTTGAGGGCTTATTGTATTCGTAAATCCAGCAACAGCATCGTTACCATGCTGCTCCGCTGCACCAATAGACGCACCAGCCGCTTGGTTAGCATCATGGTGCTCCAGAGCACCCTGTCTTGGGAGTAGTGGCTTCAGTTGGCTAGTTCCAAGAACTGTGGTAACTGAGAGACACCAGAAAATCAACCACAGCAGAACTGCTGATGCTTTAATGGGTCGGAGCATTTTCACTTCTATTGTTGACTTAATCTTATTGATACCAGGCTGTAGTATATCCCACGATAAAAGGATTTTTCCCGTAGAAATGTTTATAACAAAGAACCATTGTAGCAAAATAACCCGAGCTAGCTAATCTAAGATGAACCCATCAGCACCTGCAGCGAATACGCTTCTTATCCATTGCAAGTGCACAGTTCTTGCTCTGTGAAAACAAGAACAGTACTGTTGCATTAGTTATAGGTAAGTCTAGTAAACAACAGCCCTATTAAATAAAATTTTTGTACGAATAACTTCTTGTTTTGAGAAGACGCACGAATTCACTCCGACTCAATGATTATTTCCCCTAGACAGATGAATGCCATACATGTATTTCAATGTAGGGAAAATAATCACCAAATTTACAGTTTTTCACTGCGTTATTCATCATTAATCATAATTTCTTGGAGGCTTACGTGCATATGTATTGAGTCTTTGACCTTCCTAAAGAACGGCAAGATTGAAGGCATAATCCTTTCTTCTACAAAGAATAACATTAACAACTAGAGCACTCTGAGAGCGCATACCTCCGCCAAGTGAGGCAACGGTAGCAATAAATTCAAATTGGTCCTGAAACCATAATTTTCTTTGTATAAACTCCAAAATCTAACCATTTGTGCCTTTTTATATTAATACCAGCTTGTTCAATTTTTTTTAAGATCCGTTCATAACTTTTTGAGTTATACTGTTAACAAACGTTATGACAAATATGAGTCAAACATACAAACGAACCAACCGATCGGCACCAAATTTGATCATTTATGTCTTTTACCATTACTAACAACTTCTATGAATTTCATGATGATCTATTAAGTATTTTTCTAGTTATTGTGCTAACAAGCATAAAATTAAAATCAATGACAAACGAACGAACAAACGGACCATTACCAAAATTTGATCCTCTACTCTTTGTTATATACCTAACAACTCGTGTTAATTTCATCAAATCCATCCATAACTTTTTGAGTTATGACATCGAGAAAAATGACGCAGACAAACAAACAAACTTATGGACATATCTTCACCAAAAGTTAATCATCTGTTCCTCCTAACATACCTAACAATCCATGTAAATTTCATCCAAATCGGTTAATAACTTTTTGACTTATCTTGGTGACAGACAGATAGACAGACGGACAAACAAACAAACAAACAGACAGAGAGACAAACACGACGAAAGCATAACCTCCTTGGTGGGGGTAATAAGTCAAGCATAATTCAGATGCTTAACAAACCTATTAGACTTTTTCTCAAAAGTTACAGATATTAAAGATGAAGAAAAGGGTGTAGA
>LQNS02278097.1:21693452-21723602 GCA_001587735.2 Parhyale hawaiensis
GGCCGAATAGCATCTGGTCTATGACCAGCTAAATAACGCCTCCTTTTGTGCGAAAGCAAAGACGATCGTGACTATTATTATATTCAAAGTTTAACTCTCCGTTTCCACAACAAAGGCGATGTCACAGAGGAAGAATGAAGAGAGACATATATATAGTGTGACGATAGACACGTGGAACCCATGCACGAGGGTGTTCCCACACAGGATCAACGTGCGCATGGGAACAGCAAGTCGAGAAAGAAGAAGAAGAACAGATGGACGAAAGATCAGTAGGAATAAAAGGTGGGAAGGAAGGAAGCAAAGTGGGCACAAAAGACAGACGAAGCGATCGTGATGACGACCCAACGGCTCATGTGTCTTCAATTTTTTTTTTTTTAAATTCGACGTTTCGGCTTTTCGGTCATCTTCAGCAACTGAAAAAAACATGCAGAAAACTGTTAAAATTTCCAACTAGGGCTGTACATAGCTAATGAAAACCGACAGGAGGCAATAAAAGATTTCAGCAGAAAAGACAAACCTGACTATCTACAATTTGGAAGGGATGGGATGACTGCATGTTATTTAGGTTCAGTTTTTTACATATGTAAAGGGACTCTAGAATGCGCAGCTCTAAAGGAGAATTACCGGAGCCAAAGATACTAAAATTATTACCCTGTATTAGATTGTGGCAAAATTCTGTATGGAATCTAATAGAAGAATTTTGAGGATGGGCTAGAATTGAACCTGTTCTAAAACTCCTGCCAGCATGCTCCAACCTACGCGTACGCAAAGTACGGGTGGTGTTACCAACGTACTCAGATCCACACCGTGCACAACAGTATTTGTAAACAATAGACGAAAGCAAACTAGCAAGAAGCTTTTCTTTATACCTAAAAAATGAACCTATTTTAAAATTATTAGCTAAAATAACGTTCAAGTCAGTATAAGTAAAAAATCTGCAAACTAACTGTACAAGTTCACGTCTGAGCTTTTCGGACTGTTGACCAAAATATGGGACAGTTATATAAAGTTTCTTCGTCTTAGCGGTCGGCACAGGAACAGTATGCTCTCGTCTATTGTTCTCAAATACATATTGTCCACGGTGTGGATCTGCAGCTGAAGGGGATGTCTCTCCCAATGTAAGTCTAGACAATTTTTGAACGCGTTGACTGATTCCGCACTAACAACGTCGAAAGGGAGCTTATTCCAAATGCTGACTATGGAATACGGAAAGAACTGCTGACTTGAGGTCGTTCTCCGAGCTTTGTGCTTGAGTTTTTGACCGTTGTTTCGCAAGCGATCACTGAGGTCTCTTTCAAAAAGTCCCGTTGTAGGTACGTCGTTGAAGCCTTTCAAATACTTGAATGTTCTATTAGCTGCCCCCGAGTCGTCTTTGCTCGAGAGAGATCAGACCCAGTTCCTTTAGGCGACATTCATACGGCTTGTTTCGCAGCTGAGGTATCAATTTCGCTGCTCCTCGTTGGACTTTTTCCATGTTACCGATATCTTTGCATAGATGTGGCGACCAGAATAAACAGTAAATTCTAAGTGTGGCCTCACTAATGCCTTGTACAGGGGAACGATGATGTCTTTGGACTTGTGTTCAAAATTTCTGGAGATGAATCCAGTACTCTGTTAGCCATTTTCATTTTCACACTCGTGTCAACTTGCTGACTGTGCTTTTGTTTATTTGTAACAGTGTTTCCCAAGTCGCGTTGTTGGGCGACAGGAAATGACCCGCGCCCCCTACCCCGTTTGTCTCTGAAGAAGAGGAGGACCTACCTTCACGGCGCCCTGCATACCTACCACTGCCGAGTCATCATACCTACAGTAGATCAGCAAAGAACTGGAATGCCTGGGTTGGCCTCGAACCTGCGATACAAGGTGCGTGAGCCCAGAACGATAGCACGTTACTACTGTGAGTATAAAATCGAGTTAAGGTTCCACTGAATACATGCCCGGATTAACTTTGTAATACATTCTTCGTTACAAATGGAAATTGATGAGGTCCAGCTTGTATGTTACGGTTGGATGAATGGCTTGATGGAACATAATGACGCCCTATGTGATAGATACCATCGACTATGGATAGCTGACCTGTGACAGTAGTGAAGCTGGTGGTCGCGCCAGCGGCCCTCTTTCTGACTCTGGTGCTGTCTCTGGCTGTGGTAGACGATCCTGGACTGTAACAGTTGCTTATATCGTCTACAGGACACATTTGTCTGAATGTACTTCCAGCAGTGAGACTCCAGCCATCAAATATTTGCCGACGGGAATGATTGTTACATCGTACAGTATCGATAGGACTGCAGGCTGTTCTCACTCTGATGCATGCATGGCTGATATTGGCTGAATAATAAGCATCAATCCATTGAGTTATTTCACCAATACACGAAGTAAGTCTAATTGGCAGTGAAATGGAGTACTTATGATTTCCATCTATGTAAATCGCTGCCAAGAGTGCGTTCATCTTATCAGCAACATTAGTGCATGCAATAAGTCTTTCGCTTTTAATTTCGTTCGCACAAGCCTCGTGCCTGCTCCCAATTGCGTTCTTTAATGCAGACCGTTTGGTGTTCGATTTACCCTTATTGTCATATTGTCCAGTACTGTCACGTTTTGGAGCGGCTTTGGTCATGTCACTCGACAAATCACTGAAGTTACGACGTGCGAGTGTTGTTGTTTCTGCATCCGCTATTGCCAGAACAAATTTAACAAAACTGGAACCAAAAGATTGATGCATCAAGGTATTTAGGGACTGCTGCTCACTAGGCCGTGGTGTATCTTCAGTAAGAAGATGACTGACATTGTCAACGGGTGGACTGCTTAAAACACATCCAAAGCACAACCAAAGCAACACCGCAGGACCTTGATCTAGGAAGGTCTTTGCCATCTTCTTTGTTGATTCAACACTTGCAACTCACTGCCCATGTATGACAGAAAAATAGCTCATGAAAGCGTAATGTTGCTCCTGTAAATAGAAAAGAAACAGTATTAGCGATGTATAGCGCTTACCTGGATGAGCGCCTCTAATTTGCATATGTACGAGCTTGGAAGAAGTCCTTGCTGTTTCAGTTCAAATGCATTAGCAGCACTTAATTTCAAATTAAACTGGCCCACTAATACTTTTCATTGGTTCATCAACTGCTAATATTGTGTAACGAGCATACAAATTGGTTCAGCGCACCAGCGACTTGAGGTCCAGTTTTAGTGATTACGTGGTACCAATTACCTTACCTATTTCAACGAACGAGCTACTGTACGTACCTTTTAACTTCATCCACCTGGGTTTAATTTTTTGCGGTTATGATTTGTAACGAAGTGTCATATAAACTTGCGGGACCCACCAAAATTCTATGATTACAAACCCTTGCGACTTTGAGCTCAAGTCGTCCAAAGCCAGTTCCGACGACTCCACTCGGATTAGCTTAGGTTTATTGCTAAAAAGCCGTTCTCTGTTGAAACCCTCTGCCGACTTGTATTAGGGAAACGCTAATTACCTTTTATGGAAAACGTAGTATAGACTACAGGTAGGTATTTGTTTGTAGTTATAAGCATTAGCCTTTCCCACGATGTTTTTGTTTCACAGTTTGTTACTTGCTGGGTTTGCGTCGCCTGTCCAAGGAAAAAGAAAAAAAATCTACAGTGAATGAACGGCGGATGAAAACAACTTTATCACTATGAACCATCTTCCTTCAGAGCTTCACGCAGCTACTGAAGGTAATTACTTTTATACCGTCACTTTTTAACGACACAAACCAATATTGTTAAAATACATTTCCCATCAGTTATAATTAGTCGCCAAATAGTGCTTTCTTGTTTAACTTCTTTAGATAATAATTTTGTGCATGTATCAACTTCCCTCTGAATACAATTCAGATAATGACTACATACTTTGAACACACTTTCGTTATACAAATTTTCATAAATGTCCGAACGCAACTTAAGCAGCTGAAACCTAATGAATTATAGCGGAAACTTTGTGAATGACCTCCAAGTATGGTGAATTCCTATCTTGATCTATGAGTTATTGCCATGTAAAAGTCGTTGAAGAATGCTGCACTACACCGTGCTTTGCATGTACTTAATTGGTGAAAATATGGTATATTGCCGGAGAACCTAATAAGTTCTGTACAATGCCTTCTTGTTGATTCCTTGTGTACATATCATTCAGTGAACAAATTTTTGCTTTTTAATAAAATAAATTGAGCTTATGAAAGACTTGACTTGTCCGGAGCTTTGAACAGGTGCAGTGGTTGCGACCTGTTGGATCAAGTATTAACCCTAAACCTTTTATCGAATATACTCTTGATTCTTCTTTAATCTCAATCTTGCTGTGCGAAAAGGAGTTTTCAGCCTTCACGAACATAATCTGGTTCATTTAATACCTGCAAAACCATTCAAAATGGCCAAGCCAACGCTCCTATCAATGGATGACACCACGATTGTTCCTTGCTATCATTCTTCTCTTGTAAATTTTCGAGTGGCTACGTCGCTTTAGGCATAAACACATACACTGTAATCTTGCGTAAATTTTGCGACGACGTATATGCTGTAGTAAAGAGCGTGTTCCTTGTCTTAATGTATTGGTACTTTTTAGCTTAAGCAACGCTAGCTCTGCTAATTTAGCTGACAAAAACCGAACCGTATCCTGTTGCCGATGGCGATATGACAGCAAGTCTAGTTATAATTCTCGCATTTCGGATAGAAACTGATATTCACTTCCAGGCATGTCCCTTTCTACATTATTTCTTTGACATGCTAAATATAATAGTTCATGTAATAAACTACTCAGCTTCATAGAGAGAATAAAGTATGTTGATTCATCCCGGGACCGCCCTTTTTCCCTTAGCGAGGGAGTGATGTCCGATTAACAACATAACAAGAGGATATATATGTTTTTTTTGTGTGTACACCTGCTGGAGAAGCAATATTTGGTTCAGTTGGAGAACTGCTTTGATTGACCATAACAAGTTCCAGTATAGCAGTTGAACTCCACATTTTTCCACATTTCTACTGCATATTTCGTGCCTCTCCAACTCGCGACTTGCAGAGTCGCTCTATATAGGGAGGCTTAGATTAATATGTACGGTAATGAAACATCATTCGAACCAATCTCTTGTCCATGTGCAACACGGCTAGTCGCGACTCATGACTGCTA
This sequence comes from Parhyale hawaiensis, assembly GCA_001587735.2. Classification (NCBI taxonomy): domain Eukaryota; kingdom Metazoa; phylum Arthropoda; class Malacostraca; order Amphipoda; family Hyalidae; genus Parhyale; species Parhyale hawaiensis. The sequence goes on from LQNS02278097.1 coordinate 21,698,593, forward strand.
CAGAAGGGACTAGGATATTTCTAATTTTTTCACGGACTGGCCAGGGCATGCCAAATTCTGACAAATCAATATGGTGAAAAGAGAAGCCATTATCTTGCATTTTAAATAATTACAAATATAAATAAATTAATAAGTTAAACAACTATGCACTGTGCCGCTCCATCAATTCAGCAGCCAAGAGTCGTCACTGACACTGAAATAAGTAATTACTATATTGTTTTACTACTCTGGCTGGCAACAGCACCTTAAAGTAGAATTCTTTAAGTAGTAGTTTTTTATATTCATTTTATTTTAAAAAATGTAGATAGCTATGTGCATTGTCTGGATATAGTGTACTTACTAGAATGTGCCTTTCGTTCGATCTACGAAATTTCACAGACTTTGCAATTCCTTTTTAAAACTAAGAGGTGGTATATATGTTAAGGACATATTTTCCCAATTGTACCTCCTACTGTGAAATTGTCCCTTTTTCATGTACAAAAAAAAAAAAGATAAAAATAATAAGCCCAAAGTTTTCTTAGCTTGGAAAAATGATAAAATATCGGCTGCTTTGCTTTTGACATTAGGAATCATTGCTTCTCTACTACAATGCTCAATTTAGCATGCATATTTTAAGTGCAATCTTTAGAGGTTTAGTGGATTTCATAGATTAAATCTTACCGGTTCTGAATTCGAGAAAGATTTTCAAATTCACTTTGGTTGAACAACAGCGTCTACACCTAGTGTGGCAGTCTCGGACTCCAAGTCTCATACTCTTACAGAGGAGTCACACATTCACAGGGATGGAGCACTTTGGTATCGAGAGGGAAGGAATAGTATAAAACGGGAGATTCCTAAATGGGCTCGCGGCTTCATTCTACATCTTCAGCATTCTGGAACTTTTGCAAAAGAACACCTTATTAGGTAAATTAAAATTACACTTCTATTATATTTATTCTTAAATTTGGGGTTCAACCCTGGAATATTAAACTCGAAATTTAGTCTTCGGTGGAATAACAAGTACTTGCTTAATTGAGGGCACTGGATTATCTAAGGTTAAGAATGTGCCAACAGCTGATTTAAAATACAACTCTGTCATACGTTACTACAAATCAAGAATTTGCTGATATTTATTTTGCACGAATATACCGCTTCATAGGGCAGCTTTTGAGCGTGAAAGTTCCTGTAAGTAAAATATTACTATCCATATCATTACTCTATGTCTTAAACACGAGAAATATTCTTGTTAGAGAAACTCCTCTTAAATATTATATCATTTACCATCATGTTATGGTTGTGGGGTAGAACTCTGTATTTTTAAACTTCTATCAGCCGTTTTTTTAACTAGCTTATATAATTCGCCATGCTAAAATGGCAATATGTGATGTATGTTAGATGGCGGACCGATGAAGGTGACAATTAGCAACATCAAAGTTGAACATTTTCTACTCTTTCACAATCAGTATGTTAAATTTGCCCTACCAATTTAGGAAATTAGGCAGCTATCCATGCCCAATTGAAGTTTCACCGCAGAAGAATCAATAAAATTTCGTATTAATGTGATACAATTGACAGGTGTAAATTGATAGTAGTCACACTCGGTGATCGTTGCATTTCGCGCAATCTTTCATGACTGAAGAATATACAGTAGATTGTAATTCTTATTTGGCACGCCTACAACAATAATGCAACGTATACAGTGCAATGATTGTTATGAGGGAGTATGAAAAACGTTTATTTTACACACTGCTTTTGCTCTCCAGACAACATTGTATTATCATAAAGTTTTCGTAATTTTACGCTGAACTGTTTTCATTCAATGGTTTACAATCATATTGCTTAATTTGAGATCCTTTCTGCAGTATTTTCAACTATTCTTATTTCTGAGACCAGCTGTGAAATATCTTTCAGCAATTCCAGTTTGTGATTCTACATCTGAAGACCATGTCTGTACGTCAAGTTTCATTTTTTTAAAGTAATCCCGTGCTGTTTCTTGCATTTCATCTATATATGGTATTACCGTAGCAAGATATTTTACGAAATGTTTTTCCTATTTTTCAACGAAAATTTCAGTAGCGATTATCTGACAAATCAATCTGCTAACTAACTTTCAGCTGCACATCCAAATTGAAAATTCAGCTGGGCATTATGTGCACTGGCAGTTCATAATTTTCTGCAGACCTGTGTACTCGACGACCTCAATAGCAACGCCGAATTTATGCGTTCCCGTAGGAAGTACAGAGGGTCTTAAAGCTTTATCGCTTCTTTGTAAACATTAGAAGAACTCATAGTTCTCGGTTCTACTCAATTCTAAATTTGAAGAAATTATATTTGACAAACACAAGAACAATTCATTACCGCTACTGTGGTAATACCTATTCAACGAACGCAATAATAACGTCAAGATGCTGCTCTACACACATAACAATGATGGCTGCATTTAAGCCACATCTTGTTCTCAGCAACCAAAGCGTTAGGTCAACTGAATGTCAGCTCTTAGAGGAATTTGTTTCTTGCAACCCAATGAAATACCGTAGTAAAAAATAAAATTGTTATCCCACTGAAAAAATGTTGGTTGGACATACCAATAGAAATTAATTTCCATAGCTATTGAGTTCTCTGTTCATAGTGATATTCGAAAAAGGCAGGAGTAACTAGAGCACTCTCAGAGCGCATAGCTCCGCCAAGCAAAGCAACGGTTGTGAAAAATTCAAATTGGTTGTGAGACCAGGATTGTTTTGTTTCACACCAATAACCAAAGATTTGTGCCCTTCAACAGTGTTTTTTTTTCAGTGATTTTTTTAGAAAATCCGTTCATAATTTTTTGAGTAATGCTGCTAACAAACATTATGACAAATATTAGTCAAACTCACAAACGGAAAACCTATCATCACCAAAATTTAATCATTAATGTCTTTTAACATTACTAACGACTCCCATAAATTTCATAAATATTATTAATTCATAATTCTTTTAGTTTTTGTTCTAACAAACATAAAATGAAAAACAGTGACAACCTAACGAACGAACAAACAAACAGATCATTACAAAACTTTGGTCATTTACTCTCCGTGATATACCTAAGAGCTCATGTAAATGTCACAAAAATCCGTTAATAACTTTTTGAGTTATTGGCTACTATAGCATTGAGAAAAAAAGACAGACTAACAAATAAACAAATGGATGGACGGATTTTCACCAAAAGTTACTCATCTACTTCTCTTTACATACCCAACAATCCTTATAAATTTCGTCAAAATCCGTAAATAATTTTTTTAGTTATCTTGGTGACAGACAGAGAGAATAACAAATAGACAGATAGACAAACCCGATGGAAACATAACCTCCTCGGCGGAGGTAAGTAGACCACTCTGAGAGAGCATGTCGAACGACGCCAAGCAAGATAAAGCTAACGAAAAATTTAAAGTCATTCTGAAACCATGAGTTCCTCTTCTTCAGCACCAAAATCCAGTCATTTGTGCCTTCTGACAGTAAATGTTCTGAGATTTTGACACACATTAGGCAAACACAGATACAGACAAGCCGATCGTCAACAAAATTTGGTCATTCGTCTTTCAACATTTCTAACAAGTCATGTATATTTTACATAGCTAATTTTTTAGTTATATTGTTAACAAGCACAAAGTAAATCATAGGTAAAGACAAACAAACAAATTAACAAACAGATCATCATTGAGTTTCAGTCATTTTCTCTTCGAGATATGTCCCTAACTCGTGTAAATTTCATAAAAATCCATCTTTAACTTTCTGAGTTATGGTAAGAAGAATAATAGGAAAAACGAACAAGCGGTTGAACATATCTTCACCAAAAGTTAATCATCTTCTCCGCCTAATATGCCAAACAATTCCAGCAAATTTTGTAAGGATCCGCTTATCACTGTTTGAGTAATATTTGTGATATTCAAACTGAGAGATAGACGAGCTCAACAAAAACATAACTTCATTGGCGGAAGTAATTAACAAACACTGCAATACTGATACATGTATGCTCGTTACTCAAACACTGTAAACGAATACTTCACTCACTCACCGAGGCTAACTTCACAATAATTCTACACGATATGAAAGCTAGAATACATGCATATTGAGGGCGAAGACGCAGGGGCTGTGGAGGAAAAGACGCATCATGTGACTCGTGCTTGCCCGCTTCCTATGTAGATATCTTTGAAGTACTGCGCTATAGAACTATCTTGTCCACAAAGCAGCAGTATGAGTAAGCATGTCGAAGGACGCCAAGCAAGATAAAGCTAACGAAAAATTCAAATTTGTTCAACCCTCAGAAACAGTGTGGCTAAGATCATTCAAGAAAAGCATCTGAGCTTTTACTATTTGATCTAGACTTTTTGGTTAGCTTATACACTAATTTTCATCGTATCATCAACTAAGTGGTCTCTCTCGTGATACTGTACGCAGTTTTTCTTTGTTTTATGTTGATAATATGTCATTTTTGTGCAACTAAGTCGAGCTTTCCGGAATTTCGTTCTCTTGATGACAAGAGCCTGAAGCTGGTAGATCGCTGCGAGGGACATATAGGCGAAGCCTTTCCTTTTTTCATTTCTGCTTTAATATTTTCCTTTTTCCCTTGAGCCTTCACGAAGTGATCGCTTCCTTTTCTTGCTTCCCTAACTTATTGTGATCACCTGAGCTTCGGATCCTTAGAGCGCATTTCCTTTGGCACTTTCCTTTGTTCCCGTCGCTCTTGATATCGTCGATGTCATGAAGAGAGACGGAGGATATTATTCGCTAATCAATTCTTTGAATTAATTCAAAGCATTGAGACCCCAGTTTCACTTCCTCATTCTGCTCTCTTGCGCCGCAGTTTGTGCAGCACAATGTCCCTTCATGCGTGTATTTCTCGCATCTGAAGCGCCGAATGGCAATAATGTTGTTGACTTTATTCCAAAGTTTATTGTATGGTGTAAATTTCCTAATATTAAAATGTTTCCATGCTAATGGTACACACACCCGATATAAATTTGCAAAAAAAATGCACTCTGTGTCAAGCTTTATACAAGTGAAATAAACATGTGGTTGTTATTTCTAATTTGTCCACTGTCTGAGTAGAAAACGTTTCATACAACGTTTACCACAAATAAGATTTAATATAGACTATTAAATTTATCNGATATAAATTTGCAAAAAATGCACACTGTGTCAAGCTTTATACAAGTGAAATAAACATGTGGTTGTTATTTCTAATTTGTCCACTGTCTGAGTAGAAAACGTTTCATACAACGTTTACCACAAATAAGATTTAATATAAATTATTAAACTTATCTTGCATAATTTAGTTATATTATATGAATAACGGGTATACTATTTACCCCATGATATTTATATCAGGTTGTTATAGAATTATCGGAATTACGAACCCCGAGCTTTTTTGATTATCAGTAATTTATTTAAACAATGCTAATTTTCTCTGTGAGCTCATCAGCAAGCATGCAACCAATGTCCTACTGGAACTTAAGCATGGAGTAGTTGATAGTAACTTTCTTCGATCTTCAGCAGCGGCACTGTGTAATTTTGTTCTACTTCTGGATAATCACTTTTTACATTTTTTAAAATTTATAGCTTATTTCCTTGTGCATCCTTGGGCGCAACTTTTGGTCGATCCTTGTATGTGCTCTTTCGTTGATCTCAAGATGTTTTTTTGGGCAAAACCTTCTAGCTACATTTCGGCAGATCTTCAAGTGAGCTTGTGGGCGGTTGAATCTTCTGGTACGGTGGGCTCTCCTGGAGCGGTTGTATCTTCTGGTACGGTGGGCTCTCCTGGAGCGGTTGTATCTTCTGGTATACGGTGGGCTCTCCTGGAGCGGTTGTATCTTCTGGTACGGTGGGCTCTCCTGGAGCGGTTGTATCTTCTGGTAGGGTGGGCTCTCCTGGAGCGGTTGAATCTTCTGGTAGGGTGGGCTCTCCTGGAGCGGTTGTATCTTCTGGTAGGGTGGGCTCTCCTGGAGCGGTTGTATCTTCTGGTACGGTGGGCTCTCCTGGAGCGGTTGTATCTTCTGGTACGGTGGGCTCTCCTGGAGCGGTTGTATCTTCTGGTACGGTGGGCTCTCCTGGAGCGGTTGTATCTTCTGGTACGGTGGTCTCTCATAGAGCGGTTGAATCTTCTGGTTCGGTGGTCTCTCCTGGAGCAGTTCTATCTTCTAGTACGGTGGTCTCTTCTGGAAAGCAGCAGTCCTCGCTCTGGTCAACAGGGCATATTTCCTTAAATTGCGCTTCCCAAATTCATTGACCATCCGACAAACGTTGCGTTTCGTGAGTTGTTCCTGCACTGTTTGATATCAGTGCTATTGCACATTATCCTCAAGTTGATATAGACGTGGCTGCCATTAACGGAGTACAGTGCGTCCATCCACTGAGTCGTAGCACCACTGCATGGTTTAAGCTTAATTTCATTCGCAATGTAGTGCATCTGCCCTCCAACAGTTATGTAACTCGCTCCCAAATGGGCGTCTATATCATGTGTAACATTAATGCAAGCGATGAACCTTTTATATTTGATGTCGTAGGAGCATGTCTCTTGTCCGTTCAATGCTCGTCACTGCAGGGTCTCTTCATAGGCCACTGAAGTTGCGTGATGGCGTGATCGTCTTTGCCTCCTTGTCTTTTCAAAAGAAGTCGAACTAGGACGTATGACGTCAGTGGTCGTATGCATTGAAGCATCGATGAGTGTTGCTCACTACCTATACTGCGTTTCATTCCCAGTAAAACGATAGCCTATTGAGGGAAGGACTTTGCTGCTCAAAACACATTCAAAACACAGCAATAGCAACAATGCAGAACCTTTATTTTGGAAGATTTTTGCCGTGGCCGCTGTTTTTTTAACGCACACAAATTATATATGCCCATGGCAGTTAAAACCTTTGGCCAGCTCCAAGTGGATCCTGTGGAAGCAAAATGAGTTTTATGAGCAATATACATCGTTTTTTTTTGGATCTTCATTAATGGGCTCCATGGACGAGTATGGAAGCTCCCCTACAGCTTAGCTTATTTGCGTAAGTTACACACACGTAATGCAAATTAACAAAGCCCCCAAGTATTATCGTAGGACCGCCAAATCCGACAGTCTCGTGTATTTGATCGTATCAATATAAATATCGATTTAACGCACACTGTTAGTGTGCCAAAGTCCAGTTCAGGGTAAAAAAAAATAATAATTTTGCTTATTCCATAGATGTTTAACGTCTCAGGCGTAGTTATGTAAAGATATGTTATAAAGGTAGAAAGAAGTTTCACCAATTACATAAGGGTAAAGTCAACGTTGAGTGCACCCTCCATTGCAAACCCACAAGAACTGGTTAATGTTAAAAATATAGGCCAACTGGCCCAAGAGGAGTAAGCACAGCTGCAGCCGATCACGGGCTGTTGAGAACTATGGTACAAAAGCTGAAGGTTCAATGACCGGCCCCTCCATCCCAAAGTAACTACCTCCTCATGCAGCTGAGCCCATCAAGCGATTTGCTGACTTAGAGCACCGGGCGCAACAAAGAACGCTCGCCTGGCTCGGGGCTCGTTCTTGGCTAGCCTCAGCACAACTGTGCAGCACACGAATCCCGCTGCTCCCATGGGTATAAGCAATTGAAGACCTGAGAAGTTAATTAAACGCAAAGTTTTGAATAACTTTGTTCTGTGTTATCTGCCTTAGATGATATTTTTACGTAGGAAATGGGAGGTGTGCAAGAGTTATCTACAATATAATAAAGACCGATGAGTATTTATCGGTTTGTTTATTTATTTATCTGTTTATCCACTTTCTGTCACGCTTTAACAAAACAAATAGGCGGAAATTAGCCCAGGTAGGAGGCTCTGGTCGTCCTCTTAATCTCCATTGAAAAGTGATCGGTAGAAAATAGGCAGGATTACAGAAGATGGCAAACGTATGTTTATCAGGAACAGTTTAAATTCAAACAATGAAGACGTCGCAGTCTTAGTCTGATTTGTACGAGTATAGCTCATCCATTCATCGAATCTACGGCAAAGTATCAGACCACCATATGTCTGAATGCAGTTCTTGCATTGCCAAAATTGAACTGGTAGCACTGAAGATATGCTTCTTGAATCGTAGTTTCTTCCCACAGATGATTTCGTTGCCTTAGCTTTTCTCCCAAATTTACTTCAAGGTCGATGCAACAGCTTTCGCTGGACAAAAACCACTGCACCTGTATAAGCTAGCCTACCGTATCCACTATACCGAATCTGAGCTATTTCTTTCAGCGTTGCTGTTCGGGCTGCAATAAGCCATGAATTTTCTCCATTTCAGAGAGGGAAAAAAATTTCGATACTGAGCGGCTGTAAAGCCGTAAACGCTCATCTCAGGGTTTTTAGGTTGGCAGTTGTAATAACGAATGTGTTATCAATGAAGGTCATCACAAATTCTTCGCTGTCATTTTATGACAGCGCGGGCCCTCTAGAAGTTAATAAAGTACCGTATTCGAAGTATACACACATGCTTCACGTACCAGCACATTAACATTATGTACGTGAACGCAGTGGAGCTACCTAACGTAATTGTAGTGCAATGAGCATGGCTCTCTCTGCCTGCTGCCAGCCATTCGTTGTCTGAAAGGGAGTATATCGAGGTGTTGTTGAAAAAATTCTCTCCAACTCTGAGTAGGTGAGGAGTCTTCCTTTCATCTACTAGGAGAAGAAGGAGGAGGGGGTGGGGCTTTTAATTTGATCCCTAAAAGCTGTCTGCTTTTTTTGCCTGGAAAACAAAAGCAGAAACTAATCAATGCTCAGGGTTAACATGCTGGGAAACTCCTTAGTTAAAATTGACCGTTAATATTGCATATTAATTATTATCGTAACAATAATACTGATTTGGAATGGGTCATGAAATCAAGCTGCGCAGTAGGGGTGACTATCGGCCGCTTTAACTCATTCGGTTTACGGTCGCCATTGATACGGTTAGTAAATTTTAGTGTTTTATATTTTTTCTACCATGCTGAAACATGCTGAAGTAAAAGAAAGACTCTATTTAAACATGAAATTTTTTTTTTTAAAAGAATTGCTCAAGCTCCAATATTCATAGTTAACGCTGTAATATTTAGTACCAAGTCAATCAATCCTCTCCTAGGAACAGCAGTACTTAAAGCTTGGGGATACTGGGTGCTTTGAAGTTAAGAATATACTACAATTTGAAGAAAATAAGGTTCATTTCTGCCTTTCTGGAAACTCCTAATTCCCCAATTCAAGCATTTACGCCAATTTATATAGCTTTGGCACAGAAACGCGTAGACATTTTGCCGTCAACTACTATCCTTTCGCTGCTGCAGCCTGTAGTGTACGACGGTGAAGATGTTATAAGCCAAACATTGATCAGTGATCACTAATGGTAATGGGGTCTCGTTGCGCACAACATTTGCGTCACCAGAAGAATGCTATAATCACAATCTTACGATTTTTTGTACAGCACGGCACGTATTCCACAGTTCAAAATCTTATCGAAATCGATAACCTCTCACGTGAGAAATAGCCTCAATTCGGGGTCACGGAAAACAAGTTTCTGTCACACAATCCTGTTACTCAAAGTCATCGAACACTGGAGATATTGAACTAATGTGAATTCTTTCTATGGTCAGTTATGTTTTACGGAAGCATATTTTGACTACTGTAAAAACCAACACACATTTTTCAAAAGTCAATCTACTGTTATCCTCATTTGCAGTTTTTAAAACTTAAATTGCTCCAAATCTAAAATAAGTCGTTTATCCTTCCGATAGCAAATCGCTCTTCCATTTTCTTATTACAGTACTCACGCTTAAAGAAAATCTACAATTTTCTGGTTTTTCAATCCTAATTTCATAAATTCTCAATGTTCTGCTCACAACCATTCCCAGCTACAATAATTAGCAGGTTCGTTTGGACACAACTGAACCTAAAAATGCGGTTAAGGATTTTGGCTCACATAACAAAACTCTCTTACAGTTAGTGGGGATTGGCATTATCCCCATTGTTCAGAAAAAAACGACTCGCAGATAGTGATAAAAAATTTAGCGTGTTGCCAGGTCCGGGTCAGTAATTACCTCCGCCAAGAGATTGTGTTTTCGTTTAGTTTGTCTGTCTGTATCTTTTTCCTCCTTTGTCTGTCACTAAGATAACTCTAAAAGCTATAGACGGATCTTCGCGAAATTCACAGGGATTGTTAGGCGTCGTAGATCCGTCTTTAGGTGAAGATCCGTTTAACCGTTTGTTTGTTCGTTTGTCTGTCGTTTTTTCTTAGTACCATAACTCAAAAGGTTATGGACGGATTTTTATTAAAGTCTCATGACCATGACTTGTTAGGTATATCACAGAGAGCAAAAGATCAAATTTTGGTGACGATCTGTTTATTGGTTGTTTGCAAAGTAACTCAAGAAGTTATGAACTGCTCGATCTGTATGAAACTTACAATAATTGCAAGAAACGATCAAGGCATAAACGATCAAATTTTGGTGATGATCTGTTGCATGGTCTGTTTGTGCGTTTGAGTATACTGTAGTTTGTCAGAATGTTTGTCAACAAAATAAATCGAAACCTTTTTAACAGATCTTCAAGAAAATTACAGAAACTGCTATTATTGTCATAAGGCACAAATGACTAGATTTTACCAGGAAGCAAAGAATGCAACGGGAGGACTCAATAAGACTAAAATATAACTTAGCCGTGACCGCACGTAGCAAATTTACATCACATCGACGAGTCGAAGTATTTGAGTGTGGGACCTCAGGCCTTCGTAGGTTGTTTTCTTGATCATATCACCGTATTTTTTCGATTTATTTCATTCAATCTCCCGCTCATGACAGGCCACCTACTTGAGCTACAAAATATCGTAAAATGTTGTCGCCAAGTACAGAAAGTTCGAGCAATAGGCTAACTGCTACTGTGGTTTCTCTCGCGCACAGAATTGGCTAGATTGGTGCTTGTATTTGATGGTAAAGAATAAATATGTTGGGTGAAAAGAACTGTGAACTGAATATGAAATGTAAATAAGGTTTCAATCAAGAAAAATAAATTAAATCAGGTCGCCGAAAGGGAATAAATTCGGCGTTAGTGCTGTGACAGTTTCCACCAACATGCACTGCAATTTTCTATAGATAATTGCTAAATTATAATATATTATATTGATTTATTTATACGCTAGAGATGAATTTTGCAATTTAAGACGATTTTTCTGGTTAAATTAGTTGAAATACTCCTAGGCTGCTCAGCCATACATTCGTCGATGATGACGTCACTTTATGGTGCTAATTTCTCGTGAGTCCTCCCGTTACGCTCTTTGCTTCCTGGAATTTACTGCAGATAAAAAGGAAATCATAGTTTCAGAACAATTTGCATCTTCCGTTAACATTGCCTAACTTGACGAAAGTATGCTCCGTCAGAGTGCTCTTGTTATGTATTACTGTATTATTGCCGTATAACCGGACCCAATTTTAAACCCCGTGGCGGGTTGCAGTCACAACCCTGTTTGAGCAACCAGAACAGAAATCGGCTTTCCGTGACTTTACAATGAGGTTACTTTATGCGTACGGAGTTTCCGATTGCGATAAGATTTTGAACTGTAGCAGACATGCGGCGTAGCTCAGTAAACCCTGGGGCAGTGACTGTAACAGTTCTCTGGTGATGTAAATATAGCACGCAACGAGACCCAAATACCATAAGTGATAAATGCTTGGCGCCTAAAAGGATTCAAATTTTCAGAGACGACGAATAGTGAATACACGAGGTACTGCACCTGTAGTTTGCACGAGCTACCGCGCCCGACTACACTGCCTACAGTAATTCTGTCATAGTCGCCCCTCCTTAGGAAGCCGCAGGGAGTTTTCCGGTAGCAAACAGCGCTTCTTTTCTCGATATAATGGCTTCTGTCGTCGTTTGAGAGTGTGAACGAAAGACAATTTTTCCTGGATGGATGAGTCTGAATATAGTTCAACAGCAGTTTTTTTAGAAAAAATCTTTTTAGTCCTGTAAAATATATCTAGTAACAACTTTTCAAAGCAGGATAGAAACATGAGCTAATTCGTGGATAACCGTGGTTTGTAAAAGCTCACGGTGACAGGCTGTCGAATACGTATAGCCGATCGCAGCGCCTACTTTTACCAAACAGAGGTAAACAATGAGCGGCAATTCATTGTAGCGTTTAATGATACTTTTAATAATATGCTTTATTGGGTACACATAGGGACATGGTACACAGGAGACAGCTTAATACTAAAGTTACATTAGATACTAAGATCAGGTAACACCATCATTACAAGCTACACTGCATTGCGGCCCATTATTTGGTCCCTGTTTGGAAATAGTATACGCTGCCATCGGCTATACATGTTAGATAGTTTGTAGCCAGGCCCGTTACGGATCACCTGGAGTAAGGCGTTATCAGATTTTGCTTTCCTGAGCTGGAGACTCAGCGCGCATTATCATGATCTGACTTTGAGACAATCAGTATACTTTTGAGCAAATAACATACTTGCACTAGTAGACCTCGGTACATTCAGCAGGCGCCGAAATACGTCATTATAGGCAACACGTAGGCGTCCAATCGATTTCTGCTTAAAGTTAGACCAAAGCGAGTTACAGTACAAGGGATAGCAGTAGCTTCGAAAGAGCTGGCACTTAATCTCATCCGAGCAGTAACCAAACTGATTTTAGTCACTTCCGGTATCAAATTTAACTCTAATTATGAGCTATGATAAATGTATTTATTAAAGACTGAACGATAAAATTTATTATTATTTATTAAAGACTGAACGATAAAATTTATTATTATTTATTAAAGACTGAACGATAAAATAATAAAAGCAAACCCTATGGCCGGATGAATCGAGGTTCACTTTGTCTCAGCTCAATGGTAGAGGTAGAGGGAGACGAGAAGCACATGATACTTTTGATACGTCATGCATCGCTCTGACAATACACAACTACGGGGCAGTGAAATAATCTACGGATGCTTCTCATGGTCCAGATAAATTTTCTATTGGGATGGAGTGGATTTGAATCTCTTCGAGAGTGGTGGGACCAACTGTTGAGGGAGCTGTGAGCATCGACACCTCTTCTCTCTTCATTGGAAGATCTTGCTCAACGCTTTAGCTTACTTCAGACAAATATTCTTTCAGCGTATATGTAAGACCTTGCAGAATCAATGCAGAATTTTCGATACTGCAGTTGTACTTACTCCTCTGGGACCAGCTGGACTATGTCTGCCGCACGAACCAGTGTGTGTGTGTGGGTTTCCCATTAGAGGGTGCAGTCAAAGTTGACTTTATCTTTACCTTAATAGAATGAAAGCGGTAATCAATGCAAAAGTTGGCCCCAGAAACTTTTATGCTTGATTCGTTTAATTACATCCACATTTCTCTAGGGTATGATGAACTTTTCGGCCGGGTAGTGTATGTATCTAATCCTTAAAGCCTACGTGTTGGAGAGACTGATATTGTCAATTGCTGTCACTTAAATGAACTTGTGAAACCATTTCATCTCTTAAATGGCCACTCAGCCAGTTGGGTAAGCATACAAATACAGAGCAATTCCTACTAAAAATGAAGTTCACCTGAAACATTAATGAGTTGGGAGAGTTTTAAAACCGTCATGAGATTGACGGGTGTAAGAGAATTGAATTTGTAGATGGTGATCATAGAATATCACCCGATACCAGTATGTTGTGTAACTGGTGTTTATCATAGATATATACATAATAGATTTATGTCATATTCGCCATGTATCTTGCATCACGATTGTGTTGAAAGGAAAGGAAAACAACCGTCAAGGAGGAATTTAGGGTTAATTAAACAAGGCTTAGAGTATGCTCCTACTTTATGAATATTGATGGTGGTATAATAACTTTATACATATCTCTTAAACTAACCATAATGGCACAATGTTGCTTTCACGTACAAGTTATAATATTATGGTATGATGTAGCTTGAAAGCTAAAGAACATACAGTACCTCAAACTTTGTAGAAAAAATTTTTGTAACCCTATCCTGTAACACAGTTCAGCTATAGAGTGTACAGAAAGTGTGTGTACGTTTACACCGCACGAAGTTTCTGCTCATTGATAACAAAATTGTTAACGTAAATTAAATAAAACTGTTCACAGATCAAAAAAACATGATCAGAAGACACTGAAAACGTTCGTACATCATTGAAGGTGGGTTAGGGGGTTAGGAATAGAATTTGGGCAAAAAGTTTGCTCTTGGATATGACAGTAAACTTCGAAATTTGAAATCAGGGCCTTTTACGTGGGGTCTTCTCTGAACGTATACTCGCTATGCCCGATTAGTCAAGTGCTGCACTATCAAATTCGAAGTCTGGAGCTCGCCTCCTCGCTAGGTATGTGAATTCTTAGGATACTCAGACTGCAGCATCAGCGTTTCTGTCATGCACCGTCTACTGAGCGGGCATGGTCCTAACCAGAAAGAAAAAATCGTAGGGTCATAATTTTCATTATGAGCCTTCCCCCTTTTGAGACGGCTCTTGCAATCTATGGTCGATTGCAGCCGCACATTTCGTTGGTGTCCAGTGGATATTTTTCAGCAGCACGAACATGTGCGTGTGGATTCTCCTGCTGGGTGTGTGGGCAAGTTAACTTTAGCTTCACGTTTTATAGAAAACAACAGTCCAGGGATTTGATGAGACGGATCATTGATAAACACAACTTAAGTGAGCATTTTTCCAGCATTAATCTAGCCGAGGCGCCAGGTGAGCAACGTTGCAAATTATAATTGTCAAGTACCTGCCAACAGAATGAATTGCAGGCATCCCTCATCGTCTACTGGCATCAATATCGCGCGAAATATAAAGGGAAAGATTGTCAGCTAAGTAAGAACTACTGTTAACCCTTAATGACTAGCAAAACCCGGCGAGGGAATGTGCTGTTACTGAAACTAGCACTACTACTTTGAACGTTTCCTACTGTGTGGAAAGTATACCATTTTAGCAGAACTACTCATTTTCAGAGCCTGGCCATTAAAACGCCTGAATGCGGTCTTCTTAAGGGCATATGGTAGAGCCTGTTACCCATATGGAAACTATTTCTGAACTGTTATAACACAAACTCCGAGCTCCTCCGCTAAAATAATGAACACTATATTTTTCTAGTAAAGATAGAGCGATATTTTTCCGAATACGCCGTTCATAAAGTTAGAGACGAAGATGAATTGATACTGCTAAGGGGTGGTACTCTTGTCTCTTCAGGCCGGGAACCCGTTACTGCATCTATGGAATGATAAAAATTAAGAGAGCGTTGATTTAAAGAGTAGTTATTTATATAAACAATGGTGATAAAAAGTACGGACCGAGCATCATATGATGCTGCAGTTCGACTAGGTAAGTCTTGAGAAGCACATTGTAAAATATATGATATTTTTAGCCTTAGAATATTTTCAAGCGAACAGCACAGTCATCCGATATCAACCCAACGGGAAGAGGTTGTCATAAGTTGAATATATATATATATATATATAAGGGTTCAACCATGGCTGAACTACGTTAACAGGTTGACTCACGCGCAGGTCAGGTTTGCCAGCCCCGCCACTTCATGTCAGCTGTGACGTCACGTGGGGAGATAGACTCCAGTCCGTGTTTATTTTTTCCTACCCGTCACTTGCTTCATAAATACAGTGAGCGAGGGCTTACATGGAAGCGAAACAATGGTAATCATTTTCACACAGTCACAGCTCTTAAGTTCACCGTGCAAATATCCGTTTGTGAGATATAAAGTAATAGAATGTCAAATAAATGAGCTCAACGACGAAGGCATAAAGTACAGCAACATTGCAACGACTTCTTTGGCATTACATTAACATAGGTTTATCTTCGTCACCACATTACTGTTTTATATAGGTACTAGTGCACTCCACTGTCAAAAATAATAGCAAAAGTACACGTTTTAAAAAACAATTAGGATACAGCGCTAAAATCATGTCGCGATTGAAAGTTGAAATGCCACACGCTATTCAAAAGAACGAGTATCGCCATCTTTTCGTCCGAATGTTTTGATTTGCCCATTTAGATATAATTAACACACACTTGCAAACGATTTTCAACAATTAGGATACAGCGCTAAAATCATATCGCAATTGAAAGTCGAAATTGGTTTGATTACTTTGATAGACGGTGTAGCGAACACTTTGCTCACTATTAACGTAGGAGTGTAAGTTAATATATAATTTCTCAACTAAATTATTGTGTAATAGAGCATTGATAATGGAACAATTACCAGCAACGCAATAGTAAGTCACATCGCCCTCAATTCTCCATGATTTTTGTCTTTGCATTGCTACCGAAAATTTTCACTTTAACGTACATCGGGTGGGACGAGACTTGAAAGCTCCAAAAGTAATTTTTAACTACAAATTTAAGAAGTTTGGTTAGCTTCAAATTTATTATATTAAAACATTAAAGGAAAATCCAATAGTCAAGCGGATGGGTGTGATTTGCCGGTCTCAGCGTAACATAGCCTATCTCTATATTCCCAAGAGGGAGCACTTCCTCTCTCACGACGATGCCACACACTATTCAAAAGAACGAGTATCGCCATCTTTTCGTCCGAATGTTTTGATTTGCCCATTTAAATATAAATAGCGCTCACTTGCAAACGATTTTGAATTATAATTCTCTCCAGATATAATGATACGTCGGACGGTTAACTAACGGCACTAGCGGAGTAAACTGAACTGACGGTAAACATTTTCACGCCATTTGTTGGCAATCTCAAAGCTATGTTTAGAAGAGTTCATCATAACTTTTGGATGAAAATATTACGATACTCGTTCTTTTATCTAGCGTGTGTCATCGGCAACAGTGTTAAAACAATATCCTATAATACTTGTCTCAATTTTCTTGTTGAGATGATGAAAAAACTTAATACATAGCCATTACTCCCTAGCTTCATTATCTAATCGTATAAAAAAAACAGACAGTACGTTTGAAAAAATAGAAAAAATAATATGTATATGTTTCTGTTCTACAGTACTTAAATCTATTGTATTTTAGTACAGCAATAATACAGTTAACAAAAGGAATTAGTTGTACATAGTGAAATACATTTGTAAATATAATTTAGAATGCACAAATTTATTGAAATACGTGTTGACATAAACTACTTTTAAATACTGCACTGAAAGCAGCGTATTGGAACACTAATGTGGACGTAACCACCGGTTCTACCCAAACATCTAAGACACGACAGCCTATCGTAACTAAGATACAAACTGCCAATCACCTCCCGATACTTTGAAAAAGTAGAAGTTAAAGGAGATAAGGCATTTGCTTTGGGTCTCATTACATGCATACGTGTAAGTTGTGATTTACAGCAGACCGATACGAGTTCAGTACACCAACCTGTGCAGGAAGCAAAGAGCGTAACGGGAGGACTCACGAAAAATTAGCAGCAAAAAGTGACGTCACATCGGCGAATCTATGGCTGAGCAGCCTAGGAGTATTTTAACTAATTTCACCAGAAAAANGGACATATCTTCACCAAAAGTTAATCATCTGTTCCTCCTAACATACCTAACAATCCCTGTAAATTTCATCCAAATCGGTTCATAACTTTTTGAGTTATCTTGGTGACAGACAAAGAGACAAAGAGACAAACACACAGACAGACAGGCAAACACGACGAAAACATAACCTCCTTGGCGGAGGTAAATATATGACATTTTTATTGGCATAGAACATTTGGAAGCGAACAGCACAGTCACCCAATATCAACCCAACGTGAAGCGGTTGTCACAAGTTGAATATGTATGAGGGTTCAACCAAGTCATCTTGCTAATTTGTAAGAATTAGAGTTTTTTCACAAAGAAGAACGGAAGAATATACGAGTTAAACACCGTTAAAAAATCATGAAGGTTATGAAACGAGATTGCTACCAGTCATTCTGACGAAGAGTTACAGTAGTCACAATAAATAAACCTATGAACGCATAGTGCCAAGGCTCTTCAGTAGTAATTAAGCAGTTCACTTATTGTTTATTTTGATTAAAGACTCGCTCGTCATAACTCTACATTAATACATAGCCATTACTCCCTAACTTCATTATCTAAGCGTATAAAAAGCAGATAGTACGTTTGCAAAAATAGAAAAAATAATCTGTATATGTTTCTGTTTTACAGTACTTAAAGCTATTGTATTTTAGTACAGCAATAATACAGTTAAATAAAGGAATTAGTTCTACATAGTGAACTACATTTGTAAATATAATTTAGAATGCACAAATTTATTGAAATACGTGTTGACATACATTACTTTTAAATACTGCGCTGAAAGCAGTGTATTGGAACACTAATGTGGACGTCACCACCGGTTCTACCCAAACATCTAAGATACGACAGCCTATTGTAACTAAGATACAAACTGCCGCTCAACTCCCGATACTTTGAAAATGTAGGAGCTACAGGATATAAGGCTTGTGCTTTGGGTCTCATTACATGCATACCGTGTAAGTTGTGATTTACAGCAGACCGAAGCGAGTTGGGTACACCAACCTGTGTCCTGCCTTATGATGTAGAAGAGCCTAAAATGGGGGAAAATATCTGGTATTAACCTAATACTGCCCGCTGTCTAAGGTAAAGCCCGTTACAGACAGTGAGGTATGTAAAAAAAAAGGATCTAAATAATAGAATAGATACGAACTAAACGGGGTGGTTTTCAACACTAAGTCCCTTTATTTTTTCTAATACTATCTCTGCAAAATAGCCTGTAAGATTCTCGCCCTTAAACAATAACATCGGTGTAGAGATCTTCTGCGGGATCTGGAGTGGATTGAAGTGGACTGAGTGGACTAGAGTGGAATGGACTCATTGGTGTGGTGGACTGAACTATTTTGCTCGTCGGGCTGATCGGCAGATCTCGAGAGGCGCCACCAGGTAACTTTTCAGTATCACTTCTTGGTTTATTTTTAGCGACGTTCTTGGGCATATCTTCAGAAGCGCCCTCTGGGTGATCCTTTACAGTGGCTTTGGGTTGTTTCTTAGGCGTATTCTTGACTTTCGGCAGATCTTCAGATGAGCTTACAGGCTGGTGCTTTGTAAGACTTCCAGGCAGCAGCTTCTTCAGGCTTTTCGGTAAATCTTTGGAGAAGCTCCACGGTATATTTCTGTTGCTGTTCTCATGTCCATTGTCACTTGTACATTCGCCATGCTGTATTCTAGAGTTCCCTGACAAAGATTCATTGGGGTTTGCAGAATTTTCGACGTTACTGTCGTTAATGTTTTCGTCTGGGCTTTCGTATATACTGTCTTCTTCGTACACTTGAATACGTTCGCCATGGCATTCCTGAGGATTTTCGTGATCGTTAGCGTAGAGCTTTTCATCTGGGCTTTCATAAATATTATCTGAGGAAATCAGTGGGTCAAATTTCCTTGTGTCTTTTGACAATATACCAGGAGGAGACTGAATCGGAAGTCCTTTTGCACAAGTCATATTCTTGTTACCATTGTTGCAGGCATTTTCATCGTCAGGGTTCTCATATACCATTTCGTCGGAGCTCTCATATACCTTCTCGTCAGAATTCCCGTATACTTTTTTGTCGGTGTTCTCGTATACCTGTTCGTCAGAATTTTCGTACAGCTTTTTGTCGGAAGTCTCGTGTACCTTTTTGTCGGAGTTCTCGTATATGTTTGCGTCGGAGTTCTCGTAGACTCGACGTGGAGAGTTACAGGACGATGAACTTTCCGATGCGAGATCACTAGAACTCGTTATGGGTATACTAGCAAGGTGCACGATAGGTGTGACGGTGGGATCTTCGATGGGGACTTCGTACAAACCATCGCTTTGTGGCCCAGGCTCAGGAAGCGGAGCAGATGGCAGCGCCCTCTCGACGAGGTCAAGTTCATCTGAAAACAATCATGTGTGCTTCAGTGAATAAATATAGATTGTACATAACTACAAAAGTGAAACTGCACCTCAGAGTAAATTGAAACATAACTGTAAATTCAGTCAGGCGGACAAGTAAACTTACGACTTCGTTGCATTCTTAAAACTACAAGATTTAGTTTACAGCTTCTTTATCGTTTTGCCTTCGAAAGCAGAGAATTCACTTCTTTCTATTTCTTCATGAGCAATTAGTATGCTTCCTAGCAAAGCTTTATTGGTGTGCTTTACAGGGCTATCCATAAACCGTGGCAATGCTGAGGGATGTATATTTCTTTGTAAAGTTCGTATTGGCAGGAAAATTCCAGCTATGAAGTTCAATTTTAATTTTATTGTGGGTAGCTGCTTCTAGTACCGAACTAATTATTGGTAACTTTATTATTTGCTTGTAGGACCCGTTTAAATTCCACGATTAGTTAATGTTCTCACTGTACTTAACGCAGCAATTCTGAGCTAGGCTATTATAACTCATCTTAGTTTGACGTACGGCTGCTTTTCTAACTTTTAACCTACTCCATAAATAACATCCGTGACGAAGTGCGTCTAACCTGAAATCTGCTGCACAAGTGAACGTGTCTCCCTAGCATTCCGATTACGCTGCCGGGGAGGCAGCTTCGATTTGTCTAATATTATTTGTGTCCAAAAACTGCTTATCAGCTCCGAACCCCCGCGGCAGCTATTCCGTTACAGCGAGGGTTCGTTGCTCAGTATCTAATCTCTCTCTTAATTTCTGTTGAGTATCCATTCTCAATGGGTCCTATTTGGAATCGGTGCTGTTAATCGATTAAGCCTTTATCACGCGCACAGAAACATTTGTTCCAAGACCGTGAAGCGCTTTCGTGTTCCGACTCGTCACCGAGCTAATGCAACCCATCTAGGCACTCGAATTTCACCGGTGGATCTCACAAATGTTCTACCAGCAAAGAATGCGCACTTGTACATCATGATAAACACATAAAGACAGTAAACAACAAATATAGCAGTCCCACACTTCGTAGGTACTTCTCTCATTTCTCTTCTATATGTATACGTCTTCGCTAAGCTGTGCTTCTCATCGTATGAAGATATTATTTGGCTTTTCACATTCAGGACAATGCCATTTTTTATCGATGTATCTGATGATTTCAGTTCTATATCATGAGCCGTGGCTTTTCCCCATAATTTATCACATAATTTTTCTGTTTTATTTTATGCGATAGCTTCATTACGATATCCACCAGACGCAGCCCATTTTTTCAATAATGGATTCTTGTTGCCAAACCCCTCTCTTCTGTCGGTGTACTTGATTTCTTTAAACATCATACTTTCACTTTAAAATTGCTTTGCAATGAAGCAGTCCAAAACAGCTCGCTTTGCGCCGTATCCAGCCTACGAATATTGTCATATTTGAATCGTCATGAAACACCAGCAAAGTGAATATTATATGATTGGGAAATACGTATGTATGTTACGTGTAAAATTAACTTCAGGTCAATTGCTTCGAAAGTGACTGAAGATTTCCGCAAGAACAAGCAAAAACAAGACAGCTATGGTTGAACTTCCTTGCAGTGAGAATCAGAGCTTCTTACAAGTTGAATTTCCTCCTATCTTATAGTGAGATGCGTAATGTGCAGACATATGGACCGACGGATGGATGGACGGACGTACGGACGGAGCGTCAAGCAGAATTATTATATAGATTATTTATTGGTAAAGAATACATTGCACATGAGTATGTTAACAAAAAATCATACTAGTGCTGCGACCAAGATATTTATTTGATGAACACCAAAACTTGGTCATTTGAACCTCTTAACATACGTATTAACTTCTTTTATTTTCTTGAAGATCCGTCAATAACTTCTTTAGTTACGAGCATGTTCAGGCGAACCTTAGGAAAAACGTATTGTCAAACACACAAACAGACCAACTGATCATTAACAAAAGTCAATTGTGCATTTGTGTTTGTACCATTTCTAACAATTCCTACAAATTTCATGAAGACCTGTGCATTGCTATTTGCGTTATGTTACGGACCAACATAAAAAACAAAGAGACGAACAGATGCGCAGATCAACAGAAAAATTTGGTCATTTGCTCCTGGGAACATTTCTGGCAATTCGTGGACATTTCACGAAGATTCATCCATAACATTTTGAGTTATGTTGCAAAGAAACAGCGACAGACAAACAGTTTAAAAAAAATTAATTATCTATTTCTCGTAACGTACCTAGAAATCGTTGTAAATTTCCTAGAGATCCGTCCTTAAAGTTTTGAGCTATCATGATTACAGACCAAGAAACAACTCGACAAATGAAGATGTAGCCAAACTCCGACAAAAACATAATTTCCTTGGCGGTAGTATTATTGAACATCCCTACGTCAGTGCAAAAAAAGTCAAATACGTTACTTCGCCATTAGCGGTATAGGTTGGTACTTCAAGTTCTGGGCATACTTGTGAGCTTAAAGTTAACAAAATATACCGTAATTACAAAATGCACAGCTTGGTTCGATCAAGATAGGTACTTTGAGTTGTGAGCATAGCTAAAGACTAAGTTGTTAAGGAAAAACAAATGGAAAGTTAATCGCATGCTTGCTTGTAGATGTCTCGAGCTTTAGGCCGCCGCTGAAAGTTGTTAAGAGGGACAGAATGATATATCAACTCCAATTTGCAGCGTTTTGTTTTAGCTGCAGTGGAACAAGTTCAAGGGCGCCGCTCGACGATCGAAAAACTTAAAAAAAGTTCCAAATCACAGCGTTTATTTTTGGTTGCATCGATAGGCAGAGATGGACAACAGCGCAACAGGAAAGGTAAATGCGCAATTTTTGCTCCATATAAAATTAAAATGCTGGCGCATTGCGCTCTGTGCGGTAATCTGAAAATTTGCGTTTTTGCGGTTGCTGTCTGCATATTTCCCAGATCTAAAGGAGCGTAAATTATGCTATTTTGCTACAGTTGAAGCTTGAATAGTTATATGACACGTTTTAGTAATCCCTTACGAACTTTAGGAATAAGTTTCATCAGTACGTGATATACTTGTACCGATAATTAGTGCTGTATAATTATTATAAGAGAATTGTTTATACAGCTACTGCTTACAAAAGCATATGCGTTACGCATCCCTAGTATTTCTAAATCATTAGTAACAATTTTATGTACAGAACGAAATTCAATTACAGCCTGTAAAGTTCGTACAGCCGTAGGGGTGTCCTACGGGTGTAGCAGCCTGTATGATGCAGTAATTAGGGAGATATCAACATGCATATGTTTTGTGTTCACTCCAGCAAAGACCACTGGTAACGTAAGGGCGCATTCTTTTATCAAAAATAACGGAGTTGTCCCGTTTAGGTCACTAATTGATTTTGAGAAAAATTTTTGCGTATTTAGGTAGAATGAAGCATTCAAAGACATTTTTCATGAATGACGTTTCCTTCGCAAATGCTTAGTTTTTGAGTTATTTAGCTTTGAAGTTCCTATTCTTTTCCTATGGGAAAAAATAACGACGATCCAATAGGAGCGTAAACTACCCTAAAATGACCTAACCTAAACTTACCTAACCAAACCTAGCCTTACCTAACCAAACCTAACCTCACCAAACCTTACCTAACCTTACCTAACCTAACCTTACAAAACATTACCTAACCTTACCCAACCTAACCTTACCCAACCTAACCTTACCCAACCTAACCTAACCCAACCAAACCTTACCTTACCTTACCTAACCTAACCTAACCTAACCTAGCCTTACCTAACAATTTTTTCCCATAGGAAAACAATGGAAACTTCGAAGTCAAATATCTCAAAAACGAAGCATTTGCGACGAAAATGTTATTCCAGAAACATGTCTTAGAATGTTTCGTTTTACCCAAATGTGTGAATATTTTTCTCGAAATCCATGAATGACCTAAACGGGGCTAATACCAAAATAACTATAGCTGCACTCGGAGACCACAAAATCGTCAAAAACCAAAATGCTAGAAAAAAAATCTGACAGACACGAACAAACAAACAGATAGACGGATCAGCGCCATATTTGATGCAATCGTTTGTTTGTTTTTTTTCGGAACATTCCCGACAGCTTCTGTAAATTCCATAGGCCCAGTTCACACATCATTCATTTCAACGCCTTCGCTCATCCACTCGTCCGAATGCGTTACTGCACCCAAGAAGCAGCAAAGAATTTCGCTGTTTCCCCGAGTTTTATTTCACGCCAAATTTGATGAGAAATGTTTCCTTAACTTGCCTAGTGACACCTGCAGAGGAAAACTGATTTGACATTTAATATTTTTATAACTTTTTGTGACGTATACAAAACTTTTGGACGAGTGTATGAGCGAACGAGTTAATACGAATGGCGTGTGAATACGCCCATAAATATATATCCTCAACTCATGACTTATGTTGCTAACAGACGAAGAGAGAGACAAACGCCGGCAGAGATATTAATGCACTAACAAGACTCCATAAATTAGTTGTAGTGAGTTATTTAAGCCTTCGTTACTTCACAAAGACAAAACCACAGAGTCATTTACAGTGACTATATTTACAGCTACTATGGCTCATTAGTGACTAACGTATAAACACAAGGGAAAATAAATAAGGGGATCGTTGACAAGTCATAAAGGAAATACGGAAAATTGAGTCATGGAGTCCAACCCCTCGTGTCGTCCTCCGCGAGTTTCAGCAAAGAAACGCCTCTTATTTCTTATGAGCGCACTAGCATGCGCTACACTTTCCTCAATTATCCTTAGCTAAAATATGTGCGGTACTCAATTCCATAACGTTGATACGAAGGAAAATAGATGACCATAAAATAACAGGCTGACATCATGCTCTCCAAATTTGATATTACTGTTTACAAAAGAAGTGATTCAACAACACGCCATGTACCATACACCACACACTCACACACCTACACACGAATAATATTAAGCTTATGTTACACACAGTAACTCCTGATGAACAATCAGCACGAATTTTTCAATTTACTTATGCTGCCTTCTGGCTGCAGGTATAGCAACAACTTCAGATGGTAATGGGTGGTGTCTCTTGGCAAGTAAAGCCCGGTGCCCACGTGACAACTATCGTTGCCTCTAGCAGCCTAGAAGCAACTCACCTAATCCGACTGCGTAGTCGTGGCCGTGACTTCAGTGTAAGATCAATG
>LQNS02278097.1:21791724-21814381 GCA_001587735.2 Parhyale hawaiensis
GAATTAAGGCAAAAGATTGCCTCGTTAGGTGCATTCAGTGTATGCAAGATAATTAATGATTTGTATATGATATACGATTTCCTTCCAGAAAATCTAAGACTGTAATTTCGAGCATCGCAAAGCATATATTTTTTTGTGCCTTTGATCAGGAAACAAACTTTGGACCCAGGGATAGGCGCAGCACTCTCCTGCAATTACTCAGCCCCGCAAGTATCACTAAGGAAAGTTGAGGTATGTTTGATTCGCTGAAATGGATCGATCTAATCAGTTTATCTATAGCTTGTTTGGAACCATAAGTCTGAGCGCTGGATTAGCCACATTGGATTAAGTTCTAGCCATTAGTCAATTGCAAATCTATTACATTTGAGACAGTTGAAAACTCAGGTCTGCAAAGCTTTGGCATTCTCAAGCCTATCAGATTTATAACTAACGCCTGAAACTCGATCCGAGGTTGGATATCCAAAGTTCAAAATTACGCTTTCTATAATACAAAAAGCACGAATTTGTCATACTACAGACAAGAGTGCAGTCTCTAGTTTCAGTAGTTTGGCGTATTTGGTAACCCTAGTGGAAAATGATCCAGCCTGGTACTTGGCGTTGTATTCCGCGCCCGTGACTATTCCGTGATCAAACATATAGCGTTCCTATAGCGAGGGAATAAATTTTGCTTCCTAAGTACAAAAGAACAAGGCGAGGTATTATTATTATCATTACATTGGTATTGTCCCACTATTTCTGAAACATAGACAATAGGCATCTAAGTTGATTTACTGGACTTACAGCCGGAACCACAACGGTGTGCTAAGATGGCAAGAGATGAAGGACGAAAAGAGAAGACAGAAGCGCCCGTGCGATCGATCCCTGCTGTCCTCCGCACGGCGAAGGTAAGAGCCCCGTAGAAAAAGTCGGTCACTTCGATCGGCGGCCCTCCTCGTGGGACAGAAAGGAAATATAGAGAGCCTACCTAACTCTATAAAACTAGCCTTCTCAGCAGGAATTGCGGCCAGCTGCTACATCCCCTGCGGAGAAGGCACTCAGTACTCTTGGGTGCGTGATGCCCAAACATATTGTGGCAAGGAAAGGCCCGCCAGAATTTGCCCCTGAGGGCGGCTCAAGGCAAGGTAAATAAGAACTTTTCACCCAGAAATGAAATTGAAAAATATCAAGATTGTGATCGCGATCGTGTCAGTAATTTAAACTCAATAAACAAATCGCCAATCGCTGATCGCGGACTACAGTTCGACTGTCGGGGAGTACCACTCCGCCTTCCATAAATTATTGAATTCAAATCAGTTACGTGATAGCAGATATCTTTGTCATGCATTTTCGATTCCGGATTGATTATTATTTGTAAAACAAAATTCTTTCCCGTGCCACATAAACTCCAAAGTTTTGAACACGGAATAGTACAACTTTTTCCCAACGTTCAACAAGACATTCAGTGCCTCGTTGGTAATAACTATCCGGTTCCGACTCGAAAAACTCATCCAACCAGGCCTCTAATTCTGTATCAGTATTAAACAGAACCCCGCGCATAGCATTTATCGGTGTAGAAGCACCATTTTTTTTTAATTTCACTAAAGATATTTTGTAAAGAAATCGTTGCTTATGTCCAGGAGTTGAGCGAGCTCGTTGACTTTTGTTGCTTACAGCAAACGAAACCCATGGTCCATAACTTCTGAACCTTTCCCATTGAGTGAGGACGGTTCTGTTACTTCTGTACAGCCGTGTGGGAGCATTCCATTTTTTTCTGCCAGTTCCCTTGTCGTTTGACGAGGATTTTCGCGCAAAAGATGGTTTAATCGTTCTTCATCGATCTCAACTGGACGACCATGATGAGACGAGTCTTTGAGGCTTAAATTTCCATTTTGAACTTGGCATAACAATAGCGAGAAGTGGCGGCAGCTATGACACCTTCCGAACACAGCGCAAATATCATGAGCAGCTTTTGTGGCGTTAGAATCTTGGTTGAAAGCAAGAAGAAGTCGAAAATGCTCATTTTTCGTCACTTGACATTCCATTTTGACGGGCTGACAACAAACAGAAATTAACAAGAACACAGACTAAAAACGTTTTGAAAAATATTATTGTTGAAAAAGAGATAGATTCCATCATTGCAAAATGAAATATATCCCAAAATGTATAAAAAAGCACACAAACTAAATTTCCAACCCAATAGATGCCGTATACAGTAGCTATCATGACGTATGAGCTCAATGGATTAGTGTACGAAGTGAGCCCTCATTATATCCCTCTTAATACAGTAAGTCTGAAGTCTGCACCTATTAAGGTTCGTATTATAACACAGGATGGGAGAATTAAACTAATGGAATCCTTGGCACATCCAATGCCCCACGGGGAGTGAGAGGATAAAATTAGATTGTCTGTGAATGAATGACTATCTGAACAGGGCAGATACGGAATCATCACGTGTACGCTCAATCGATTTGCGTTTCAAGACACGTTCAGGGGAATTGGGCAAGTTCCCTGATGAACAACTTAACAAGTTCGCAACCAACTGCACCATTCAACTCTAATGAATTAGCTACCTTAGTATGAAGAAATTTTCTTGACACGTAACCTCCAGTCCAGTTGTATATACTAGAAAATTGGGTACAGTAAAGCTACAGAAATTTCTTAGACTGTGTATTAAGTTAGTTCAACACAAAAATAGAAATAAAGAGAAACCTTTTACACAAAATCAAACGTTTTCAAATGCACGAGTTCTCAGAACTCAACATGTCATTTCTTTATATCGTCTACAGGACTAGAATTCTAGCTTTAAACATTAATGATAATCTACAGATTGTTGCCCAGCAAGGTAGGTACCGCAATACACTAACTCTATAGCGCTGCCTGTAGTAAATCGTACATAACGTTTCAAACATTTATATCCCTACAAGAGACCAAAATCTGGGCCAGAATTTAGGCAAATAAGCCTGACACATCATCGAACTTAATTACGGATATTGCTGGGTTTCAAAGGGGTCAATATGAAGCTGGCAACTCCTCGGGATTTATTTTTTTTCAACTCCAGCGAACTTGAGAGGAGAGACATGTAGTATGTCGGCAGAGACCTGTAATACAAGAGGGTGTTCCCTGTTGTCCACACCGGACCAGCGCGTAAGACAACAGCAAGTCAGCAAAGAGAAAGAGCAGAAAAAATCTACATCGATAGAACAGAAGCGGAAGGAAGTAAAGTGAGGACGAAACGCAGATGTTCCCAAGGCTCAGCCAAAGATAGGGACCCCTAGAGAAACTGCTGCACAGAACACAGGATAGGCGAATTAAACTCACCTAACCCTCTCGCCCATCCAGTACGCATGGGGAGCGAGAGGATGAAACTCGAGAAAAAGAGTTGGACTAGCGATACTCATCATTTATTATTACATTGGTATTGTCCCGCTATTTCTAAAACTAAGGCAATCAATAGCGATTTAAGATGATTTACTCGGCTGACAGTCGGAACCACAACGTTGTGCTCAGGTGGCTAGAGATGAAGGACGAAAAGAGAAGAAGACAGAAGAAAGAAGCGCCCCTGCGGTCGGTCCCTTCTGTGGCCCTCCGCACGGGCGAAGGTAAGAGCCCCACAGAAAAAGTCGGTTACCTCGATTGGCAGCCCACCTCGCGGGACAGAAAGGAAATATAGAGAACCTAATTAACTCTACAAAACTAACCTTCTTAGCAGGAACTGCCGCCAGATGCTACATCCCCTACGGAGAAGGCACTCGGGACCCTTGGGTGTGTGATGCCTGGACTAGCGATACGGAAAGTATTATTACTATATTGCTAAAAATTGCACGTGTAGCAGAAATTACGTCTCACGGCAACTTCCCACCCTCAGGTGTTTCAGCGTTAAGAGAGGTAAAGAACACAGCGTTATGCAGTAAGAATCACAGTGGGGAAAAAGACACAGAAGAACATAACTTGAAATGGAGATATGAAAGACAAAATGTAAAGCGGGTGCGGGAGTACTTGTGGCTGACAACAGCTGTTTCTGTGCGGCAAAAAACTTGCGATTATGCATTACATTTAAATTTCAACTAGATCCTCGTGACCCGCAGGATCATTTCGTTTTGTTTATATATACAAACTAGAGCACTCTGAGAGCGCATACCTCCGCCAAGTGAGGCAACCGTAGCAAAAAATNTTTTCTTGAAGATCCGTTCATTACTTTTTGAGTTATAGTGTTAACAAACGTTATGACAAACATAAGTCAAACATACAAACGAACAAACCGATCTGCACCAAAATATGATCATTCATGTCTTTTAACATTACTAACAACCCCTATAAATTTCATAAAGATCCATTGATTGTTTTTTGGGTTATTGTGCTAACAAGCATAAAATTAAAAACAGTGACAAACGAACGAACGAACATACGGATCATTACCAAAATTTGGTCATATACTCTTTGTTATATACCAAACAACTCATGTTAATTTCATCAAAATCCATCCATAACTTTTGAGTTATGGCATCGAGAAAAATGAGGCAGACAAACAAACAAACAAACAAACGGATGGACATATCTTTACCAAAAGTTAATCATCTGTTCCTCCTCACATACCTTACAATCCCTGTAAATTTCATCGAAATCGGTTTGTAACTTTTTGACTTATCTTGCTGACAGACAAACACGACGAAAACATAACCTCCTTGGCGGAGGTAATAAGTTTAATGCATTTTAGAAATAAAGTTCCATATTTCATTTATGCTCGGATCAACGAAGTGGTAATGAGGCATGAAAATATATGTCAAGTCTGACACGAAATTGATCACTTGCGAGAAGTGGCGACTTAAATCCGACACCTTTTGTTCCCGAGAATGGATCAACGACACACGCTATACTCATCGCCCAGCGTACCTATCTAATACTGAAAGCGCAACGTCCCACACAGTATTCATTGAAAATTATAAATAAACAGATCAGAGAATGAGCATTATAGACTGATAATTTATTATAAGTGATGGGGAACTTTGCAAGTTATTGCCAAGAACACTTAAACATCACCTACTGAAATACAAGGAATTTAATTATGCGTTGATTCGTTGTCGAGCGTCTAGCTATACAAAATATGTGTCAACATACATCGAGAAGTTAAATCTGAAATTTACCTACTTACATTGCTTTTGTCTTGTTAACAACAAGCAAGTCTCGCTATCTAATAGAAGAACTGCAAGAAAAATCAACTGGTAAAATACTGATAAGCTGCCAACACATGAAAACTTCTGCATCACTTGCAGTAACTACAGGAAAAACAAAAAAGGCAATAAAATAATAAAGTATTTTCGCGGAAGCACACAGTCCGCAGCATAGCACAACCCTAGAGTACCGCTCAGCGATTTCCTCCCTCCATCGATCCGCCGTGCAAGCCTCACTAGACCGCCTACCCGCTAACAGGGTTTTGGGCTATGCCCCGCCGGAGATTTCGCCCGACGAGGCGGTTCTCTCTCTTGCGGCCAGTTCCACTCTATCACAGTTGCGCTCAGGTTTTTGCTCTGCCCTAATGTCATACCGCCATAGGATCGGACTGGCAGATTCCGACTCCTGTCCCGAGTGTCACCGCGCCCCCCATACCGTCAACCACCTGTTTGAGTGTCCCGCCCACCCTACCGCCCTCCTTCCTACCTCTCTGTGAGACAGCCCTTTATCTGTGACTGACTTCTTGTGTTCACTGCCTTCCTTCTCATACCTTCCGCCACGCGCCCGACCCCTTCCGGAGCCGCCCCCTACGTAACAACAACAACACCTTCAAGAAAAAGTCAAGAAGTTGCATCTGCAACTCAGCACAAAACAACCACTCTCAAAAAACAGTTTATCAGACAGTGAGCGGGCAGGCAGTACTTGGACGAGCACGGTAGACACACAGCCGTCGCCCATACAGCCACCACTTTCGGTTCGCTACAGCGGG
Source organism: Parhyale hawaiensis (assembly GCA_001587735.2). Classification (NCBI taxonomy): domain Eukaryota; kingdom Metazoa; phylum Arthropoda; class Malacostraca; order Amphipoda; family Hyalidae; genus Parhyale; species Parhyale hawaiensis. The sequence continues at coordinate 21,797,642 of LQNS02278097.1, forward strand.
CAGTAGTTAGCAACTCCCAACGTGCCCTATTGGTACCTAGACCATCAAGTCGAGTAGATCAAGCCCACGTGGGGGTCCATGCAGCTCTGTCAAGGCTACACCACCCAGACACTTTTTTCCCCCGAAAGTGGCGACTACTTCGATTTTTAGCTGAACGCCACATAGCTATACGACGTGTTTACCATGTGGTACTGGTTACGTTAGAAATTTTCGTGTGGAAACCAAATCGGTGTAATGTGATAAAACCACTACACTTTAGCTACGTGGCAGCCATACTCACGCAATGTGCTATGAATCACGAACCAAGTACAGGTAGTCCTCAATAGCTATGGCCCCTTTGTTTAAAGGTTATAAGTCTAAATTTTTTTTTCAAAATTTTATTTCCAGGTACTCCGGAGTAGAGAGTATTTATGTCAAGTATCTGGAAATAAGAACTTTGAACATAATAAATTTGTATAAATGAAGGGAAACCTATGTTGAAGACTCCCCAGCCGTACTGGGTATGCGGCAGCCAAATCCGCCTAATGTGGCAGTGACTGTGACCGTCAGAGACTTCAAACCGTGTGACCCCCCCCCCCCCCGACCCGTGGCTACTTGGGCCCGTTTGTTTTTTTTAGAACAGCTTCGTGAGGACAGTAGAACACCAGAAATTAAGGAATGGGTTGACCTGAATGCTTGATGAGAATGTGCCTCCTTAGATTATTTTTCAGCGCAGATCGGTGAGGACAATAGGGGCAGCCGAAGGGCTTTTCGCCCGTGTGAATTCGCATGTGATTTGCAAAGTCCCACTTTTTAAAACTGCGGTACGGACACACGTGGCACGAGAACACCTGCATTGCTGCACCGTCTAGCGCCACTTCCTGGGACGCTGCAGCTGGCCACTGGTCGGTGCCGCGCCCTCGACCGTTGTTATCACGGGCCAAGGCAACGCCGTCGTCCTCGGCAGCAGCCGCATCGTTAGGATCTCGACCACCACGAGGGACGTTTGAGAGATGATAGTCCGATTTCAAATGATCAGCAGCTCGACTGTACGAAGAATTGGTAATTCTCTCGGATGATGAAGATGAAGGAGAGTTCCCCATGAAAGCCATTGATAGAATGTCCACGAGACCGTCTGAAGATATCGACTCTGAAGCGTAGCCACTATTAGGACCATCCGACACTCGGGGCTTTGACTTGTCACTATGCATGTCTTCTACAGAGTAGTTGATCTGAAATGTAAGTTTTTTTCGTTATTACTACTATTATAGACATTATTTAAGCATCCCTGGTCACCATAACGGTATTTCAAGAGAAGAAAATGAAAGTAAATGCAGAGCAAATATGTGGATCGTCAAGGGCGATAGTAGTGCCATCGGCGGAAGGCCCATATGCAACGACCCGAAGCCCATACCCTCCCCATATCAGGAAAGGGCAAGTGCCTCCGGGGCAGCTGTGCAGATATCAAATGCTGAGTCAGCGCGTCAAGCGCAGAAAGAGCTCACTTGCCTGGGTTGGCAATCAAACCTGCAGCGTCACGTGTCATATGAGCTCAGAACTCTACGTTGCCGCTACCGCAGGCGGCACTGGCCATAACCAGAAATGGAGATAGTAGGAGAGTCACAGGGCAGTGATTGAAATGAGAGCTTTCCGTCGCTGACGCTACAGTTCTTGACGATCTGTGATCGACGACTGCATCCGGAAGCGCCACTGGGGCCAGTTGGTATGTATCAGCGTCACGTACCAGGGCTTGTGGGTTTCCCAGTTTGGAAGTGCTGTCAAACAGAATTTACCTTTACATGCCCTAGTACCGGCAGGCAATCAGGCGCAATGCATCACTATGAGACAAGAAACGAAAAGCCAAAAAGACAGAAGAAACACCAGTGCCCGGGCTTCGATCGCGGCCCTCCACACGGAAAAAAATAAGACTCTCGTAAAGTAGGTGGCTGACAACTACCAGCTCCTGACCATAAGGAGCATAAGGGGAAACAAAGAAGACTAACTTGACCCCCTTGACCCCACAGCAGGAGCTGTGGCCAGATGCAACGGCCTTTGGGTAAGGCTTTTGGGTTACCTCTCTTGGTTCATGAGGTCAAAAGAAACGCTGACCGAGGAAGAGGTACAATAACCCCAAGCACAACCCCCCCCCTCCAAAGGGGTTACAGTCTATCTGGTCCTTATGGGGGCAAAAAAGCTTAGTCAAAACTTAGCCCCACACATCACCAAAACTACACAACAACCTTTATTCATGTTAGGAATCCAGCCTCCAGGAACGAGAGGGAAATTCTTACTGACAATTTGGGTACAAAGCACAACTTTCTGTGTAGTACAAGCGTTACACCATACAACTCACTATGCCTGAGAGCGATTCAATACATTCGCACCATTCCGCATGTTAGCTTCTTAATCGGTAATGACAATCCAGTTTCACAATACACACGCTGACCTCTTGAAAATGAATTAGCATTTTACTAAAAACTGCCACAGTCAAACTAACGATTATAGGAGCAATGGCACTGGGAATTTATTGATGGGAATCAAGTCTAATGATGCCAAATAGTGTATCAAGAAGTGTCCAGATGGAAGCACGGCGCTTTACGGCCGTTTGTGTAAACAAAATCTGAAAATACGCATTTTTTCAAGAATAATAAATAGACAAGGAGACTATGGAAGGACAACTGTGAATAGGTGGGAACGGTGCTTCCAAATTAAGACTGCTCAATCTTTCAAGGCTATACAATTTTGAGATTTGGATGCTCCATCTGTATCGCCATTTAACACTTTTTTCTTGAGAAACATAACATGCCTAGTCACCGTATACATGCATATCATCTAACAAAAACCGGTAACAATCTCTGCTCTTTGCTGCTTGATGTAGGATAAGGATAAATGGATAAAGCGAGACATATCCGGTACTCGATGTAACGTAACACGAGATGTCAAAATGGATGTCCATTTCTTTCAATAACTAGACAAGAGAGTATCCCTGCTTAGCACATGGGTCAACAGATACGATATAAACCCATCCATCTACACATATATTGTACTTCAAATTCACAACTGGCCCAATGACCGCGAAACAAGAAAGCATGCGGGGTTGGGCTCCTCATAAACACCGTAAAATGACGTAAGTGTAAAATGCGCAGTTCCACAAAGATCGTAAACTGTATAGTTCAGTGAAGAACGCAAAAGTACATTTCAGTGATGAACCCAAAATATATTGTTTTATGAGTCGGGAAAAAGTACTGTTTCATGAATATTTCGTTACTAATTTGAACTGATCCTAAGAAATTTATGACCTAAGAGGCTTCACTTTTTAAAAATGCACAGGTGAACCTTGTATGAGGTATATATAATATACAAGGGGTTGTTCCCCTAAAATTTTGGGTGTTTTAACTTATGTATGTGTGATGAAAACAATGCAAGACTCGTATACACACTGCTGAGGCAACAACCCCCCCCCCTCTCTTTATTTTTCAATGATAGTGACGCTACATGTTACTAGCATCAGGTTTGTAGCCAATACCTACTCATAGAATGTTCGCGGAACTCACATAATGTAGGTAGGAAGGTTGTTATGTTAATCACTAATTTTTATTTTCTCATATTCTACAGTATGTTACCTTTGATTATGGACGTACAATTTTTTTTTACTTATTTTTCGAGATAAGTGCCAAGTATTTTAAATGTTAATAGTAAGTTAGTGCACAGGTATGTTGTAATCATAAAAACAATTAGAGAAAAATAAAACGGAACTATTTCCCACGTTTTGGCAACATTTGCTTCTGCTGCTACGCCAGAATTATGCAACATCAATCTCTAGTCAACATGGGCAAGAAAAGCAGTCTAAGTAGTGAAGGAAAGATCAAAGTGACCTCGTTATTGGCTTTTGGTAAGACAACACTCGAAGTTTCCCAGGAATTACAGCGTGATCACCGAATAATTAACGCTTATGCAATTGAAGGCAAGGTCAACCGGAAAACTCTGGATAGAGCCTTTACAAGGAAATTGACTGCTCGGGATATGCGACATTTGAAGGTTTTTAAGGCTAGAAAACAACTTTTACAAGTAAGGCGATATTTGAACACGCTGGAGCCCCAATACGAAGCAGAAAGACAAGATGTGAGGTTGGGCAGAAGTTAGGGAAAGTGAAAAAGGCAACCAAACGTCCACTTCTAACAAAAACTCATAAAGAAAATAGGGTCAAATAGACTGAAGAGTACATGAAAACTGATTTCTCCAATGTCATATTTACTGACGAATGCAGAGCCACTCTCGATGGTCCAGATGGATGGGCGTCTGGATGGGTCCTAAATTACTGACCCCAACAGACACGGCTTAAGTGTCAACAAGGTTGTGGAGATGTAATTTTTTGGGCCGGGATAGTAGGTGACACCCTTATTTGAAGTGGCAGAAGAAGTAAAACTGAATGCGGAAAGGAACTGCCAGTTTCTTGAAGCCAACTTGATTCCATGGCTTGATGAGCAGACAATCGCACTCAGATCCAAATTGTTATTTCAGCACGATAACGCTCCCTCACACTAAGCACGGTACACTGCTAACTGGCTTGCGGATGGAGGATTTAAATCAAAAAGGATTATGACCTGGTCTGCGAATAGCCCCGATTTAAATCCCATTGAGAACCTCTGTCTGGGTAATGATCCAAAGGAAGATCTATGAAGGTGGTCGGCAGTTTTCGAGAAAGTAAGCCTGTGGAATGCAGTAAAAACAGCTGCAGATTCTATTCCACCATCTGAAATATCAAACCTGACAAAGTCTGTTGAAAATCGCTATATAAAAATCATGAAAAATGGAGGTTGCCATCTTCAAAATTAACTTATGTTTACCACCACTGAACACTTATTTTCAGTGTCTAGTGAAATGTTTTGGTTGTAATTACTTGGCTTTGGAGTTTTAATTGAAATATTCCTGTTCACATGTATTTATTTGCTCTTTATGACGTTTTTATTCACTTGATGCATAATCTGAGGTATTAGTAAAAAAAACTCGTATACAGTAAACTCTCTATATAACGGGTATCTTATATAACGGACTCTCTATATAACGGAGGATTTCATGGCCCTACCGGACTACTTTTTATATAGCTACCGGAATCGTCCGGTATAAAAAAGAAAGTCCGGTATAGAGAGGGAGGTCCCGGATCTTACCAGACTATTCTCTATTCATCCGGACGAATCCATTATAAAAAGAGAACGTCCGTTGCAAAGAGAGAGGGACGCGGAAGCGACAGCAGTGTAGATGAGTCATCGTTTGCTTCGAAGTAGCGCTCGCTGTCTGGAGAGCAGCCTCTTCGCACAGCGGCCGAAAAACCCGAATTAACCAGTTTTTCCATGCTAATTTCCGCTCCGTACAAATGACGCCCAAATATTCCGTACACAGTGCCGAGCATCTGGCAGTTGCGGCGTGTCTTTCTCTCTGTGTGGTTCTCATACTTACATTGCCAGCATATACAGTACATACATTACTTATCAATTGCAGTAGGTGTGTTTTAGCTATACTGTATCGTATTTCATATACAGTATTGTAAGTTATACTGTGTTTATTTGATACATTTACTATGTGTGTTTCGTTTTTCCAGTGCTTATACTGTACCTATCATGGCAGTTGTGATTTGTTCATTTCTGTGAACCGCGTGCACAGTGAACAGTATGTTGTGCATTGTGTTTGAGTAGAAATTTTTGGTTGAAATTTGTAGTACAGTACCTACCGTACATACAAAGTACTGTACTTACTGTACAATATCTTTAAGTACAGTACTGTATATTATGTACAGTACGTATGTACTTACATCCATACAAATACATACCATACCTACTAGCTACATACAGTAGTGTTAGTAGTAGCTACATACAGTACATAGTTACACGGGAGAGGAAGGGAGAGCAAGCTTCTTCAACACAGCAAATGGTAAGTACAGTATCTATGTACAATATGTACTGTATGTAGGTATGTACTTTTTATACTACCGTAAATACTGTACATACGCAATTCATTGTTACATACATATATGTACAGTAGGTACTGTATGTACCCTAATTTATGATAGGTAGCTACTGCACTCCGGAATCACTCTTAAACATTGTTATTTTGGGTCATACATATGTCGGCTTCCGGACGAATCTCTATACAACGGAATGTTCCTGTGCATAGCGATAAAAGTCCGTTATATAGGGATCTCTGTATAAACCAGAAAACTCCTTATAACGGACGAAAAATTTATGAGGCTTCCCCGACGTGTCCGTTATATAGAGAGTTTACTGTACAAGCAAATTGTATGATAAACTTAGCAAATGGCTAAATATTTATTTTACAAGTGCTGTTCAGATTTGCAACATAGCCATACATTTAGCTACCATTGATATTTCAAAGTTGGACACTAATCTTGAAAAATAAAGTGAAAAATTTTTATTTGCATAATCAACGGTAACACACTGTAGTATGTAGGCCTATTTGAAGTTTTTTGTAATTCATGATTACAATACACTATTGAAAGTTTTACTTTAATGTTATGTCCATTGTAAAAAAAAAAGATGCAAGGGTAACTATACTCCTCATTTAAGGTACACAGATTTCGGTCTGCATCCCCTTCCTTACAGTACCTATATAACTTAATATACAGTAAGGTTCACCGGCAGTACTAAACATGTCACCGAGACCAAATTGCTGAATTAAAATGGGAAAAAATATGAAACTTTAGCTGTGCGACAAAGCCTCCAGACCCACAGGTGCACAGTAATGATTTGCGATTAACTATTAGAGAATCAGGTCCCATGCATACCTCTACATGCTATTAATACTGACAGATATGACGAAACTTATACAAACTGCTGATATCCTTTTTAGTGTGCTCTCTTAAAGCTTTCACCACGGCCCGGAGAGGTTTGAAACAAAGGTAGCAGAGGTATTCCATTTCATTATTTCATAACTGAATTAAATCAGTTTCTTACAAGCATGAACAAGTGGTCGCTTCAGAGCAGGAAAATTTTGAAGCAGTTTTAACAATCTAGCCTTTATCTCAAGGACGGAGTTACGAAAAGTTCATTGGGTTCATATCAGGTGATGAAGGCCATAAATCTTTGTCAATGAAAGAGGGTAAATTGGCTGTGCAGTAGATACATGGTTGTCCTGCTCGTTGCGTTCGAAGGCGCTCCATATTTTCGAAAATCCAGAAGTCAAACAGAGCGCCAACAACTGTGATTAAACATTGGAACAACACGGAGCTCGGCAAACATTAAAAGGGACCTCTGAGCCTAGAGTAGAACCAATTAGCCCATAGTAGTAGCAGCAGCAGTCTTGCGAGTTGAACTCGGGCGCCTTGTATCACAGGTTCGAGCCCAACCCAGGTGTGCAAGCTCGTTTCTGAGCTAGGCACACTAATTGAGCAGTGGTTGGTATGCACGGCAGCCGCGGGGGCACTTACCATCCTGAGATGGGGAGGGTTTGAGGCGCGGGTCGTTGAGCCTTCCAACGATGGCGCCATAGTTCTTGACAACCCGTGATTAACAGCAGTCGTACTTACTCCTCTAGGGCCAGTTGGCCTATATCCACTGCACAAACCAGTGCGAGTGCATATGGGTTTCACTGTTGAAGATGCAGTCAATTTGACTTTACCTTTGCCACTGTGGGCAAAGATGTGCAAACTCAATCATCCTCCGGGTAGTAGTAGTTGTAGAAATTTTTACTAGCGCTTCAGTGGCACACAGCCTATATCGCGCCAAACTATTCCTGTGTTTAGCCACGGGCTCGTGTGTGGCTAGGGCGCGGAATATGTCTCGTTTTATATTATAAAGTAGTAAGGAGAACATTATTATTATTAATTTTACATATGGTATATGTAATTCACAAAGAAACGGGCAGGGCCGTAGTTGATGATAACATTTATCGTAATGAGTTCATCACAGTTTGTGATAGAGGTTACATCTCTTACGACAAATCTCAAGGGCATCTCTATTAAATTGGCCGCGAAGTCCCTCAGAAAGCATTCTTCGGAGGATGGAGTCGGTATCTCAACCATGCAGATCCGGATAGCAGTCCCTCCACTCGTTGGAGAAAGTGGGACACTCGGCCATGAAATGCCAGACAGTGAGAGGTACGACGCAGTCACTCGGCCATTAAATGCAAGACAGTGAGAGGTACGACGCAGTCGTCGCGGCGAGCATCACTCTCCGATCTGAGCCAATGGACTTTTCAATCAAGCGTATTTTTTAGGCAGAAGGGGTGCAATATCACAAATAAACTGCCTTGCCGTGAAGCGAACACTAACACGAGCATACGATACTTACACAGGAATCTGGTGCACAACCTCGGGTACTTATTTTTTAAAACGTCTCTGTCTACACCACCGCACTCAGAGCTACAGGAGGACAAACTGAATAGGATGACAGCGATTAGCGAAGTAATTAGTTTGGGAAAAATGAAAAAAAAAATTGCCATTATCCTAGATAAAAAACTACACAATTTTCATTATGATACACAATCCTTATTTCCTTACCCTGTATTTTTATTAAATTTGGCACAGTTTGCGTTGCTCCTTCTATTTCAGTAGGTGCTAATGAGCTGTTGTTATTCCTAAAGACGAGCAAAAAACGAGCGCGGGGATTAGGTAATTAACACAAACGAAAAATCCCTACGTCATTGACCATTCGGAAATGAAACTAGTAACTACTGGCAATTGTTTGGCATGAGGTAGCTCGAAACGTCAGTTTGTTTGATATGAGGTAAAGCAAAGCGCTGTTCTCACGTTACTGCAACACTTAGCGAGTAATTTGCATAGGAAATATTTAGGCGGTATCCGGCGGGCACTAAGTTGCAAATTGATATTTCAGCTAGTTGACTTGCTGCAATAATGGAGGTCTTTCAGAAACAACCGAACCTATTGATAGATGTACCTAGTTCTCTTGATTCACGGCCTCATGTATCAAGCACCTCAACTCAAAAGTTTGAACTTGGAAACATTGCACAAAGCTAGGTGACCTATAACGATGACTTACTGTACATGACGACAACCTGTACATGCGTTTCAGAGTGAGAGTATCTGTGTACAAGGGAACACGAGAATCAATCGGTGTAGCTATATGTGTAGGTATATCTATTTGCCATTACGCAACTTACTTAATACGATTTATACTACGAGAATCGGTGAGTACGTTTTGAACAGGTAATAAGATTCAGTTTATTCGCTTTATACAAGTAGAGGGTAAATGACATAATTGCAGTAACCCAAAAAGAAGTGCATAGGTATATAAATTTTTAGTGAAATGCACGGGTTATGCAGCGTTAGTTGCTTCCCAACCGCAGGGATATCTCACTGAGGGAGCTACTTTCAAAAGTATAGAAACGTCGTAAACTTCACTGAAGAGACTGCAGTAATTCCACGGGAGTTACTGCACTTATGCAATTCACTCACTACTATTGAAGTTAACTATCCAAATAGGCACTGGCAAACACCTTAATGGAAAATCTTAGGCGACTGTCCCAGATCGCCAAAACGGACATCGGTTGAAAGCCAATTATTTCCAAAAGCGACGAAAACTTATTTAAAAGTAGACATAGCCATTAACTATCAAGTACGACAACCATATGAACAATTTCCTGAGCATTGACACATTACACCGACTGCATTAACGTACCTAAATTACATGGCCGACTTCTTTTTGGCAAGTGATGAGCATTTGCTGCTTAAAGCTATACATTTCTACATCTAATGGAGCTGCACATAATGCGGGGGAAACACTAGGCATTTACACAGACAACTTGATCAAAGGATGCGAGACTCGGACGTCGTTTATGCCACGGTATTTATGCCGCCGAATTATCGAAACGGCACCCGAGCAGCACATCCGAGCAACGAGTTGGGAGAAGAAATGCATATGTGTCCCCAGCATAAGACTCATAAAACTAAGAATAACTTACATATGTATCCGACACAACGTGCATTCGAAACATAACTTTTTCCGTAAAGAAAAACACCCTGTGAAAAATAACAATGATAGTGGCACTCCTTCTCAAAATTCTAGCTGTGAAAAGTTTGTTCGCTTGTTCAGCCTCTTCCCCAGCAAGAAAATGTAGATGTTTCCACCGAATGTTCCTCTTCCTGCCAGTAGTCGACGCCTCTTCCAGTAGTCAACGAAAATTCACGCACAAGACATAATAAACCCACTCGAAAAAACGAAAACTTCGTTTAAAAATGAAACGTTCATCCATACAAAATTGTTGAGAAGAGGTTAATTTATTAAGTATTTATCCATTTTTCTGACCCGCTCAACAAATTTGAATAGGTTATATTACTCTACAGCCTTTTCAAAGTCCTGAAGAGATAAGTCAGACGGCATATTGCTGAAACAACAGCAAAATGTTTTCTATTTAACAGAGGAACCAACTTAAAACAAGAACAAAACAATTCACGATGATACAAGGAATGTATTCATCCGTAAGAAACACAAATCCGTCAATGCAGTCATCAATGGGGCGGCGACACTCATTTACTGAATGACCCAAAATCGATGATTAATTTTCATGACAGGAATATTGGCAATAAAGAAAAATAGAAGCACGACCATCTGAAGTCATAGCCGGAGATAAATGTGCAATACCTGTAAAATAGGAAGTGAGTGAGCCACTAAACGGAAACGACTAGCCCGTAATATTGCACGAGTCATTCACGCTCCGGGGGAGAACTAAAACGGCGCACAGCTACACTCATAATACTAGTGTTGTTATTTCCCGTATTTCTATGACCAGTGTGTTACTAAATAATAAACTATCAATACTGTTACTTGTTGCTAGTATATCCTCATAAATGTTTGGGAAGGAGCCAGCTGTTATTGGGGTGCAGGTGTGCAACTCAAAACACGTGCAACTTTTCACGACCCAGCACTAATTTTATCAGTTAACACTAACCAGTGTACGAGATGCATCTAAACTTACAAATCTACAGTGCTCACAAAGCACAACTATCTTCAGTTCTTTAGCATTCAAAGACTTAACGTTAAGACAAAATACTGCAACGGATACAACTGCTTAAACTACATTGCATCATTTAATCAATGGTGGACTTTTTTTGGCAGGTGACGATTCATGTGAGTGTCCAGGTTACTCTTTTGGTTGGCACGGTAGGAACACAAGGGACAGGCGTACGGTTTTTCTTGGGTGTGGGTGCGCAAATGCACGACCAAACTGCGCTTTAATATTGTTCGGTAGCTGCAGAACCTGCAAGCAAAAGGCTTGATGCCAAGATGAGTTTTTTGGTGATAGTTGAAGGCGCTCTGTGACTTGGCAGAGTACGGGCACTTCGAGCATTTAAAGGGCTTCGGATCTGCAGGCGAGAGAGTTTTGCACAGCTGAGTGTGAAGGGAAAAGAGACTGGCATCTGTGGAGCTGAAGGGGCACCTAAAGCACTTCCAGGGAGGGGCCTGAAGAGGAGCCAAAGGATAGGAGGTGGACGATGAAGAGGAGGAAGAAATGCTCGCAGGTACTCCATCGGTGGCAGGCGCAAGAGGGTTGGGAACGGGGCGACTAGGAACAGTGGCTGGGACGGGTAGGCTACTCGTCCCCCGCGGTTCATGTGAGGGCGAGTTTTTACTGTCAGTGCAATGGGGGGACGAGGAAGGCAAGCGAGGGTTGTTGTTGGTCTGCACACTGGTCCACTGCAACGGCTTTTGCGTCTCGGACAACTTTACGTCAACAGGAGCAGCATTTGTTTCAAAACCGAAACTTTCAGAACGTGAAGACAGCGCCGCCTGCAAGGATGTCCCAGGCACTCCTAAGGAAGCAGAGGCAGACGCAGAGCTCGCAGCGGTAGCACCGGCAGAATACGGCCGATACTCTGGGCCCTCAGGGGCCATGTATGGGGAACTGGCGGACCAACACTTCCACTGAGTGGCGGAGGTCTGCTGCACCTGCCCAGCAGACAGCGTGGTAGGTAAATTGCAAGAAAAGGCTTAGCTATGATAGGCCAATTTAATTCAAGACCACTGACAACACGACTTAATTTCAGGATATTAACGCTACAGTGTGTCCCATCAACACCGTAAGTGGATTTTTCNCAGCAGACAGCGTGGTAGGTAAATTGCAAGAAAAGGCTTAGCTATGATAGGCCAATTTAATTCAAGACCACTGACAACACGACTTAATTTCAGGATATTAACGCTACAGTGTGTCCCATCAACACCGTAAGTGGATTTTTCATAAAGTGATATTAAAAATGTGAGCCGCACTACTACAGCATCAAAGTACATTGGTAAAATAGAGTATACAGCGGCATGTAAAACACCACTTAGCTGTTTAAATTTAGGGATAATTTTGCAATCAATACATTCAGTCTGTGATAATTAATACTAGTCGAATTTCGATTTTTATAACTGTAACGTAAGCGTAAGGCGTTATTATCCTGAGAAAGTTGGATATTGACGGTAAGTGAGCTTCATGCAAAGTCTCTAGTTTTACTCAATAAACAATGACTGTACTCATAGCACCTTAAGAATACTACCACGCTGTCTACAGTGGCTGGTCCTTACCAATACAGCAGGTAGAGTTGAGTGCCCCCCGCCCATTACACAAGACTTTTAGACTGGAACAAGATGCTTAGTTTTCCCCATTTATTGAAGTCTAGAACACAAACCAAACTTCCCTATCGGTAGGCAACGCGCAGCTACAGGGATAATTGTACCCACGGTTAGTGTTCTAGAGTTAATGTGAACAACAATAGAATGAAGACAAGGCAGTTTATATTCTAGTCTAGTACGTAGTAAAAGCGCTCCGTTGTTCAAGATAGAATAGGGCTGCCAGGTCATGCCCTTTGTTTTACACCAAGTTAAATGGATAGAGAAATACACAGTGCTGACACAAAAATTTTGGGAAAATACCACATATGTAGAAGTCAAGTTTCAGAAGTACAAGGTACACAGCAGCGACGGATACAAGGGTACATGTCTAAACCTGTGTTCACACTGTAATCTTTTGTCGACGTCAGACCATGGCACTTATCTGACCGAATGTTTCGTTGCTTCCTTCCAAACAACAGACAACTGTACAGCCTCTCAAGTTCTAATTCACTCTAAATTTGAAGACATCCGACATTTTTTCGGCAGGCAAACAGAGACGCTAACAAAGAAGTAACAACACGTTCGTACAGTTTGCGAAGCGTGCGGAGAACGAGAGATTATGGGATGAAACCGCCTTAATGAGGCGGCACAGAGGCTGAGCAAGGGACTCGCCTGTAACAAAACGAATGTAGCTATATAAGTAATTTGCAGAACTTTCAAAGGAATATCTTACCTGTTCTCCAGACACTGCACTGTCGAACAGCTCATCGTCAGGAGGATCGGGAGGCTTCGATACCGAATCCTGGAAGACAAACGACCATGTCTAGCTATGACCATCATCATCATGAATAAGGTACCAGCTTAGCTATGACAGGGAAAAATCAAGCTAGGTACAATGGGAGACAAGAAAGCCACAGTGACAGGGAACAGCTAAAGCTACAATGGCAGTCAACAAAGCCACTACGAGAGAGACTAAAGCTAAGATGGGAGAGAATAAAGGAACAACGGGATAGAACAAAGAGAACCATCCAAAAAAGGAAACTACATGTAGCTAGGTATAGTAGTCTTATTAGAGTTGGTATGTACATCCTACTAAATATATTCCACGAAGAGGCTCTTTCATTCGAGGTTTAGCTACCGACTCGTTTTCGAAAACAATTTTTTCTTGCAAAAAATAAATGAAAGAGAGAGATAAATCCATTCAAGCTCCCAAATACCACTTTACTGGATTTTAAAAGAGAGAAACTGGCGATAAAATCAAAAGAACAATTCTCAAAGAGAACGAAATTTTAACACTACTCAACGCACCATAAAACTAGCAGAACGTAATCCTGGGCCACACATACCTCAGCAGTGTCTTCTGCATCATTGAAGAGCTCCTCCTTAACAGCAGTGACAACCTCAGAGGGTACAGAATTGTTGGTTGCATCAGCCTGTAATTGTGAAAGCATCAAATGGTTAGGAAAAACTCCATCTACAAGGAGCTACTCCTGGCCATCTGGAAAAATTCATGTCCGTGTGCAGACCTGATGGCCATTTGCAAGAACTCATGAGAAGATACCGGTACAATCCTGAATACTAATTACTATTTAGTAAGTGCTAGTTAATTATTATTACCTACGCCAAGGAGGTTATGTTTTTGTCGTGTTTGTCCGTCTTATTCTGTTTTTCTGTCACAAAGATAACTCAAACAGTTATAAACGGATCTTTATGTAATTTATAGGGATTGTTAGGCATGTTAACAGTAACAGATGATTAACTTTTGGTGAAGATCCGGTTATTTGTTTGTCTGCCTATTTTTTCTTAGTTCCAAACTCAAAAAGTCAGGGATGGATTTTAATGAAATTTACATGGGTTATTACGTACCTAAATCACGACGAGTAAATGACTAAATTTTTTTGATGATCTCTTAGTTTGTTCGTTTGTTTATGCTGAGTTTGAATGCTTGTTAGCACTATAACTCAAAAAGTTATGAATGGATCTCTATGATATTTACAGAAATTATTAATAATGTCGAGAGACATATATGATTAAATTTTGGTGATGATCAGTTGGTATGTTTGTGTGTTTGATTAATGTGTTCAAGTAGTAAAACTCAAAAAGTTGGACAGATCTTCAAGAAAATCACAGAAACTGTTATGACTCTCGTGAGGCACTAATGATTATATTTTGGTGCTGATAGAAAGGAAATCATAGTTTCATGACCAATCTGAACTTTTTGTTAACATGGCATGGCGGAGGTACGGTAGGTATGCGTTTTCATAGTACGGTACTCTAGTAGTGAGTGCTTCTTGGAATTGTTTCAGGAAACAGACACCAAAACTTCGTTCAACCACCCTCACCGTGCCTCTGCAGCAACTACAGGAGAAACTGCAAATTCTCTATAGACCAATGGAGTCGCAGGAGAGAGAATCGAAACTGCTAAATCCAATGGTCAGCTGGGATCCATGGATGCCCACTGTACTGTTCCTTATAATATAACAGGGTTCAATTCTATGGTCCTAGAACAACACTGCACAGCTATATCTACTGTTTCACCACAGAATTTCACAATGTAACAAAATTTAAATTTATGCTGAGATTATTGACATGGTCGAGCTATAGCTACTGCATTTTATAGTATTATTACTCTCACTTAAGAAGTTCATGTTTTTGTCGAATTTGTCTGTCTGCCTGTTTGCCACTGTCAGTTTTCTTGTCTGTCACCAAGATAACTCGAAAAAGTTACGGACAGATCTTTATGAAATTTTCAAGAATTGTTAGAGTAAAGGACCAAATTTTTGTGTTAACCTGTTAGTCTGTTAGTGTATTTGTCTTACGTTTGTCAGCAATGTATCGTAACTCAAAGTTATCAACGGATCTTCATAAAATTTGTAGAAATTGTCAGAAATGACCAAATTTTGGTGATGCTCGGTTAGTCCGTTTGTGTGTTTGAATAATGTTTGTCGGAACATGACTCAAAAAGCTAAAGACGGATTTTCAAGAAAATTACAGATGCTGTTATTACTGTCAAGAGGCACAAGCGATCAAATTTTCATGATGGTTATACGAGGAAATCATAGTTTCAAGACGAATTTGGAGCAGGTTTGGGCTCTGCCAGTGCTTTATTTATTGTTATCCATAAGTTTTACGACCGGTGAAACACAATAATGCAGTTCAATCTAGAGGGTATACAATGATAAGATGTTCGCTATGTACGTCAACCACGTTGCTTTCATTATTATTGATTTCCTTGCCAGTAAACACGTCACCAACATAGATAGAATATATGAATCATACAAGGTTCTTGAAGTGCAACTTACAGATAACTCGACATCAGCTTCAGAGTGCGACCCTTCATCCACAGCCCCAGCGTCCAGTTCGAGCTTGGTCTGTTTGTGGCGCTCTATAAGCACAGAGGAGGGGTGGCCGTCACTTGCGTCAGTCGAGCTTCTCTTCTTGGGCGAATTAGAAGAATTGAACTCTCTGGTGCCGTTGCTAGGACAGTCACTAACATCTGAGGGGTCTGGCATAGAACACAGTGACGCGTCCCGTGCTATACCCTGTGTCTCCATGGCTTCACAACGTGTCGTAGATATTTCCTGAATATCACCATCATCGCCATTTGAACTAACATTATTTGCTGGTGTTTCATTGTTGATAGTTGGAGTGGCTGAACTCTTCTTAAACGGACCTTCTCTATGTCTCAAGTTGCTTCTTTGGCCAGCTAAATTTTTATACAGGCTTTTCTTATGAGATACATCAGTTCGCTCGTCCCTAGAGACTCTGGAAGCACTGAAGGTGTCCTTTTTATGATGGTAGAAATCAGGTTGGCCCAGAGAGAGCATACACTCATTGTCCTTGTTGAGCTGGGCAGTGGTATCACTGATGGCGAGTCCCCTGATCTGCAGCTGCTCCGCCGTCCGTATGAGGCCTGACAAGTTACACTGGGGTACAGAGGCCTCACCTTTGTACATGTACTCCAGTAGGGTCTCAAAGTCTGCGCTGTCCACATCCTGAAGGTGAAAGGCAAGTTACAACTTTATTATTATTTTCAAAGTCCCAGTGTAAAGCTCCACAGCATTACCTGCACTTTACACTTTCACAGCATTACCCATAATTTAAACCTCCCTAGCATTACCTGCAGCATAAACCTCCACAGCATTACCTGCTGTTCAAATCTCCACAGCATTACCTGCAGTTTACACTTTCACAGCAT
>LQNS02278097.1:21822419-21836450 GCA_001587735.2 Parhyale hawaiensis
CGGCGGATGCGGCCGCTTGCCCAGATTCTAGGCTTACCGATAGGACGAGACGACTGCAGGTTAGCCCAAGATATCCGATAGTTACAAGACAGTTCTATTTGTTTCCGTCCTAGATTACCTAACACATACAAAAGTTCTGCCATTTATCTAACAATAATTTCACCGGTTCAGAGACCGTGAAAATATTTTAAAAAACTTACTGGACGCATGCTTACTGGAATTGCCAGATGAACCTGCTGTACGCGGCTACTTGAACTGTGGGGATAACTCTCCGTTAGCCACCACGCTGGCCACGGACTACCTCATCCCCTTTGCCGAAGATGGGTGGCGTGTCTAGCGTCACCTGGACCTCGTCCAAAAATTCTCAAGGACATCCAAGGTAAGGAATAATAAGCTAATCACATCGATTGGATTAAGAGTGAGTTTTGCCTGCATTTATGGTACAGCGCAGAAATTATTTGCTGTAAATATATACAGATGAATACGAAACACTGATGCCAACAGTCTATTATTTTCTGACTGATTTGTAGCTACTTAAAGCACCTTGTTGACGCTGTTCGTCTTAACTGAATTCCGAACCAAAGATGTCATATCTGCTGCACGTCGATATAGCCGTGCATCCTCAACCTTTCGGCCGGTGTCGTTACAATCTGTACAAATTTCATTCGTTTTTTCTCGGTTCTATTGACCATTTTTACACTACTACTAGTGTGCCTGCTATCTAAGCAGGTAATCAAGGTCGCGCTTGTCTTGGCCTGACTGCCAAGTAAACGGGAGAAAAAAGGGCAGTTCGCGATCTCCGACGGGGCGCCTGAAGACTTTGCTTTCTGGCACCGGTTACTACCGAAGATCTTGCTCTGATCGCGTTAGTCACCCAAAGATCGCGCGTGACTCTCTCGTTATTTCTCCAGCAGTTTGGTTGAGGCTATTTTTAAATGTGGCTCATTCGGCAGCTCACTCTCCATTTTTGGGCCCGTCCAAGCTACACTTTGTGCCGATTTTATGCAGCTGGCATACCAGTCAAGTATTAAGTCTTCTACCGTTCAGTTGGTCTTCCGGTTCGAACTTCTCAGATTCCAAGACTTTTACAGGCATGTATTCAAAAGCCCCTCCTTTATTACGATGTTGTTCTATTACAAAACTAGGACGTTTGTGCAGTCATACACTGGTACCGCCGAAGAGGCTGACATTATTGTAGTAACGATCAACCGGGGATATGGACATCCCCGCTGCCCGTAGTCGACTATTGATAATGTCGGAAACTTCCCGAGCTAGTTTCGACGCCTTTCAATCATAAAACAACGTCTATAGAAGCCCCCTGCTGTTGTCACTCAGCTAAGTATGCTTAGCTGCCCAAGGGTGCCGTCTGGATGGCCGTGGGGTATGTTCCGTCTGAACCTGGAAAAACCTGTACGCGTCGCTGTTACAAAAACGGAGGTAATGCATCTGAGGCATCGTGATCCCCAGCTTATGACATATCAATAACTACCAAAAATGTCTAGGCCAATTTTATCGCATCTCCAGTAGTCAGAGGATCTCTATGCCCCCGTCTATCCCGGTCTCACCCACGTCAATCTGTATAGCCTAGACTGAGGTCGTGTCTGTAATGGCGCAAGCGATTTTTGAGCGGTATAGAAACTACCCCTACCAAAGGGCTGCTTATCGGTTATGCTGGTAAGATTCTGGATATAAGTCTTTAGCGGGTATGGGCGCTGTTAAAACTTCATACCCATCCAGACCAGGCTATATGTATCCACTGTTGGCGTGCTGCTGAGCAAATGTCCTCACCGCCAGTCTAACGCCTGGATCCTCTGAACCCTTGAACACGGCGATAAGGACTTGCCGGTTTTATCTTGCGGAGCCTTGGCACTGCGGTCACAATCTCAATCTTGGCCCGCTTGCCTTAAGCCCCATGACACAACACTGCTGCGTGCGATGACAGATGTCACTGCTTCCCGTGAAAACTCGCAGAGGGCAATACTTACTTCTTCATAGCGATCACACAGAACACAGCTGCCGACACGTTTCACTGTAACACAGTGTTGCTCCAGACACGTGGTACTAGCATTCAACGGAGAGCGCTTTTGCAGACATGCTGGCAGTGCGAAGGCTGACACACAACTGGCCCCAAAGAGCTTCTATAGAGAAGGAGGGAGCCAGTAGCCTAGCCCGTTGAAGCTCAAGAGTCTCTTATAGCTGTCAGCCAGTTGTTCCATGCACCAATCGCATGTCAGTAAAGAGTCTCTTATGGCTGCAGCCAGTCACTTAAACAACCAATCGCATATCAGCAACTCGGTTCGTCTGCTGCTCCCACGTGAAACGCAGTGCTCCCCCGTCTTTTCCGCCAATGAGCGTCTCAGCCATAAGAGATGTGGTTGACTCGCTGGCAAGTCTGTAACTGGGCCACAAAACTCCCTCCTTCTCTATTGAAGCTCCTTGACTGGCCCACTGCGGGCCGCGACACTGCCGCTCAACGTTCATTCTCGGTAAAAATTGACAGTTTCGCGTGTCATTGATGAAAAGGAGAGCAAAGCACGGCTGAAAGAGAGAGCAAATCGGAAAGCAGTGACATTGATCACCGAACGCAGCAGTGTTGTGTAATAAGGGCCTTAGACGCAGGTTTTCGAAAATGAACATCATTCTGGATACCGTAATGACCCCCACTCCGTGGAGGACTTCATTCTGAGGACAATAAATGGTCATCCCGTGGAGGGCCTTGCTTTAACATGATAAAAGAGGCCCTGTGGCGGTAGGAAGGCAAACCTGCCTGTGGATAACCCGCCCTATGGCGGTAAAGTTAGCTCTCCATCGTGGGGAAGCCTCGCTGAATGGCGGTATCTTTAGCTCCCGCTCTAGTGGGGTCTTTGCATACTACGGTAAGCTAACCCTCCCTCTTGAGGAGGGTCTTGCTCTACGACTGACAAGTTAGCCCTTCATCATGTGGAGGGCCTTGCTCTTATGGCGACATAGTTAGCCTCTATCTTGTGGGGCCTCACTGCAAGTGGAAAGCAAGCCCTCCAGCTTGTGGAGGGATTCGCTCCACGGCGGTATAGTTAGCCCCCTTTGTTCGGGCCCACGCCTAAAGCTGAAATTAGCTCTCCCTCCTGAGGAGAGCCCAGCTCTATGGCGGTAAGGTTAGTCCCCATCTCATGGGAGCCTCGCCTTATGCGGTGAGTTAGCCCTCCATCCTGAGTAAGACCTCGCAATAGTTAGTTTTCCATTCTGCGGAAGAAACCTCGCCCAATGCAGCAATTTAGCCTTCTATCCTGCGGAGGGCCTCGCTCTGTGGCGATTGAGTCAGCAACCATCTCCTCAGTAAAAATTTTCAAAGTAAAAAGAGACAAAGTCTCTTCACTGTATTAGAGCATTAAGCTCACTGGACTCTTCAAAAATATATTAAGTTCCCAAGGTGGGACCTAGAAAACTTCCAAGTATGAACACACTTCACTGTATCTGAGGCTAAGTCTCAAGAGACTGGCCCAGAAAATTTCGTGTCAAAAGTGAAAACACCAAAATTTTCGAAATACAAAAAACTGCATTGTTTCAGAATTATAGTGTCAAAAAGAAACTAACAGGTAAAAAGTACAAGTTCTGAAACTAGCATCTTCAACATTTTCAAAGTTCCTTGGGCAGAAGAGGACAGAAGAGCTGGAGCTGGGAGATCTTGACCCTGACGCGAGTCGTAGTAGAATGACTCCTGGCGCCCTGAGCCTGGTATATATACCTACCTAACTGGAGCTGAGGGACTGCAGGGGCGGCGGGGTCTTAGGAATTATAGTTAGTTGTAAGTTTGGCAAGTTTGGCTAAATTTGGCCAAAACGGGTTAGTTTTGTTTTCCTACACAGGAAACACGTAAATAACATTTTATTAAGGAACTGAAAAATTTGACTACTAGCTACTGCACGTCAACACTCTACACATAAGCAGGCCAAGTCAAATTGGAGAATCTTAGACACTTACACATGTACACGTACTGTAAGGTTGGGCTATTTCGTCACCCCAGGGGTTATTTCGGTACGCGGCAAAGTTGTCAGTTTTTTAGTCATTGCGGCAAAAGTTTTAACCGCAGAAAAATGGTACAAGATCCATTTCAAAGGTGACAGAATTGTCTTGAATTTGAGTCCAAAAACAAGCCCCTCAGACTTTATTGAAAATTTCTGAAACAGGGTTCTTTGTAGATTCAACTCTGCGTCCAACTGACTATTATTTGTCTGAGGGCCTTGTTTTTTTTTGTCTCAAATTCAAGGCAATTGTCACCTTTGAAATGGACCTTGTACTATTTTTCTGCTGTTGAAACGTTGCCGAAATGACTAAAAAACTGAAAACTTTGCCACGTGCCGAAATAACCCCGGAGTGATGAAATAGCCCAAACTTATGGTAATATTGCAGAGTACTTACTTGCAATTAATTAGAGTGACGACTCAACTTGTCCTCCTGATCTGGAGTCCCCTCGAGGAGATTTTGAAGCTGTATTGTGCACTATGCAGTCACTCCTAGGTTGTAACTACCGTATACAATGCTCTGATTATATATGATTATCAGCAATATGGGCATAAAGTACTAGCAACCAAGGTTTACAGAGACAAATGGATTCAAGTCATACTGCGACTCCTTCTTCAGTTTGCAATTCCTTGAACCCCCAAAATGACCGATTCTACAGCCCTGCTAACTCAACAACTGTGCAGAGTAGCTGCTACTTACTTGCAAAACAATCAACATGTTTAGATGCTGTGCCCACTGGGGTTGCCGAGCAAGCATTTGTTGGAAGAATGGGCTGCTGGCGGCCAGCACAAGCTTGTGGGCAGCAAATATTCTTGATCCGCAAACAATATTCACATCGCAGAAGAGATTCTGATGAATATGAAAGAAAACTGTCAATTGCCGAAGTTACACTTTCAAACATACCTACATGGCAGATAGCTTAAGTCAGGGTTTCATTTCAGGTGTACAGATATAGCTAACGAAAAGCTAAGACCGGGTTCCACTTCATAAACTGATGGCAGATACCTTGAATCAGTTTCACAACTCCTACAACTACACAGTCATACAAAGACTAGAAAGAACGAGGGACAAAGGTATTGCATAAGAAGAAAGCGAGAGAGTAACTATTCAAGAGTGAATTGCCCATGCAGGATCAGCAGCAAGGCAAAGAATAAAACCAATGTCATCAACAAGATTCGGTACATAAAGGTAACATGGCAAAAACTAGCATGGAAGAATAGCAAACTACATACGGTACTGTATTAGCAGAATCGGACAGTTAGGGCCCGGCCACAAAAGTGAAAAAGGATGGCGGCCGTGAACTTCATATATATATATATATATACTGTATATATATAGCTATTGAGGCAGCAAGCGTGCACCTTCAGTAATTAAAAAGAATGCAGAAACTAGTGCGGTAGGTATGTAAAGCTCTAAAATTTAGCTACAGGCTATGGAACAGCAATTCATAAAGGAAGTACAGCACACAGGTAGAAAATGCACCTAATTAGGAACATAGAGCAGGAGATGCAAGTATATAGCTATGTAACAAACTAATAAGGCACAAGTTAGGTACATAATAGCTGGTAGATTAGTTCAATCTATTATTACCTCTGCCAAGGAGGTAGTACTAATGTTTTTGTCGTGTTTGTCAGTCTATTAGTCTATTTGTCAGTTATTCTGTCTGTCACAAAAATAGCTAACTCAAAGAGTCATGGCTGGATTTTGACGAAATTTACAGGGATTGTTAGGCATGTTAGGAGGAACAGATGATTAACTTTGGGTGAAGATCCATTCATCCATCCATCCATTTGTTTGTTTGCCTCATTCTTCTCAATGCCGTAACTTGCAAAGTTATTGATTTTTATGAAATTTACATGAGTTGTCCAGTAGCTATATCACAAAGCATAAATGACCAATTTTTTGTGATGATTTGTTTGTTTGTTCATATGTTTTTTGCTGTGTTTTATTTTATGATTGTTAGTGCAATAACTCAGAAAGTTTGAAATGGATCCTTGTGAAACGTACAGGAGTTGTTAGTAATGTTAAAACATTTATATAAATGATTAAATTTTGGTGCAGATCGGTTGGTTTGTTTGCACGTATGCACTGCACATATGCACTCTCAGAGTGCTCAACTTGAGTATGAAATGAATATAACTAGCCTACAGCCAAAGGTATCTCAAAGGTTTTAACACTAATGTTTTTTGTAAAATAATTACAGCCATCAGTAAGACAGAGGATTTACCTGTAGCTACACATTTGCCGGAATGTTGAAGAAAAATGGAACTACATAGGTAGGTAGAAGAAAAACATCTAAAGTACACATAACTTTCTAAATTTGGTTTTCAAAACTGAAGTAAGCAAAGAGTATATAGGTACCTATAGAAGGTAACCATAAAAGCAGCTGTCATGTGGCAATGGCAAAAGATCACATTAAACTTCACCTAGGTACCAGGGTTGCGGAGTCTGAGTCGGCCGGAGTTGGAGGATTTGAGGTGGAGTCGGAATTTCACTTGCTCTAAGAGTCGGAGTCGGAATTCTTAGCCCGACTCCGGAATCCTATTTATAAACAAATATCATTCAATTCTGAATTTTCAGTCACAGGTTTGAAAAAAAAATTGTAAATGTGGATATTTTTTTTTGTACAGTTTTCTTTTATAGCTATAGCTACCATGTCTTTTCCAGTTTTCCTATTCCATATGATGAGGCCATTGACAAAATGTTGGGTAGAACTTTCGCCCCTGGTACATTATGTGAGGGGGGGGGCATGCGGGGGCAAAATAATCAATTTTGGACCGATTGTTCTGAAATTTGCATAATATAAATATTTTTGAAAAAGAAACACATTTTGCTTCAACAAATTTTTGGATTTGGGCCTTATTTTTTGAGATAATGGAAATATATACATATATACTTATTCATTTTTTAAATTTCAAAGGAATAGAACTCAATGAGTTTTCATGCTAGAATAAAAGCAATGACGGTTTTGGAATCCTTGAAACATTCGTAACAAAACTATTGAGCAGGATTTTCCACTATTGCCCTAATTTATTATTTTTTTTTTTAACACAGTTTAAAACCAATTTTTTCCCCTACATTTTAGTTAGGTAGTGATTGGACAGAATAGAAAATGGAGAGGCCAGCTCGGTAATTTTGTTAAGAATGTTGCAAGGATTCCAAAACTGTCATTGTTTTTATTGTAGCATGAAATCTCATTGAGTTCTATTCCTTTGAAATTTAAAAAATTAATAAGTATATATGTATATATTTCCATTATCTCAAAAAATAAGGCCTAAATCAAAGAAATTGTTGGAGCAAAATGTGTTTTTTTTTTCAAAAATACATATACAGTACTATGCAAATTTCAGAACAATTGGTTCAAAATTGATTATTTTGCCCCCTTCACATAATGTACCATGTGCGAAAGTTTTACCCAAATTAATTTAATGTCCCCATGTCCTCAAATTGATCTCCCAAATGATGCAAAATATTGTATATGTACAATACACCTAGCATCTTTAACTTTATATTCTGTGTTTATACTAGCTACAATTATTGGGATATGTTTAATGTTTACATCAAATATCTACTTGTTGGACCAAGGAGTCTGAGTCAGGAGTCAGAAAATCTTGAGGGCCAGGAGTCGGAGTCGGAGTTGGAAATTCTGGAGGGGCAGGAGTCAGGGTCGGAGTCGGACCTTGAACCATCGGAGTCGGACCTTGAACCATCTGACTCCGCAACCCTGCTAGGTACAGTGGAGTTTTCCTCGACACAATGCAGTGTTGCTCATGAGGGAGAACAAAGAACACAGGACTTGTAATATGTCTAGAGAAATGTGCAACTCAGGCAATTTCCACATTGGACTGATACAACAAGGTAGCTAAAGCATATGGGACAATAAAAGGAAAAATAGAACAAAGCAACATTAGGAACGTGAAAATGAAAGGGTACAATGCAGTCATGAACAAGAAAAAAAAAAGACATTCTGATGGCTTAACTAAGGCTGATGTACCATATGGGACACTCCTGGGCCTAAACCTAACTAATCTCAATGGACAAGCTACAGCCCACACTAGCCTATGCCCCTCTCACTTCTGCAGCCCCCAAAGCCCAGGCAGGCCAGCCAGACAAGAGAGGCAAGCACGGCCCTGCGCGCCGGCACCAACAAAGAACACACACGCATGCACAGCCAACGAGCCGGAGAAATTGCGCAGTTGGCCATCGAAAAACCAACAAAAACAACACACACTCATATGGATGGTCCTTCAGGAATAACAAAAACAGCAAGGGCATGCGGCACCAGGCAAGCACCACCAAGGCTGACGGCTAGTCATTATTAGTGGCTATCAGGCCATCAGACTTTCCAAGCACCATCAGTAATATAGATAGGGCATCAGGGGTAGCTACCAAAGTGGAGCCCAAGCAAGTTAGGCAACTCCTTAAATAAAGTTCCTAAGGAGAACAACACCAAGAGTCATGAGTAGCATCGAGATCAAGTCTTTTTTTGGCAAGTTACAGAATCAAAAGTAGCTAGCTACCAAGTTTGAAGTCTCGAGGGAGCTCTCACAGCTATTACTAACGGCTTGTACAGCAAACACACAAATAAAATTTTACTTTTAGAAACTAATTTTTAAATTTTATTTAAAATTTAATTCATAAAGTTCCAAAAATGTGTAAAGTCTCATTTTCAATTTAATTCAAGTTCAAGGCCTAGCTAGTACCTAAATAAAAAATAGAATGGCTTAGAGCCAAAGGCAACAATTGGATGAGCTTTTTTTTTCCTCAGACATCTAGCTATAATAAATGATACATAATGGCAATAGCTCATAGAGAGCCGGGGCGTAAGTGCCGGCGGCTCTCTGGGAATGGCCTCAAGGTCCGTTAAGTACAAGCTACTGTACAGGTAGCTACCTACCTAATTTAACTTGGTCTAACCAGTACCATAAAACGGGGTGACTTCGGACGCAACTTTGGACAAAAACAGGTAAAAGGAACTTACTGCAGTGACAGGAAAAGTATCAAAAGTTAGAAGGAAACTTCTACATGTGTAATAAAGGTTTATATCTCTGCAGTATGTAGGTATATCACTAGGCCCACACTAAACTCAACTAGCCTAAACACAGAAAGGAATATGTTTTGCAAACAAAACACAATAATAGCTATCAAAACAAACAAAACGTATTCCTTTCTGTGTTCATGCTAGTCGAGTTCGAGTGTGGGCCTAGTGATATACCACAGAGATACCAACCTTTATTGCACTGTAGAAGTTTCCTCCTAACTGTTGATACTGTTCCTGTCACTGCAGTAAGTTCCTTTTTACCTGTTTTTGTCTGAAGTCACTCCATTTTATAGTAGCCCTTATGTTGATGAAGGAGAAAAAGTACGTTTCCATAGCCACAGCCGTGGTTTTTCAAGGGAAGAAGGGGAAGAGGTACATAGAGCACTTTAAGGCAAAGGGCCTCAGTTGCAAAACATGGATGACAGCGTGGCTAACAAAGAATCAAACAGGCCACTGGCCAAAGCACTCATAGGTACCAGTAGAGTCTAAGAGCATGGTTGGAAGCTACACAAGAACTGCAGCAGGTGCATCAAATTCTGCTATTTACCCAACTTTTCAACTTTTGGGGTCTAAGCAATTTAGGTCAAATATATCTGAGCCGATTTTATGAGGGGAGGAGGTGTACACAAAACCTTGAGATTAGGGGCAAGGCACTTATTGCTATTAACACAATGAATGACAAGAGTACCTAGCTTTGTAGGTACTGACAGCAAGTAAGGGTCAGGAGATGTAACGGAGCAAAGCAGGCGGGTACAAATAGGCTCTGACAAACCTTATCTTTCAATGCAGTGAAGACTGACACAAGGGCAGAATGGTGCTGGTTCCATTTCAGAGAGAGCAAAGTAGACATATCAGCATGACAAACTGCACAGAGGAGATATAGCTACATTAGTTATATACTTAGTTATTGAAATTCAACAAATAATTAAAAGATTACCTAACACATTTGCATTATAGGTATATCATTGTTGTAAGGTATGGGCCCAACTATAGAATGTGTACAGTAGAGCTTATTTTATTCAATGTGGCACCAAAATGTCAGAAACAGCCTAGTTTTGAATAAGTTATCACAGATGTGTAGCTACAACTGAACACAAAAATACAAATACTGCATTGTAATCTTTTTCATTTGATGGCTCAATCTGAATTTTAATTAGATAGGTAGCTAGCTATATCAAAGCTGGGAAAGATGTTATGATTGCTCTGGAAGTGCATGAAGACATAGGCCTATTCTTGTCTGCTGAGAGGGCCTGCTGTAGCGAGCTAAATTGTAAAGCATTCTTGATGCAACATAAAGTTGAACAGTGGCCAAAACACATTTTCAAGCAAATATCACCATTAGCTAAGTATCAAGTCACTCATTTAGTAAAATGAGGGTGGGCAACTCTTTGCTCTCCTCTTCTGTATGAAGGTAAGTATGCTGTTTTGGACAGGTGTCTTTCACTCTCCATTCAGGCTAGTAGGGCTGTCTAATCCACCCGACTGCAGAACATGGGAGAAGATTTAAAGATTTAGTTACCTACATTTAGTAACATTTTGTGACCTCCAGAAGATCTTGGTAATAGGTAGCTAGCTACACTTGCATTTTCCTCATCTTTGGTTAAGATGACAATTTGCTTAAAACTGAGCTGATAATGCCATTAAATAAGGTAACACCTCAAAATAAGGTCATGATCTTGGCAATTCATTTGGCATACTCTGCAGTTTAGACTACCATGATGACTTCCTTCTTATTCATGTCCACTGATGAGACTTGTGAGTTATTTTATTGTAAATACATAGCTAAATTAACACATATGTAATGATTGAATAAGGAGAATATTTGGTTGTAATCTGGCAAACAAAAACACGCACCTAATGCTAGCAGAGACTGTACCAGTACCAAGCAATACTGATACCGTAACGGCGGGTGAAATTGAAATGGTGGGCGAATTTGAACGGCTTCCAAAAACCACTTGTTTTCAATGTAATATGTAAAACATTACAGGTATATGAAACCAGATATATAGATCTATAACATGCAGATAATATTTTACATATTGTCGTGTCGGTGGGTGGAATTGTGCATTTCCTGCAAACTTTGAGATAACGCAAAAACGAATAGCCATAGAAACCTCTGCTTTTACATGCATAAAGGCCTGATGGTGTACTACGTGCACCTCAAGTTTAAACTTTGTAACTTTTATAGAAAAAGTTGCTAACGAAAAAGTGTGCGCAAACGTCATCATCGTAAATCGGATCAATTTTGCACAAAAGGCGGGTGAAGTTGGGCACCGGAAAAATAGACAAAATCAAAGGAAAATACAGTGGAGAGAGGGAGTAAACAAATGTAGCAGCAGAGGTTTTGGTTGCGGCGGTCGCGATTACAGAGGTCGCGGTTGCAGCGGTCGCCGTTCCAGTGGCCGCGGTTGCAGCTGTCACGGTTACAGCGGTCACGATTGCAACAATTGCGGTTGCAGCGGTTGCGGTTTTTAAGTGATTTATAAAGGAATATATATGTTGAAAACCGTGCGCAACTCCATCCACCAACAGCGCGCAACTCCACCCGCCGTCTGTATTTCAGCTTATTGCCTCGGCAGAACATAGTTAATATTTTGATGTACATATGTATATAACATTCTTTATTACAAATAACCCTGTATAGATGCATGTTAACATTACATCTATTTCTTATCATCTGAAAGACGATCTACTTTTCTCTTATGAGAGCGCACCATTATGGCTAGTTACTACGACTCTCATTCAAATATCTCTCTGAAATAGCTATGAAACATTAATAACCAGCATCTTTACAGGGTTAGCCTATGTGTAACAAACAATGTTATGATCGTAAAATATGGAGTTCTCCCAATGAAAAAAACATAAATACAGAGCCTTTACGTTCATCATTTCGACCCTGTGTTACGATCACAACCAGGGGTGAAATAGCAAACAATGTTTGTGCTACCGCTCGTACATGAATTGGGGTAAAGAGTCAAGATACACAGGAAGTAAACATGCATTTACCAGGTACCAACACTCCAACTTTTTTTTTGCTATTCTAACATCATTAGAATTCGAGAAATCACAAATTGTAAACAGGTTTTAAGGAAAAGGAATAGGCTATTCATAGGGTTGCAATCAAATTTTTCTTAAAATACTTAGAAACATGCTACAGTTTTGAAACTTGCTTATTAGACTACATTATAGGCTACCATATGGTAGGTACATAGGTGTATAGCTCAGCTTCGTCCACGCCCTATTTCCTGCTTTTTGGTGGTTCGCCACTTCCGCTAATTCGCGCGGATCCAAAATCTTCGTTTATTGCATGTGAGTACCAAACTATAGAAACTACAAAGTATAATGCTTATTTTTATAGGGCAGTTAGGTGCATGTTAGGGATGTAGGCTATTCATGTGGCGTTGCAGCCAAATTGTGCCGTAAGTATTTACGCTAGGACAAATTCAAGATTTTTCTATATCTCCGCCCCAGAAGACACTAGGCTAAAACGGGGTGGTTTCACTACACTGTTAGGGTGAAAAATTGCAGTGCAATAATAGTAAAAAAATGGTTAAAAATGTAACTAAAATGAAAACAAACTGCTAGGAAGCTATTCAAGATGTTCCAAGCAGGTTGGTATGTAAATTTCCCGGCATGTATATTTCCCACTGTGCCATCCCTCAAGCTGCCTCAAACAATAACATTCAACAATAACATTATGTGTTATGTGGATTAGGCCTATGTAGTGATAAAACTTTAATTTTATGGAGTCACTTCTGCTGTCCCTTGATTAACGATTGACACGTTGACAGGCTCTCACTTGAGCTTGATTGATTGCTTTAGGTGTCCAGTGTCTTGAGCATCTGCTGTCGCACACATGTCTTGCCAGTGGGAGTTAAGAGGTGGGCGGCTATGCTATGATTAGTCCACAAAAGGTATATGATACTAATTAGTACAGAAGGCTGTCCGAAGTCACCGCACAAAAAACGAGACACAAAAATAATTTTTTTTTGAGCACTGAAATTCAACATAGTTTTTAAAAAAGTCTATACTAATATCTCAAAGTGGAAGCTCATCATCTTGAATGGCATAGATGGTGGTATGCTCTATTTCACTTTTAACTGCACCAATTTTTCTGCCCCAGAGAAGATTTTTATGACAGGAAAAAAAATTGTTCACCACGCCTTACAAGTTTTTTTCATGTAGCGTCTGACCGGGTGAATCGGACCGGCAATCTGGAAACTTTGTTGCTGCTGAGACACCTGCCAGAGTTAGGAGCTACAAATACACATGCATACACTTACCTTATGTATGCACTAGCTACTATACAGAAACTTTGAAATATGTTGGTACTTGCAGAGGCACAGTTAAAAATATGTGGTCCGAGTGCATCCCGCTAATCCGGGTGAATCGGACCGGCACAGTCGGGTGATTCGGTTTTGTCATTAGTAATTGAAAAAAGAATCATTACTGAATCCTCATATTTTCTCTGTATACTGACTTACTGCCCCCCAACATAGGCGACATATAACAGAGGCTCTCATTGTCTGAACATTTTTGTAGTAGACACTCCAAAGGATCGGTCCAGTGGAGAAAGAAATTCTGGGTGAATCGGACCGGACATCGCGAAACATTTGGTTTGGTTATTAGTATTGGAAGATGAATAAACGCTGAATCTTCATATTTTCTCTGTATATAGGCCCACTACTCCCCTACATTGGCAAGATGTTACAGAACCTTTAAACGTCTGTACATTTCTTTGGTAAACCCTTCAACATGTTGGTCTGATTCACCCGGAATTTTTCTTTCCCCCAGGTGAATCGGACCGATCATTAAAGTGGCATAGTGACCAAAGTATAGGGTCGATTGGGGCAAATCGTGCGCATTTTTTTCCAATTGGTTGTCACACTCTTACTATCGATCTTTGAGAAACGGCTATTTTACTGTAAGGGCAGTGTTACATGTAGTTACGATACATATAAAGTTCAAAGCAATAACTGTCATAGTAA
>LQNS02278097.1:21847543-21881091 GCA_001587735.2 Parhyale hawaiensis
ACTCACTAAATTCATTAAAACTAACGAACCAGAGGGATTACAGCAAAATGCTTTTAACACATTCATAGTGGGTCCTTTAACTACGTTTCTGCCAAATTTGAAGAAATTTTACTGGATACTTTGGTCTCCAGCATCAAAGTTGCAGGACTTCGGCGAAACTCGCAAAAAAAGTTTTTCGGGGTTGAAAACTATGACTGTCTTTCGTCGGTAAATAAACGTATTAAAATCGAGCGAACTTAAATGAATGAATACATCATTTTATAGAGAAAAAGATGGGCTTTCAGATGGTGCATTCAGTTTTCTTTTTTTTTTTCATTTTTGAGGTGAAAAGTCCACTGCGATTATTTACCCCGGCGTACGAAGTGCGTTGAATCACCCCGGTCGACGCTACATCTTGAAAATGAAGCATTGCTGACAAAAATGTTATTCCTAAAAAGTTTTATTCTACCTCAATATACACCTATCAGCAAAAATACTGGATTTGAATGAGGGTAGTAGTAAAAATACAGTAATAGCACCTCAAGCCATCACTCCCAAATTCCCATGAGGGCGACAACTCTCTTCTCAAATATATGTAGGTAAATGACATTTAACTCCTAATGCCGTGACCTTAGAGAGGTAAGCCTCATTTCATAGTGTGGCACTTCTTGCCAAGATCTTGGCGAGTAGTTTGCCGCCCTTGGAAATGCGGGTGGGCACCTATGAGCGCCGCGACCTGTGGAACCTCATTTCATAGTGTGGCACTTCTCACCAAGATCTTGGCGAGTAGTTTGCCGCCCTCGGAAATGCGGGAGGTAAGGCCATCACTGGCACGGCTTTAGCTCCTTTTCACAACATCTCATATTCAAAGGAAGTGATATATATTCTCTGCACTTGGAGTGTTTGATCCTTTTTAATAACATATTAAACAGTTCGACTGGTAAGTTTTAAAGAAAATTGATTCAGTATTAGAAATTCATGAGGGTTTGTCAGTAGACACTCTGGCTCAAAGTCATGGCATTTAGGCTCTTTCCCCTACCACATCTTCTGATACACTCTGCACTCTGGCATGATGGGCTCCAGGGATATCATAGAAATTTATTTTCTATTAGAAAAGTTCTATTTCTACTACTGGCACAAGACTGGCATATTCATGAGTAGCGAGAAAACTTTTCGGAAAGTGAAGAATGTACAAGCCTCTGGTGAGAAAACATTTCAAACAGACTCTTCAAGCTCCTTGCAAGTTTCAAGCAGGGTCCAATTTGAGCAGGCTAAATATGACACATTTTGAAGGGGGCCCAATTCCAGCACGCCAATATAGCGATGTGATGAGTGCAGGAATTTCCATACAGCATCACGACGCTCAACTTTTCAATAATGGAGGGTTGGAAGAACCCATCATCCTCATTTGATTGTGTGGCACTTCTCGCCAAGATCTTGGCAAGTCGTTTGCAGCCTTCGGGAATGCGAGTGGGCGCCTGTGGAACCTCATTTCATTGTGTGGCACTTCTTGCCAAGATCTTGGCGAATCGTTTGCCACTCTTGGGAATGCGGGTAGGCGCCTATGAGCGCTGTGACCTGTGGAACCTTATTTCATTGTGTGGCACTTCTCGCCAAGATCTTGGCGAGTCGTTTGCCGCCCTCAGGAATGCGGCCCATCATCCCCTGAACACTGGACTGCAAAGTATGGCAAAGATTTAAAGATCTTCAGCAAAGGATTTATCCCGTCCCTCATTTCACAGTGTGGCACTTCTTGCCAAGATCTTGGCAAGTAGTTTGCCGCCCTCGGAAATGCGGGTGGGCTCCATGACCTATGGAACCTCATTTCATAGTGTGGCACTTCTCGCCAAGATGTTGGCGAGTAGTTTTCCGACCTCGGAAATGAGGGTCCTGTCAATGTGACTTCCTGAACCTGAACAACTTGGGCTCTTGGCAACAGATTTGCATTTTTCTCTAGGTACCTTTTTCTAATGTTTCTGATGATGGTTTGTCTCAAATTAGACTATTTTTGGCACTAAATGTGGTGACACTGACACATTAACTAGTGGAAAAGCCACTATCTTTTCAACAATGCATTTGACACCAGTATGGAATTCCACACTGATTTTAACTGCACCCGCAGTATTAGACAAATTCAAGCCGATGAAATCACACAGAGTGGCAGAGACTTCCACAACACAAATTGCAATGCTAGGCGTAGCCTAAATGAATATGAATCAAGCCAGTCAAGGTGATTCAAGCCAGTCAATTCTGGGTCCCAAATCTTAAATTACACCCTGTTTGACACACTCTGCTGTCTGGACAGACTGCAGCTAACTTAGGCCTATAAACTTGTAGACACATTAGAGAGAAGCCAATAATGTTGGCGATGTATGTGTCATCTTGTACAGTGTCGACATTCAACAGTAATTGACTCATTCGACTGCCACAGTACCGAAATGTGCACGAAAATAACTTTTTGGGAATTTTAGCCATCGCTAATGTATGACAGTCTCTCTATTTAACTAACTACAAGTCACAGAACAGGAACGCCAAGTGAGAGCTATTAGGAAATTCACTTACATTAGTTACATATATTAATCTGATTGAATAATCATTCACTAAATTAATAACTAGGCACAGATATATCAACACAAATAACAAAAAGCTATGAACACCTTCCTACGGGGATAAATAAATGTATTTTCTTTCTTTTCTATGATACTCACTTGAAAAAACAATGAACGACGTCTTTGTTGACGCGCTGTCAGAGGACAATCCGTCCTCGCCAACGGATACGAATGAGGATCGATCGTCGCCAATTTCTCTAGCCAGTTAGTTATTATGCCAGCTGTTAACGCTGATTTTTGTTGTTATCATGTCAAAACGTTCGAATATTTCATTGTATCTATGGATGCACAAACGTATGTCTACCAGAAGACTTTCTAAAATGTAGGCAATCATATGAGCTATCTTGCCTAAAGTCGCTAGTGAAGTTTGACTAAATAGGGAGAAAGCAGTGCACTTTGTTGTCTTGACAAACACAGCCACGTAATCTAACGCTATGTAGTATAAACTCAACTGCAGGAAGGCAGTCAATCGACTGAAGTGACCTTTTTTTTTTTGAGAAGCTGAATACCTCTCCTCGGATAGAAATACATAGGCTTGTAGTGAACTTTCCATCTGCAGATCCCTACAGTAGAGCATCACAGCAAAGTAAACATCATCCAACGCTCGACGCTACTTATCATCTCCCGTTCCTGAGACGGTGCCCGGAATCTCTGCAGTGCGGCCAACTAGCGACGACTTGAGCGCTGGCTGGCTCCTTAGTGTGCTAGATGGCCATCACTTGCGCTCATTCTTCAGTTCCATCTCGAGCTCTACTCCAGCTCCCATTTCCACTACCAGCTTGAGGTTCAGGTTTCAGTCCTGAACTTCACGCTTGCAGCCCCTCTACTACAGCACCGAAGAGGTCCGATCAGCAACACTTCTATCCGGGGGCCTCTCAGTCTGCTTCACCGTGCGCTGCATCCCGACTTGCTGCACTACTCAAGCTGTTGTGTATTTCAACGGCTCCTGTCTCCGCCTTTCGTCTGTGGCTACTCAAACTGACTTCGCATAAAGCTTCCTGGTCTTGCCCCGCTAGGGATGCTACACCATCATTCCACACCGTGCCACTGGTATCCTCGTGATGGCGTCCTTAGCGACGAAGCTGCGCAACGTTCAGTTCTACGCCGCCAGAGACTGGGCACCGACAGCCAGGCATGAAGAGCTTCTACGATTGTCTTTTCTTTGTACCTTGCCTAATAGCTGCTACAGGCAACGAAAGTTGTTAGTGGGCAGCCAGCCGGTTACAGGAGAATCCATGAGGATGTTTATTTGCACACTGTTCTTCACATCCCACAGGTCTTCATCTTTCCGCTTCACTTCTTGCTCAAAATCACATTTTTGCAATGTCTATGGCATTCTGGTCAGGGTTTTTATCAACGTCGCTGTATCCGACCCATCTTTTGAATTTTCTGTCACATTCAGTCCACCAAGGTACGTGGTCATTATCTTTCAATACGCCGTTGACCTCGGCTAGCAGCCCTATTTTATGACTGGGATATGCCTCCCCAAAAAATCTTCGATTTTTCTCCTAAACAATATAAAAAATGTAGGCTTTATCTCGTGGTCGGTTGGGCATAGCTGCGCGAGTTACAGTTTCTGAGTAAAGACGTGGTGCCTTCACGTGACTTAAGATAGATGTGCGCGAGCGTCTTCGTGGCCTACAGCTCCGACCTTGAGCAACTGCAGCTTCTGTTGCTTCAGCTATAAATACTAGACAGAGTGAATATCAAGAACGCTGTGAAATCACAAAATGTTAAACCTTTGCAATTCTCCCGACTGTGTTGCGGGAGCGACTCGGAGTTACTTATTGCGACAATACCCAAAACTGCGTTAAAGAGAAGCCGATACCGAGTTTTTCACTAACGTAAGTGCCAGAGGTAAAATTTCCAATCTGCTCTTTTTTAATATTGAACAATTTTACGTTCTTAAAGTCGTGTATTTTAGCGTGCTAGTTAAGCACGTGCAGTTAATCGTGGATTTTTTTTTTTTCTCAAGTAACCGGGAACTTTTTCTACGATATCACAGGACGGTCCGTTTTCAGATTTTGCACGAGTGGAGACGAGCAAAGTCGGAATGCTGTGCAGTTTCGTGTCAGGATCAGGACACGGTTGACATTGCTCCCTAAACGTGAGTAGGGCTACTATAGTCAAACCAGCATAAAGAGTCCGATGGGCGTGGCTAAGAACGCAACGCAACTTTGCCAAATCTCACTCAAGCGCGTGGTATAACTTGTCTTATTCGATAAAATTACATTTATATTTGAAAACTCAAAATGAATTCGTTAATAGATAACCTTTGACACAGCTGCGTTCAATTCAACCCTGCCCCTAACTGTCTGCTTACACTGGTTTGACTATAACACTACACTGTGTTGTTAGGAGCCATCCTCTAAGATGTTTAGAAATATCCTGCTTTGCAACTCGGCAGCACCCCTCCACAAGCAGCCACAAGCGCTATTGATCGAAATGGTCCATTCCTTTTCTCTCCAAACGCTGCCCTCAAAATAAGAAAAGGAAGTAACGCGGAATATTATACCTACTAACAAGAGGCAAGGTTCAGAGGAGCACATCACTCATGCAAATTTATAGCCAATGTGCTACAATGAAAGTGCTCAACTGTGTTTACGCTAGGCTGTGCTACTTTGCTGCTATGGCTTTTTCAGCCGTAGCAACCAAATAAGCCAAGGAACCTTTATATCAAAATACTACAGTTCGGTTAAAATCGAGTAGCTACTATACAGGTACCTGGAAAAAAGCTACCGTCCATGAAAAACATCCTCTGCATTTAAAGAACAGAACGTCTGGTGCGGCGGTAGTAAAAGAAAATGCAAAACAATGCTAATGTTATATAATAGAAACAGAAGCATATACACTGCAACAGTATATGCAATGTATACTAGTTACAGCGACGGCATACATGGATAAGGAGCTGGGCAAAGGATAGACAAACGCAGTAGGTACTTAGCGTAAAAAATGAATTGCTTATACGAGGAAAAGCCGCCATGAACGCGTAGCCGATGATTCATAACGGAAGGGCAACATATAGTATTGCGAGCAGCACATGGAGCCCATATGCGCTGGCGCTCCACACGGCCAACGAGAAAATAAAATAGCTTAGACCGCCATATAATAACTAAATAAAACGGAATAGTAACTATACTGTATATAATGGTATTCTGTAATATAATAATTTTCGAAAAAAGACCAGATTGAGGAAACTACACAGAAATGATTTATCCAAGTCTACTAGTTTATCAATACAAATCAAAATCATTAATAATAAACACAGCAGCTGCTACTCGTTAATACATGAGACGACAGGACTAAATTAACTAAAAGCGATGGCAATCAGAGTCTGTTACAATAAATAGAAACATTACTGGAAAGGTTTAGTAAGAATTATGTACAGCAGAGGCCACAAAAAAAAGACGGAGACAATAACCTTTACTTAATGTAATCACAGATATAGTTATGAAGAGCTTAACGCTATGTGAATAACTACTTAGTTGCTACTAACGAAGTATTTTTCTGTGCCTTGATTTTTTGCGATTCTTTGTTCACTAAAGAACACTGACTAAATTTTGAACCCCCTTCGTTATTTCAAGTCCTCCCAATTGTAATATTAAAGGCAGTGCAGTGTACGATCTAATCTAGATAAAGCACTCACGTGGAACACTGAATAACCGTCCTTTCAAGTGGAATATTCTGAAGTCATGCATTGGCGGCGGTTTTCCCCTTGGACACCCGGGAATTGTTTGTACGTATTGGCGTAACGGTTAGAGCTGAGGGCGGACCGGAGCCTGGTCTTCGGCTCTTCTCTGAGAATGAGCGTATTGTTAACTTCCCTAATCAGCTCACAGCGCCTAATGGCAGACACAAAATGGTACGGAGTTTCTTCAAAGGGACAAGAATCTATCTCTGGAAATAAATTCCACACTTAAATGCAGCGTCGGAAGACTAGAGACAGTCCATACGCTAGAGAGTAAATAGAAATATCTTCCTTTAGCATTCCATGCCGTGGCGCTTTCGTTACAACATGAAAAGCACTTCAAGATAAAATTGGATTAGACATAAGTTTACAGCTCCCTCAACAGTACGCGGTGTTAAAAGATGATGAAGGAAGAACAGGCATTATGTGAAGTCAAACTAATATCTGTTGGGACTCTCCCAACCCGTTGCTAGGGCTTGCACCAACTGACAACCACTTACACAAAGCACAACCTCTCACCACAATAATCGGAGGCATACTGAGCAAGGACATACCGAACCCGAGAAGACGGAAGCCGCGCGGAAACACAAAATCACGGTAGAGACGCGTACTGCTCGCTATACCGCTACCCTTTTGCTACACTACAGCTGGCTGTAAAAAGAAACTAATAGGGGCATCACTGCTTTTGGGAAATTAACAGTAGGTTAGTTGAGATGAGGGGAAAACAAACTGGCAGTGAAGCTTTCAGAAATTCCCGTAGGTTGCCTAGATTCCTGCTAACACATTCGCTGCTAATAATAGGATAGCCATAAGGAAATAGTACTGTTATTGTCCTAGTATAACTGTTGTAGCCGTTCAAAGTGGCTTTCAATAGAAAAGCATTGCAAAGGTTTTATAGTAAAAGAAATGTATCACTAAGCCAACGCTCTCAGGCATCAGAAGCGTCATCGAATGGGGCAGTTTCATTGAATTAATGCATCTCATTGGCTCAAATTTGTCCAAACTTCAGTCACGAGGGTCAGTTTTGCTCAAAGATATTCGATTGGTGATTAACGCCTGAAGCTCGATCCACATTAGAGATCCCAACGGCAATGATCGACTCTCCAGACTAGTTCAAACTAATGAAATTAGCTCATTTCCATGAAACCACGTCCTATGAGAAGTACTTATAGTAGCTATATACCAATAATTGGCGCTTTAGGATTGCTTGCCTAAGTCACGCCAAAAAAACAAGATATCCGATAGATACAGGTGAGCCACGTTCAGGGGCAAGGATTATGAGACTGACAGGTTAACCAAGGGGGCGGAGCAAAGCTGTAGTCCATCATGGTAAATGGACTTGTGACGTCACAAAAAGCTAGTACGTTTATCAGTAGCTATTTTGCGGAGCTTGGCTCCGCCCCCTGAGTTAACCTGTTAGTCTCATAATCCTTGGTTCAGGGGCTACAGGAGATATTCCCACCAGTTACACAGATTACTGCTGCAGTACTACAAAGCGTTATTTGGTACTGTGTGTTATTATCTTTGATGAGTCAAAATCTCTTCGGCATGGGACCAACGGGACAGTCACAAAGTTCTAATGGCAGGGTCTGTAATGGACAGAGGAGAAGCGCTCAGGGGTTTCAGCTCGCTCCCCCCTCCCCCGTTTACTGACCGAGCTAAACTCGAGCGTTGAGACCCCACGAATTACAGTATAGCGGGCTCGCAGGCCCGGACAATCTGAGAAATTGTACTCGAGTTTCATTTGTATGAAGGCACACTTATTATGTGCCTATACACCATTCCTCGTATGTTTTCAAACCTAAAAAGAGAAAAATTTCAAGAAATCTCTTCAATGACTCACGGTCAAACTTTCAGTTGAAGGGCTCTTCATTTCAGCCAGCAGCTAATCCTTGGAAAAGGGAAAACCTACTCCTTGTATAATTTTTCTTTTTGCGCACCGCTCAAGGAACTATCCAACACTTGAAGGGTTAACACAGTCATGCAGTGGGGCCTATGGCGGCGCTCCATTGTATAAAAATCGATGACACCTCTAACCCAATAAAGATTAGCGTACACCGTAAATGATGCCGAAATAACGCTATTTTCTTGCGTCCTTGTAGGGCTATGCCTCTTATGCCGGGGTTACCCTAAGCAACCGCACGCTTAAATTATGAGGAGTTCAGCTCGCTCGTTGACACGTTTCACATTCCCAAGCTAGCTAGCAATCGACGTCGTTCATTACCTTAAGTGACCCGGGGATTATAAACCATATACATGTCCGGCACATTAGTGACGGCCAAGCACAGGATGATAACCAACGACACCCATTTCACTGCACTGCAACAGAGTTAGAAGGATTACCATTAAATCAAAACGGGCAGTATAAAAATAGCAACATGCATATTTCTGATAAGCAACATCTCTCCATATGATAAAACAATCTAGTTCACTATTCTATTGTAATTAGTACGCTACGAATAAGGCTTAGCAATAAAATACGCGTGCCGTGCTTGTTCTGCCACTTCTACCAGACTGGACTGGCCATATGATGCTTAATCTCTCATCCCCCCAAGAAATTATTTGTTTCTCGATTTTTATTTATCCTCCAGCATCAACAACTTTTGGTTGGTTCAAGTGTTGGATCCACGCTTTAAAAACACAAGGTCCGTTCGTATAAGAAACTTACAAAAATCTATGACCTGATGAACCAGGCTTGTGGGAGCTAAACACAAATCACGGTAATATTAAGTTGCTACTTCAGTTTCATAAACAGCATCAAATCGTTAAAACAAATAAGCAGGGACGGTAGCATCGAGCATTCGTTTTGAGGTGCGTCCCTCTTTGTTCATATATGAAAAATCAAAGTGGCTAATTAATGCGATAAATGCAGGCCCGTTGATATAAAATATTTCACTCTGTGTCAACAAGTGCAAATCAATATAATTTGGAGACAGTCATAATCATTATATCGATCTAAATACTTCTTCTTGAAGTGCTAGTTGAGGTTGACAAAATCGATGTGACAACATATACAGGCACAGTAATATCAATGATTTTGCATTAGGTTTGTCAGTGCTTCTTCGAGTAATCACTATCAATATACTGTAATTTATAGATGGTAATAACGTAACATCAAAAACACTACTTCTTCTTGAGGTCCATGAAGCGCTTGTTGAGGTCATCAAAATCAATGTCATCAGCATTAGAGGGCGATGGGTCCTGCCGCCCATTGGCGGTCGCCGGCACATTGGGCAGGTCCGGGAGAGCGAAGCCCAGGTCATCACCTGGTCCTGCTGGCGGAGGTGCAGCAGGGGTGTTGGTGGTGCTGCCGGTGTCGAACTTGGAGCGAGGGGACGGCTGGGGAGGTTGCTGTGGATTGCTCCGAGGACTGTCGTCAGCGGGCTGCATCACAAAAATATAAACTTGTAGATTAGCTACCTATATTACTTACAATACACAAGAAAACTATGTCATTTTAATCAATAGCTACCTATCACTGTCATCATTTTCATAAAAAAGAATTCGCCATGTTCTTATTAGCTAGTGTGATTATTACTATTACAGTATTTCATAATACACTTATTACTGGCCACAGTAGGATTTTGCTATCTGTTATTGTCTACATTTATTCACCCAGGCATCATGAGAGAGTAATAAAAATCCAAACAAAGCGTTAAGCAAGCCCAATATGTCCCGAAGCTGACTTGAATGCTTGCAGACCCACACTGAGGATATAAACAAAATCAGTGCCAAACGACATCTTCTACGGCTCTCAAGTGCAGCCCGCTAAAATTGAGGTCTTGGCGAGATGTAGCTTTACTATGTTTCCCTCACTCTAAGGCTGCATTTTTTCCCTTAGATATCAGTTCATACGAGTCTTGAAAAGTTCTAGTAAGCTACTAGAAGCGGTGAGTGCAGTTGATACGTTAAAAACTTTTCTTTTTTCATTATCAATAAAGTACCATAGGTACTCATGTTATTAATGACATTATTTACAACGTAGAAGAACTCTGTTTTTTTTTTGCAAGAACATCTTCCGCGGCCAATTAATAGTTAAATCCCACTTAATTTAGCATTATTATAATTTCATGCAGTCATTTGGAGCAGAGGCTCAAAAGTTCTATACCAGGATATTAATAATTCTTTCAAAAATTAAGAGATGACTGACGATCTGAAACTCATGAATTAAGCCTTGCCCATGTATAATGAAAACCATTTCATTAAATTGAAAATCATCAATACTGAGTATTAGCAGAGAACGCTGCAGCTGGGCATTGCATCATCAAGAGCCGCCACTGCCAGGCACCCAAACAAAGGAAATTATTCAATCTCAAAAGTCCAAGGCCACATTTCGATCTATGCAACTCACAATACAGGTGACATTATCCAGCGCGCCACATGAAAGAAATATAAATGCACTGTATATGAAGGGCACTATTGGTGCATAAAGAATGTAACAGATTTAGTTGGCGGGGCTCACACTGAAGAAGAAGAATAAATGTAAGACAATAGAAAAGTGCGACGCACTGGCGGAGTTGCGCTATCGGGTTTATCATGTATGACTTCTGGATGTAGGAAGTTTGCCACAATGAATCTTTGGAAGTCAAAAATGTCAAACGCCTACACTGTTTTTTCTTAACAAAAGAGGCCTACTTTGACTGACTCCGACTCCTGGGTCAAGACAGTTTACGACTCAATATTCCTGGCCTCTAAAACTTCCGACTCTGCAACAATGTACAGCGGTACGCATACGCACGCACGTACCAGCGGCAAACCCTTGTTATTAATTGAATCAAGGGACAGAAACGCACGTTTAGAGTTTTTCAGCTTCTAAAATTGAAACAAAGCTGCCCAGGGTTGAAAGTTATATTGGTTAATTAGGAGCAATATTCCAATTCATCAAATAAGCGATTTTACAGAGATGCTCATAAAACTTCAAAATTCACATGTCTTCCTTTTGTATAGCAAAGAGCATTAATTTTG
This sequence comes from Parhyale hawaiensis, assembly GCA_001587735.2. Classification (NCBI taxonomy): domain Eukaryota; kingdom Metazoa; phylum Arthropoda; class Malacostraca; order Amphipoda; family Hyalidae; genus Parhyale; species Parhyale hawaiensis. The sequence continues at coordinate 21,858,785 of LQNS02278097.1, forward strand.
TGAGGCATATTAAGAATGGTTGGAAATGTAGCCACTAAGGACATTAAATGCAGACCTGTGCACCTGTAAGCATAATTTTGTTAGGTAGGTCAGAGGCAAGGTGTGCAACAAACAACTCATGTGCCGTGTTGCTTAGCAATATGTAGCAGAAACTAAAGAAAAACTTTTTATATAGCCATAGACTACACCATACATGGTGTATGCTACCGCATAATGAATGAAAATAAATTTAGAAAGGGAACCAAGAAACCAAAAAGAATGTTTAGATCTTAACGGTGTTTAAAAGTGTTACTGGGTAAACAAAGCAGCTGTGATATTTACAGTTTTTTTTTATTGTGGGTCAAATTTAGACTGGTTGACAATAGGGAGAAATAATAGCTTTAGTTTATTTAATACACACCTACATGCATTTTATAAATAAAATTGCTGTACACAAATTCATGAAATCTGTACACCAATTGAGCACGAATAAGCCTGGTAATTTTTGTACTAGTTACGTTAGTTTTTACAAATGACGTGTCAGCTTCAATACTAACTAAAAACGGCTTTATACGATCCACCGCTCCGGCTGATGATCGCTCAACAAAATGACTGAATTAGGAGTTTTCTGATGGGTTACCAAAACAATAACACCTAAATAACTTCACAACACTCTCGAAAACTGACTGGCAATGATAGCGCCCAAACATACAACTGTGCTCGTGAATGCTATCCTCCAATAATCCCGACAAATTGGGGTAACTTTTTACAGTTAGTGCATAATTGCAGTGCTACGCCCAGTAAGATATATTTTCCAGAAGAGAATCTAAACTTTATCGCATGAGTCAGTTTCAGTGGTCAAAGAAATAAAAGAATCTTGTCTAGGAAGATAATTACCGCAGACACATCAGGAGGGAAGTCCACCTTCTGAGGAGGAGGTGAGTGCGACGGTAGTGAGGGAGGCGGTGCAGATGGGGTGGCAGCAGCAGCAGCACCAGTGTCAATAGAGGCATAGGGTGGTGGAGGTGATGTGTCCAACCCTAACATCTCGTCCCAATTAGATGCACCCCCAGGATACTGGTGCCTCTGCACAACAGGTAGTCATGCCCAAACTAAGACAGAGCTGTAGGAACACTGCTCTCCATGGCCCCAGCGCTAGACATTGCAGTATTCCGAGGCCAGAGAGCATTGAACTGCAGCACGAAGCAGTTCACGTGCATATTTCAGGTGAGGTGTGCTGGCTGAGTCGACTTTACTTTGTTAACTGACTCGGTCATTACCGACAGAAATATCAATGAGACAATCTAGACCTTCTTCCAGATGTCTGCTTACTGGAAGGGAGGATATGCAAAGCCACGTTTCAAAGCTACGCTTCCTCCGGGACCGAACGCACAGCAGTTGTAAATTCTGAATAAGCAGTGCTTGGAAACTATAGCCTACAGGCTACAGCTCCACCTCCGTCTTTATGCATTTAGTTTGGTTTAAAAAAATGTAGCTACTGACCAGGAGCAAAAAAGGTTTCAAGGGTTTTGTGAGACAACAGCTGCTGATCTATACTCTAAACAAAGCTGGACTAGGAGCCAAGTGCAGTGTAAATATGAGAAGCATGCAATAAAGACAAGCCTAGGGAGACACACTCATGCCACACGTAGTTCATATTGGGAAGGGTTGCGGAATCTGACAGTAGAGGGTTCAACTCCCAACACCAGGAGTTAGCGGTTGCCCAACATCTGAAGTTAGCGGTACCCAGCTTTGAATCCATGCACTCAACTTTACTTTAACTTCAACTCTACAACCTCGATTCAAAGGCAACACTGGCACATATAATGGAAGGTGACAGCCACGGGGGAACGGGGTATGTTGATGGACACATGAAAATAAGTGCAAACAATCATTTAAGAGCATTAAAACAATGAAATGATGCTCAATTCCAGATACAAACCCAGTCCCACAACTAACAGCAACAGCAATTTAGTATCCTTCCAATGTAATTAACATTTAAAAAACAGCAAAACTTAATATTTTTTTATGTTGGTACTGGCAATAAATATTAGGTCAGTTGGTTACTGTGTAGTTCACAAATGAACCAAATCACAGATTTTTGCGACTGTGTGAAAATAGATATTTGTGAACATTGCATATTTTTTTCTTCTTCATACGCAATGTCTAACAGACAGTAGCACCATTACCTAAAGCACAATAATCTTAAAATGTATTATTCAATTAAAGAAGAGTCACCAAAGGAACGATTTTCAAGACAAGCAAACATACCATCACCATACAGTGATTGGGTTGTGACTGGCTGGTTGGTTGGTTGTTAATGAAAATACCCCCTTTCAGAGAGCCATGACAGCGTTTTTTATTAGCTACAGTTGTATTTCATTTCGTTATTGTGCTTACTGGGGATGTGTTCACTTAACATCTGACTAGGCGGGAAGATCAACCAACCTTGTGGAAACAAGGGTTGCGGAATTGAGGTTCAAAATTGGCTAGAACTAGGAGTCCGAGTCTGTGAAAATGGTCCTAATTTGCTCAGAAAAATGTTGGACTTGGACATTTTTGATACCCAAGGAGTTGAAGCAAGAAGCTGGTTACGCTGATGATGTAACTTTGCTGGCTGTTTGCGATGAGCCTAGTGATAGATTAGAGGTTTTCAGAATCTATGCAGCATGATTTGGAAATGATTGATTCTTGGTGTTCTAGGTGGGGGATGAGGTTAAATGCGGGCAGGACTAAGACCATGCTCGTGCCCAGGTCGCGTACAGTGGGACCTCCTTTTCCTGCACTCATACTGGATGGTGTATCACTTCCTGTGGTTGATGACTTGGAAATCTTGGGTGTCAATTTTGATCCAAAGTTGACGTTTGAGCCAAACATTCGTTCGGTTGCCTCACGTGCATCGCAGAAAATTGGTTTTATGAGGCGTGCTTGGAGGGCGTTTGGCTGGGTAGAATCGACACATCGCTGCTTTAATTGCTTTGTCCTCCCTCTTCTGGAGTACTGCTCTGTAGTCTGGGGTTTTGCTGCCGATTGCCATCTGGGTTTGCTTGACAAAGTGGTTCGTCGATGTGCGTTCATGCTGGGTGGTGTTGTGCCTTGTGATCTGGTGCATCGTCGCAGAGCAGAGTTGGTGGGGTCTGTTTTTTTGTATAAAATCTATAATTGCCCCAGTCATCCACTGTCGGAATTTCTTCCGGATCCATTTGTTCAGGTGAGGTATACTCGGCGTACTAGTGCTCTTCATGAGTTTGCCTTGGAACCGTTGCGATGCCGTATGGGCCAGTGTTCCCGTTCGTTTTTCCCATCGTGTGTGGATGTTTGGAATGGTCTTGATGGCTCTGTCTTTGCTGGTGCTGGTATTGGCAGCTTTAAACGATCTGTACACAGAGCTATTCTGTGATCTCGGATGTTCTTTTTTCATTCTTTTGTTTTCTTCACCCACTGGGCTGGTTGTGTGGGGGTTTGTTAACCTCATGGAGTTCTCCGTTCCCCAGTCGCCAGTCTGGTGTGATTTAGTAATAATAATAATAATAAACCACAGAGACACAGAGATCGGTGTCAGCGTTTGTCCATCTGGCGCCGCAACCCTAGAGAAAATTGCTTGGCTGTTGGCCACAGTCCCACATGCAGTCAGTAGGAACATAACACGTTCCAAGTTAATAACTGCTTCTAACATGTTAGTAATCCCTATGACGAACACATTTATTAAACTGCAGTTACGTTACACTGTAAATTGAACACCCACAAAGAAAATCATTGGTAGCGTCTGACACCAACACCAATATCCAGGTCAAAAGTAACTGACTCCACATAGCGCACAATAACTAGGCAACGACCTGCAGCTGACATAAGTACACAACATGAAGTCATCAATGACACCACGATCCAAATGAAAAACCTGTAGTAGATACCAATAACTCACAAGTTTACAGGTAGTTTATAGCTCACATGTCTGATAAATGAAGTAAATAAGCCCGAATCATGGATGCAGTAGCTATTTTTGGCAGGACTGGGGTAGAGTATAGGTACTCAAGTTCAGTGGCTAACCCTTTGCATACTGAACTGGTAGTCGTTTCACTAGATTCCAAAAAATATCGATTTAACGAGACCAAAGGGTTCAATGAAATACATTAGGGTATAAGGGCCAAAGGAAAAAGTTCTTTGTAGCTACTAGATATCGTACACTAAGGAGTTAATGTGGAATATACCTCAACCTCAATTACGTGTTCATTGTCAAGTCCTCTAGTTACCGTATGTGCTAGGTTAATAGCTCGTACATAGAACTTTATCATTAGGCATCACAATCATGTTGAGTTGAATCATATGGTTACATTGAATAAGATTGTGTATGAATTGACACTCTACTCCTCTAGGTTGCTAAGAGCAGCTGCCCCTTTGAAAATTCAGTAAAAATGATCCGTACTTATATAACATCACCAAATATGGGCTCTATTTGGATTTTATAACCAATAGCAAAAGACTTAAAGAAAGTTTCAAGATGGAAGAACACTTCAAATTTCGATACGCAGTTCAACATGCATATAGGGAAGTATACAGTGCAGGCTTATTGGCGTGGTTGTTGCAAATTTAGTCAGTCACTTTGGATGGAACTGCAGAGGGACAAGTCCGAGTGGACCACTCAACTCATGTTAGTTTTGACATGAAAAAGTCAACATCCAATGTTTATATCAATATGTCGTAAAATAACACATGAACGATAAAAAAAAAAGCTTCCATCAAAAGTGACTGAATTAAAAAAACAGGTTTAAAGACTATTGGAAAATTGTTTACAGCTACTGTTTCAATTGAAAGCAATCCTATTAAAAATTGGGTGTTTACATAAACACACTTACTTGAACAGAGAAGCTGTAATAGCTAGGTATTTTATTTCAAAATTTTTAAAGTGTTATAGCACATCAATGCAATTTTATTAGGATGGAAGGAACCATATCATCATTACAGCTACTAGTCACACATTAGTGCACTTTCAATTCAATTCATAACAGCGCAATGGAATTCATCCACACGATGATCATCAAGCTCATCATGACTTTCATAGAGCAAAATACCATTTTTCATGATACATTATTGAATGAGAATAAGAAACTCATCAAACGTATATTTATTTCACATGATAGAGTGGCTGCAGTTAAAATAGATCTACAAAACAAATGAAGCATTCCATAGCATAAAATTATGAGTAGGTACGCGGGTGCACATATTCCAAAAATAGAAAGTTACATAAAAGTGCACACTACACTGAGAGAAAATCTGCTGAGCGGACCCAGTAAAAGTATATACCTCAGAATAAATAAGGTTAAAAAATTTACAGTAGGACCAATCATGAGCACCAGTTGCTACTGAATAACTACTCCATACCCAAAGCAAATTTAAGCCCATAGGCCTACTTGCCCAATAAGAGAAACCTACCATGTAAATCAAATCCTGGTACCCTTGGATACACCTGAAGAAACAAGAGCCGATTGCTCACGCAATAAGCAGTACCGTTATCACAAGCCTCAATAGAATATTCCATACACCCATTGCATTTTAGTCGAAAACAAACATTGGAAGCCTACTAGCAGATCCAGTTAAAGTACCTTTGTATATATGATAAGAAATCATGTACTTGTGGCATGAAATGAGAGACAGTTACTCACGCCATAAGCTGTATCGCCGGCACTAGGCTCCACAGCCGGAGGGGGTGGAGGTCCAGCTTGGTTAGGGTAACTGAAGGGCTGAGGAGGGCCGCCAGGGGCACCAGGAGGGTAGGCGAAGGGCTGTTGAGGGGCAGGGTACGGAGCCATGCCGGGCACATTGGGCAGGTTCAGGTCGCCTCCTGAAGCCATTGCCTCTGCTGCCTTTGTGGTACAAGAACATAAGTACTAAATTACTAAGCATAAATATAAGAGGACCCAACCGCTGAGATCAAGGGGTGCCTGGACTCCAACTCTTCACTGGTTGTACTGTACACTAGCATGCCGACTCCTCTAAGAACGATAATCGCCACGATTCAAACAAGTCTTTTTCGACTCCTTGTACCAGTAGGAGTCTGACTCGGGTTTTATACCCCAAAACCTTTGGTTCTCCAATCCTCATGAAGATGCCAGATAGCAGACGGTAATAATGGCCAGCAAGTCCAGTATGGCTGTGACGCTCATACTTGAATGATCTAATACTTTAAGTACAGGGACTGTCATCATCAAATGGTGTTTTTCAAATTAGGCTATTGCTGTCTACGATTTATTTGTCCCTCAGAGAGTTAAACTAATCGTGAGCCAAGTAGAAAGTATAAAAACTAGGAAGTCATTTCACAGCATATGCATAATTACTTTTGCTCTCCTCCACCGCACGCACTAGCAAGTGTGATCCAAGCAGTGAAGCTCGGTGAGAAGGCCGTGAGCAAGCAGTACGGACAAGTGAATAGTATTTAGCGTCTCAAGTAGGCTGAGTGCGCTGCTACTGGTAGGAAATAAGGCACACAGCACCTCAAAGAGACGAAAAAAATAGAAGACAGGAGGAAGAAACTCTTCGTGCCGGGGTCCCTTCGATGCCTCCGTCCCCAAAAACGGGGCATGTAGGAGTCCATTGAATGGAACACTTACCACCGTTCGGCACCCAAGCTCGCGGAGCAGAAGGAGAAGTAAACACTAAACAGAGCCTACCTAACTGTACAACCAAATCTTCTCAGTAGGAATAGCGCCCAGCAGCAACATCCTCTGCGGAAAAGGCACTCGAGACAGCTATTAGGTGAATGAGGCCTATACATATTCTGACAGTGACAGGGCTCACCAGAATATACACCTGAGGGCATCAGTAGAAGCATTGATAATACTTTCGTGCGTCAAGTGTAATATACAAGTACACAAACATTTCTTTAGTGGCTGCTCATTGTTTTCAGGGGCTAAACCAAAACTATAAAAAATTCCTTAACTTTGAGGAAATTGTTACTACTGCACATAACTGGAAATTTTCTAGGAAATTTTGTATTGAAAGACGGTAAGGATGCCCTAATAATCTACAATGCTAAGTGCAGAATATACATATAACGTTGTTGACTAGTAGGTATTACTGCATAAACTTGGACTCATCTAAAAATATCTGTACTTCGTGTAGGCATAAGTTCTACTATTAATGAGGTTGCCAAAGTAGAGACGGTGGATATAAATGGGTGGCACAGTCAATAACCCTTGCATTGGCTACGTTGTTTACTTGTTAAACAAATTAGCATGATTTCATGCTGATGAACTAGCAATAAGGGCACATGGTGTTGGCAGATGGCGAGAGAGGAGCAGATCGGAATGTATTTAGCAAAGCCGCAACAGTATAGCCATTCTAACTCAACTCTAACTCAATTACATACAGAATTTCGAAATTTTTATGCTGTGATGAAGAGAATGCTGGAGTATCAGAAAGATCAGGGAAATAAACATTTAAATGGGGCAAATGTACACACTGTGCTCCAATAATTTTAGAACAGAAGAAACCTAAAATGCTTGCTGGTGACCATAACAAAAACATTAGGCTGGGGTTATCAACATAGCATTCGATCATGCAATGCTAGCACTGTCTTGAAAAATGTTGCGAAAGAGCAAAATTCTTTTATGGAATATGAAAAATGGGCAAGAAAAATCTCATGTTTCAGATGACTTTATTTCAGCAATAATCAATAGACACCATATGCTTACACACACATTACTTACTTAGCAAGAGATAACTAACAAATCACACCTAACGCTACTATTAGGATGATGTAAATCACTAAGCCAACTAGCAGAATGAACTTGTGAAACCAGAAAGCGACGAGTAAAAATATTTCTGCTTGCCAAAAGCGAAAATCAATGTAGTGGAACGAAGGATTACCATCTCTGCAACATCAATGAGTGTGTATACATGGTTTGTGACACTTTACTTTCATAAGAATTACTATTATATTCCTGGTATTACTACCGCACTCACGTCATATGACGTGATCTAAGCCGTGAGACTCAATTATATCGCATTAGTACAAGAATGTTTTATCTCGGCATTCCTGCCGGTAAGTCTCAGTTGGCTGAGTGCGCTACTACCGGCGGGAAACAAGCGTAAAGAATAGAAAAGACATGAGAACGTGTCCCGCGGAATAAGTCGGCTATCTCAATCGACAGCCCACCTCACGGAACAGAAGGGGAAATATAGACTAACTACCTACTTTACTAAACTAACCTTCTCAGCAGGAGCTGCGGCCAGCTGCAACATCCCCTGCGGAGAAGGCACTTGGAACCCTTGGGTTCGTGAGGCCCAAATATATTGTGGCAGGGAAAGAGCCCGCCAGAATATACCTCTGAAGGAATTTCATAGGTATACACGCAGACTTGCGCACAAAAGTAATCATTCAATAGTGAAAAAAAATGCAATTTCACTACAGAAACTGCGTAGTAAAAATTAATCAAGCTGAAACAAAATATAACTTAGGTACATCTACAGAACTTATTTGAGCTGAAATTATGATACCATGGGATGCACAACAGGGTTCCATTCCAGGAAATCGGAATCAGCATTGCAATTTTACAATTTTTTGTTCCCGAGAAATCCCGGTAACTAGTCGATGGTACTACGCGAAGGTCCTGTTCCTAGTACTGCGGATTATTTATCGGGATTTCTTGGGACCCCAGGAAGAATTATCGGGAAATTCCGCGCAACACTGCTCCTGATTTCCAGGGATAGGAAATAACGAACCCTAATGCACATGTACATAACTATTACAATGGTACCTCGGAACACGAACGCCTCTAAACTCCAACACTTCAGAACCTGAACTACAAACTTGAGGGAAAATTGCCCCAGAAGCAGAACTTTGCCTCGGAACTCGAACTCACGTGGCTAACAAGGGCGACACACGTGGGGCGCACATGACTTAACACGCAGTTGTTATGAATCCAAAACACCAAAGCATGCACAGGTCATAAATGTTTGTTATAATTGTTGCTGTTTCACTAGATGCAAGTAAGTGCAGCATCATTAGAGAAGTACAATATAAATCTGTACTATTTTCAGGGAAAAGTGTTCCATGATGAATAGTTTTTGGATGTCTGGAATGGATAACGTAAACTTATCTTATTTCTTTATTTTCTTACGAGAGAAAATGCATCAGAGCCAGAACTGCCTGCAGGCATCAATCAAGGTTGGGTTCCAAGGTACCACTGCACCTACTATTAAAACATTTTCACCAAAATCATACAACTAAATTAAAAATGATACAAACTGAGCAGTGAATAACAGAAGTGAGGGAGAGTAAGCTTCTGTAGGCACAACTAAAGCTTAAGCAGATAACCTAAGGGTTCGTTCGTCTGGAGCTACAACCCCCAAAATATATATTGGCAGAAGCCTGGAAAGCCACAAGAACAGGAGAAAGTTCAGACCCTACGTCAACCAACTGGCTTATACGATAGAAATGTGTAAATCTGAAATGACGAGCACGTATGAATTTGATGCTTTCAAGAATATCTAGACCAGGGGTTCCAGATAACCTGCCAGGGGTGTGAAACTTCAGTAAAATACACAAATTAAAATTATTTCCTCTAAAGGTTCTTATTAAGAAGAGAATGGCAAGGGTAAAAACTCTCAGAGAAAGCATCACTGATATTTAAAAGAAACTGAAGTTTGCAACTATAAAATTGAACGTTTCAGCCTTCAAGGCCATTATCAACATCTGGAAATAGTAAAACGAAAAACAAGTCAGCAAAAAATTCCATCTATGGTTACTCTGTTCTATTGTCGAGACTCCAAAGAGTTGGATACATAAATAAGTAATCAAATTTGGTGTAAACTTTATTCTTTATCTGTCATTAGATGAGTTATTGTTTCATATGATGCGAGAAAATATCAACAGTTTTCTAGGAGTGCCAGGCTGAGATAAGGTTGGGAACCGTTAATACTGGGGGAGATGGCGCATTGAACCAGAGTGTGGGACACGTTTCTCAAGGAAATTTGACATCAGATAGACAAATGAAACTTGCGCACGCACCAAAATTATGCAAAAAGGAAGAAATTGACGCTCAAACGAAAGGAATTGAGCCATAATTGTCAATGTGCATACGGCAACCGTTACAAGAAATATATTGGAGGAGATGAAACACTGAGCAAGACTGGGGGTAACGTTTCTAAAGGAAATTTACGATGAGATCGACAAATGAGACTTGTGTACGTACCAAGATTTTGTAAAAAGAAAGTAATTGATGTGTAAACGAAAGCAATCGAGCTATAATTGTGCAATTAGCAGCCGTTACGAGCAATACATAGGGCAGGGGTTCCCAACCGTGTGTAACTCCCTGGGGTACGAGATGATCTTCCAGTTTGTACGAAATCTTGGATTAAAAAAAAAAAGGTTGGAAATTGAATTTGTTCACAAATTTTGCCTGAATGCCATTCTCTGTCTACAGATGAACTATTATTTTTGTATGGGGTGCGGGAACATCAATAAAGTTTTCTAAGGGTGTGCCAGGCTTAGAAATGATTGTGAACCGCTGATCTACACAATAATGCTAGATCAGGTGAGGAATAGTTACAAAAAATTTTGAGACTATCGTCGAAACATTAAAAAATGGCATCGGTGACACAGAACCAATAAAACAATTACTACAAAGCTGCATAGTCAACAATTATTTGATAAAAAATTATTAGAGAAGCAACAGTGGAGTCACATTACGATGATGGAAATTGTGGGAAACATGACACTGGCAGCTAACACTTATGATATCTGGTAAGAATTTTGAAAAACTGTATTATACTAAAAACTTGCAAAAATGTTGCAACGTCACAATAAAATTGAATAAAAATCGATAGAAAATTATACTGTCAGTATTAAGTGGTAAAAAGTTAACATAAAAAATTAAAATCTTAAACTCTATCAAGAAGGTAACTAGGTGGAGAACTCAAATGATAAACACTTGATAAACCTTAGCTTACAAAACAAAGAAAAAACAAGTCGCCTGGCCTCGACAAGTAAATCACTATAAAAACATATACATACATACTACTCATAGGCTATATATATATATATAGTCTTGAGGTGGCATTATTTCAAATACTGCAGGAAACGAAGATAAGCACAATTAGAAATTTTGTGCTTCTCTTCGTTTTTTTCAGTATTTGAAATAATGCCACCTCAAGACTATAATCTACATTAGAAGCTGTGGCAAGTAAATTACATCATGCAGCTGGCGGAGGACTGCAAATGTTTAATTGGTATGCTGCATTTTGGAGAGCTTTTAACATCTCAAGAGGCCTTCCATCGCTTCAAGCTACTGGATGCTACCGTCAAAATTTAATTATCGTTGTTCGTTGTGTTTTCGCCATCTACCGCGCAGAGGTGCCACCTTTGAAGCCCTTGTGCAGGAGGTTCCTGCCGCCCCGGTGCATCTACGTGCTGTAGTTGGAGTCGACGCAGCGGGCAATGTTTCAAAGTTGGAAAAACATCTGCTTGTTTGAAAATTATTTTTATAGCTTTGGATAACTCGGTATCACAGCTTCATCTTTCTGTGACAACCTGGCCAAATTTCTGGAAAATTTCATCTTAACGTCTTCAGATTCGACCATCTTTGACCCTCCCACCTGATGAGCCGAGGTATGGCGAAACGCGTCGTGGGAAACAAAATTTCTAATTGTGCTTCTCTTCGTTTCCTTCAATATATATATCTGACATAAGCAAGTTTGACTCACATTATAGCCCACAAGAAAGAACACTTAAAATAGGAAACTCCTCAAAAACTTCAAGGCATATTTCTTAAAAATCATTCGACTACTACATATAGGCCCAAGTTAAAACTTAAGGGTAAACCGTCGATCAAACATACAATACTTAAGGAATAACAACAAAAAATAGTTTAGGAAATTATGTAGTCAAGAGTTTGAGATCAGGAGTCAATTTACTTTAAAAAGAGATTTTGTTCATGGAAATTACTGAGAGATAAATTAAGAGATGCAATTGTCAATTGGAGATACATAGCCTCAAAACAGGTAAAAATTCACACACACGACTGAATCACAGTTCACTCTCATTAGAAAACACACCTGGCCTAACAAATTAAAAACTTATATTTAATATTGCACAAATTATATCTTTGGTCTTAAGAGAACGCAATTATGCTTGCTGTGATGCAGAGGAGGAAGCAGGACAGGCGTGTCGTAGTGTTGTGTGTGGTCGGTGAGCACAAGATCAATGGTGCTGTTCATGTGAGTTGGCTCCTGCACCAAGTTGCGCACCCCGAGGGACGCATTCAGCCGATCACAAGCGAGGTGATTGAAATCACCCGCCACGATGATTCTCATGTTTTCGGCACCAAACCGTCTCCTGAGGTCCAGCACTGTGTTGACGATGTGGTCGAGCAAGAGTTTCCCCGTAGGAGCATTGGGGGCGTGATAAACACCACAAACGTAGGTGTTACCGCCAATACAAATCCAGAGGCACTCCAGTTCGTGGGGCACTTTGATGTCAGGCAAGTGAGGGTGCGTCTCAACTGTAGCTTCACTTGGCAGTACCGAGGTAATAACGCGGGTTTTGGCATATACGGCAACACCGCCGCCTCGGCGCCCCCCTTCTCTATCGTCGTGGAAGAGCCGGTAGCCTCTTAAGCGGAAATGCGAAGCAGGTCGTGTCTGGCTGAACCACGTCTCGGAGACAACAACGACGTGCGGTTCGTGTAGCGCCACCAATGAAGTAAAGTCGCGGAAGCAATTTGTGAGTGACTGGGGATTGGTTAGCAGAACAGAAGGTGCCCAGCCACCGATGGGTATGTCAGCAGTTGGCAGAAGATCGGTGATCGTTTCATTTTCCCACTCCGAATCTGGCAGGATTTCGCTACCAGTAACTTCGTTTGCAACGGCATCATATAGTGCTGAAATTGCAGCAGATGAACTGCCATGCACTGCGACCTCACTGTCATTCCCTGCACTTTCATCCTCTCCATCAGCATAGGCAGGTATTTGTGGACACTGATTGTGACGTGTAGCTGGTACCGTATTACCAGAAACAGCCGCGTCGTAATTTTGATTCGGATCACTAACTTGCAACGCAGCTATCCCACCATTCAATACGGCGTTAACGTCACTGTTTTGGTTGCCGTGCGGCGACAGTGGACCACCAAAAGAACCAGACTGAGGTTGACCACCGAAAGGAACGGGCATGTGAACTTGATTATGTGTTTCTGTCGAGTCCAGGTTGTAAGGCATGCTCAAATCATCGGCCATCTGAAAGCAAACCAAAGGTCTTTCATACCAAGATGTCAAAGTCCAACATTCAGTGTTAATAACTCATTAGGCCCTAGTTACAAAATAAGCAGTAAGTACAAGTTCGTCTCAAGTGCAAAATATCTGAGTAGCTTTATATATTAAAAGGGTTACAAACTAAGAGATATTTGGACTTCAACAGCTTGGCATGAAGAACAATGGTTCAAGATCTACCTATCAAACTAGAAAGTGATGAGCTTGGATTTAGTTATAATAAACCGCTTCAAGATAATATCACGCAGTGAGCATAAGCGGTCCCAATACAGTATGTGGCCTACCTCAAGGTAAGTGTTCGATTAGCTTTAGCTAAAGCCTTAAATAGGTAGGCTAGCCTATCTACCGAAACTCATAAGCATATAGTTATATGATACCAGAATCTCAGTCAGGCTATACTGGACTACTAGTTCAGCATTCGAACAGATTTATTTCCATGCAGGAAAACATATTAGGATCAGGTGCAATGGTATCTAATTTAAATTTCATTTCACCACACACAGGAGAAAGCCCAATACCAACTAAATGACAGACTTGCCCAACAGGGACTTGGCGCTATGTCAAGTGTGAGGCTACTTTGAACCAGAGTACAGAGAGAAAGAATGCAGTGTATTCAAAAGTGAACAGAACAGAGCCACGTGTGAAGTCGGAGCCAATCAGGAATTGTAGAGAACATGCTAAAGAGCGTTCAGTTGTAACGTCACGCAAAGATTGTTTTGATCACGTGGAAAATATAGGCACACTGTTCAAATTGNAACCAGAGTACAGAGAGAAAGAATACAGTGTATTCAAAAGTGAACAGAACAGAGCCACGTGTGAAGTCGGAGCCAATCAGGAATTGTAGAGAACATGCTAAAGAGCGTTCAGTTGTAACGTCACGCAAAGATTGTTTTGATCACGTGAAAAATATAGGCACACTGTTCAAATTGATTTGTATCAGGCGGTCTGTCTCATTTTGTAGAAAAAGTATTGATCGAGAAGCCATTGTAAAGTGATAAACTACAAATAGTCAATTTGTTTTGTATAATTCCTCGTTTTAACAGACGACAGGCCGGGAATTTGCTTCAATTTACGGCAACAATCACATCATGCAACATGTATTACCATACTAAAGAGTGACTCGCTGGAAAAACGTACATATAAAATATTACCTTGTTCGGGTAGCTGAAAGGCTGCTGGGGCATACCACCACCTCCCCCACCACCGCTGGCGCCACTGCTGTTGTCATTCTTGTTGGATCCACTGGCATCGTCCAGGGATATGAGAGGGTCGGTGCCAAACTCCGCCTCGTGCATGATCTGCGCAATACAAATACTGTATAACACTGGTAGGCCCCGCCGTCAAAAATGACGGTGAAATTTAGCCAAGCACTGAGAAGAAGCATTGTAATTTGAGTATAAGTACATTGAGCAATGAATACTGAATACAATAATATTCTTGTGATTATTATTCTATTGAACAGTTTAGGCCTCTGTCTCCAAAACAAAGATGATCTATTAGAGATATAGATAAGGAACACATGGCACGTCAATAGAAACGTGGATCCCATGCACGAGGGTGTTAGCTACTATGCAAGAAAAACAGCAAGACACGCAAGAAGAGCAAGAACAGAGGAAAGAATCATAAGCAGGAGTACGGAACTGGAAGGAAGCAATGTCGGCCCCAAAGAAAGATGTACCAAACGCCTAGCTAAAGGCTAAGCTAAACTACAGGGTATTCTGGGGGTTGCTGCTCCCGATAACATAGGATGAGCAAGCCTAACTAACCTAACCTTAAGGCCTGTGGAGATTCTAATCATCACATAGCTACAAGGAGTAGCTATATAGCTACCTAAGAAGCAACCCGTCAGGATGTAGGCAGCTACTAGAACAAAATTGTTTCTCAAAATAAAATGATTGAGTTGGGACTAGGACTGGGGTGGAAGGGTAGTAATGACACTTTTGCTTTTTTTCCAATGAATAGAAAAAGCGGGAGTAGCGACCTAAGACTTTTTTATATTAATAAATATTTAATAAATTACAAAATGTCATCTGTACATAGGGCTGCAATTGGAGTCATGGCTTAAACCACGTCACTTCGGTATAGACCTTTATATTGTGAAGCAAGCAAGAAAACAACAAATTAGAGAACTAATCTTTACCTGTGGGTCAGGTGTATACTCCAGGTTGTAATTGTTGGCAATTTCCTGCATGTATTTTTCTACGAGAATTTTAGGCGGAGCTTGCACACCAAGTTTGTGAATGAGCTTCTCACTGACAGTGGAGATGGACTGGTCCCGACAGGCCATGGCGTAGGGCTTGCCGTACTTCAAAGTGAACTGATCAGCTACAATCTGCAGGGAATTTAAAATGCGGACAAAAACAATAAGTACCTATTAGTCACAACATATTAAATTCTTCAGCACTGATAACTCCATTAAAAAACTATTAGTAATGATCACTGACTGCCTGGTTCAGTATCAACCACAGTACATATAGTGAAAGTTATAAGTAGCTACCTGTTACTAACCACTTCAAAAATATAAATACAGTATATATATATATATAAACTGTAGTAGCCTACAGTATTAATCACTGATTCACTGTGTTGAAAGGTTTGTCAGTATTGATCAGTTCATTAAAATTGCATTTGCAATAACTATTATTAGCTACAACAGCTAGCCTAATGCTGATGCAACCACGTCTGCCCCATAACCTAGTGACACCAACACTAACAGTATCATAATGATTGGTGATACCGCTAAGTGCAAACACCACAGACCATCGAGAAATATTCAGAAGGATATAACTGGTCTGAAGTCGAAGAAGCTTTCTACTACCTACTGGCAGGAAAAGTAGCCAAGCATCTCAAAACAAGCCACAGGAGGAAGGAAAGTAGCAGACATGCGAAACATTTGTGCGAAAGGGTCCCCCTGAGATGGCCCTTACGACTGCATGTAGAAGACCCAGAAATGGGTCACTTACCTCCACCAGCGGGCCGCGGCCTACCTCACAAAGCTTACCCCCACCAGCGGGCCGCGGCCTCCCTCACAAAGCAAAAAGGGAAACAGACCTACAAGACCTATCTAATCAAACAGAGTAGACTCGGAGTAAGTACGATATTGGGGCTATACTTGACAACCCAAGCAGTAAGGCACTGGTGTTACTCCAGGGTGAATGAGGCGTAAAGATGTGATAGCAATACAGGTAGCCAAAGTATCCACCCGAAAGTTTGAGGATTACAAAATTGTACTTCCACTGCACACATTTCCACTCCATTAAAGGCTTACAGCCTGTCTGGTGCTTAGTCTGGTAAAGCTGCACGGCAGGAACTAAGGTTACGGCAGGTTACGTGGGTTTCATTCTTGGTAGGGCACCACCTGCCAAGACCAAAGGGATAAGAAGTAGCTATTGATGTACTGACAACAGCAAAACAAACAAGAAATTTGTAGCTAGTTACAGAGTGAAAATTACGTGAGGTCAAGATGTTATGGAAAAATTTTTTTGAACACTTGGGGCCTAGCTACAGTTTCTACAATGCATTAGTTTGTCTCTGTCGGTGGATGGTTTGGTCTCATGAGAGAAAGAGCAGAAACATGAAGTATATCTACCTAATGGCAGTAATGCGAAACTCATGCACGGGATGTTCCTGCATTGAGTTAACAGGCATATTTACAGAAAACAAAAAAGATGAGGAAAAACAATATAAACTAACTAGAACGCCTCTAACTGTAAAAACTATCCCCAGCAAGGGGAGGGATGACTGTAATGAGTCAGCAGTTGTGGAATTCCTCACATGAAGATCAACCCATCGGTCTGCAAGATATTTTCATGATCATCATCAAAATATCTTGGAGACAGTCAGTGATCAGATCACTCAAGTCCTTCTGGTAGCTGTTCAGGAGGAAAGATATTCTGTACAAATCTGGACATCTAGCTAGCTAGCTACTTACCGACAGAAAAAAACGTCACGTGTCTCACCTCATTGTCTGTTGATTATAGGCTAATGATCAGCAGAAGCGTAGAAATAGGAGGCAAGAAAATGGACATGGAAGAAAGCTATCGTAAGTAAAATGGACATGGAAGACAGCTGTCCCAAAGACCGGGCAATGGTAATACATTACATCCCCATCCTTCAGGAGGCAGTGCTCCCAATACACTGGGATACCGGTACTGTATGTGAATCTGCCCATCATACAGGTAAGCCCCCATGATAGAACTCTAAAATAAAGGCGGATGTCCATGCCGTCTTACCTTCAGCTCAGGCACATCTGTCATCAGCCTTGGGGCACACCACACAAGTGAAGAAATTGCTTCACTCATGCCTGGATCCAGATCCCTAGAAAACAAGCAAAAGAAAAAAATCAAGTTGATCAAGTGGATGTTGAAGTTTATAAATGAAAAATCATGGACCACGTTAGTAGAGTCTGAAGATTATTGGGTGGGTCACGCGCTGATTTTGGGAATATGAGCCAGAGATAAAAACATTGTACCTTACCACTTACAAGCCCTTAATGATATATAGCTGAATGCTGAAAGTAATGAGAGTTGTCCTTGACAAAGTTGTTTCCCATGTACCGTACATAGTACCTATTTGAGCAAAATTACCAAGTGCTGACCATGGCAGTACCATTCCACTGCCACAAGCTGAAAGTACGTAGATATATAGCTATAGGCTAGGCTACCTAGCTAACTAATATAGATACCCATCACAAAATAATGTAGCTATATATAATATTAGATACTTGAAGACCTAGCAGCAGCAGCAGCCATGATAATAGAAATAGAATCAGATACCTATATAAAAGGACGGGGATAAAATTAGGTTTGCTAAAACTAGAATCAGTAGCTACCAGGTCAAAAAATACCATAGCTACTCCAGTGTTGCATCAATAAATGTCATGGAATACATACTGGTTTACTCAAATAGAGAATATCAAAGCAGTGCTATTTTTTTATGTTTGCATCAAAACTTTAAAAGCACTCGTAAAAAACTTAGCCTAGATAGTTTCTGGTAAATTTTAGGAAGAAGGCAGCCACCAGCACTTGCATTGTGTCTAGTCCTGGTTGTAAGTGATCAATCTTTAACCTGTAAGGTAGAAGTAACAACGTACATATTTGTCTAGACCAAACACACACCCCAAGTAGAAAATCTACATACCTAGCTAAATTGGTATGAGCTACTGATATACTGTATAGCTAGATGTTTGTTAGACCCCAGAAGAATTTGCAGCTGCAGTCAACTAAGTATGGTAGCTATGTAGTAACACACTGTCAAAAATACCTACTGGTATGACATCAAAGTTAGAGGGCTCAAAACACATCAGCAAACCCCTCCTTCCCAACAATCCTAATAGCTGAATAAGTCAATGCTATCAATAGAGGACTAGTGCAGGCAGGTCCTATGTTAGAATTTTAGAAATGATGTTGTAATTCTAAGTAGGTATTNTCAAAACACAACAGCAAACCCCTCCTTCCCAACAATCCTAATAGCTGAATAAGTCAATGCTATCAATAGAGGACTAGTGCAGGCAGGTCCTATGTTAGAATTTTAGAAATGATGTTGTAATTCTAAAAAGGTATTGTAAAACGTCACCTCCTTGACCAAGAAAAGTACAACAGACATAGAGATGATGAGTAGGTACAGGACTACTGTTCACTACTGTGAGATGGAAAAGTACTGGTAAGTTACCAAGAAAGATAATGCTTTCAATAGGCCTACTGTATGACAATGTTAGGCCTATGCCTTGGACATAAAAAAAACATGCATGATTTTAAAAAATGGCCTAGCTAGTAGCTACCACAGAATACATAGTTGGAAAACATAGCTATTACCTAAACTTACTTCATCTGCTGGATAAGTCCAAATCTAGCCAGCACCAAATCACAGTACATTTCAGTTACTTCCATGGCCTCCACAAGGTAATCCTCTCGAATGATGTGCTCCACACGAATCTTGGCACGCTCAATCTGTAGGAAAATTTGGCATCTAATGGAATCAAGAAGATGTAGCTAGATGTAATAATAATAGATGTTCTATTATTACCTAAACATAACTTCTATTTAGTGTATCAATTGTTTCTCAAATATTTCATTAGCAATTTAGCTATGAAGATACGGTTCCACCTATATCATTCCTGCCATGGTTTTGGATATACAGTAGTATCTCACTTGAACACCCCACCCCTACACACAGATTTTACACCCTTATTCTGGTAGATATTGATGAACTAAACAATGAGAACATGACTTTTTAGATTAGCTACAGCTGTTAGAAATGATCAGTTTCTAAGCTTTTCAGACATTAAGTTCTCACTAGTATATCAGTGCAGTTCAACTCTGTAATTACATTACCTATACACAGTACCATAAAACGGGCTGACTTCGGACGCCAGGGATGACTTTGGATAGGTAAAAGGAACTTACTGCAGTGACAGGAAAAGTAACGAAAGTTAGAAGGAAACTTCTACAGTGTAATAAACGTTGGAATCTGTAGTATATCACTAAGCCCACACTTAAACTTGACAAGCATTAACACAGAAAGGAATAAGTTTTGTAAACAAAACCAACAAAAATATCCCAACAAACAAAACGTATCCCTTTCTGTGTTTATGCTAGTCGAGTTTGAGTGTGGGCCTAGTGATATACGACAGAGATACCAACCTTTATTACACTGTAGAATTTTCCTTCTACCTCTTGATACTTTTTCCATCACTGCAAGAAGTTAGTTTTACCTGTTTTTATCCGAAAGTCACCCCGTTTCAAGGTGTTACCTTTGATTATGCAAATACTATACAATTTTTTACTTTATTTTTCAAGATAAGTGTCTAACTTTTGATATATCAATATTAACAAAATGTATGGCTATGTTGCAAATATAAACAGCACATATGTGAAATAAATATTTGCTAAGTTTATCATACAATTTGCTTATTCAAGAGTTTTTACTGTTAGCTACCTCAGATTATGCAGCAAGTTAATAAAAAAGCAATAAAGAGGAAATAAATACCTACAAGTGAACAGGAATATTTTTTGTAAACATCCAAAACTAAGAAATTATAACCAAGTAGTAGTTGTAGTAGTAGTAGTAGTAGTAGTAGAAATTTTTCTAGCGCTTCAGTGGCACACTGTCTATAATGCACCGAACTATTCCTGAGTTAACCACAGTCTCGTGCGCCGCTAGGGCGTGGAACTTGTCTCATTTTGTATTACAAAGTAGTAAGGAGAACATTATCATCATTAACTTTACATATCCAGTAGTTATGTAATTCACAAAGGGGTACAGCCGTATTGGATGACAGTAATTATCGTAAAGGATTCATCAAAATTCGTGATAGAGGTTACATCTGGTAAGAAACGTCTTTAGGGCATTTCTATTAAATTGGCCTTGAGGTCCCTCAGAAAGCATTCCTTGGAGCATGGAGCCAGTATCCTGACTATGCAGGTCCGGATAGCAGGCCCTCCGCTCGTCGGAGAAGGTGGGACACTCAGCCATTAAATGCAACAGTGAGAGGCACGGTGCAGTCGCCGCAATAGGGTTATGGACGTCTCATCCGCAGATAGTTGTAAGTCTCGTCTCATGTGCCCAATATGTAGGTGGCACAGTATAACGTCCATTTTGCGGTCGTTATTTGATGAGTGCCATTGTCGGATGGTTTCCTTAATTGTTCGTAATTTACTGTTTCTCTGCGCCTGCCACTGGGACTGCCATAGCTTGTGAAGGTTTCGTTTAATTTGTGGGTAATATTCTCGGCAGAGGACTGCACAGTTTGCCATAGGCAAATCCGACAGGGCCACCTGCCTCGACTCATCAGTGAGCTCAATGCCCGCGATGTCAACATGACCAGGCACCAAACAAATACGCATGGACTTTCCATCCTCTGGCAATCTTTGTATCATGTTTACTATTTGGTTGATGACAGGGTGGATTCTGTCGTATCCTCGAATGGCCTGTAGCTACTACACTCAGCGAGTCGGAGAATATGGTAAAGTTGTTCTCATTGCTGTCTCTAATGAGGAGCAGCGCCACGCACACGCCGAAAAGCTCGGCAGTGAAAATCAAGGCATCCGGTAATAGCCGGCTGGCATGCTCTAGTTTCACCAGTTACAGCGGCTGCTCATCCAACTCGATCTCCCAATTTAGAGCAATCGGCATAGACGTGAGTAGACTCGCTATGCTGGCCTCTCATGTGATCCGCGAAGAGTTTTTAGTAATAGGGAATGGGAGTCTTTCTTTTTGGGGTATTGTGAGCCGCGGCAAAAAGTTGAAACTGGTATTCGCCAGGTTGGCTTGTCTCTGAACAGGACTGGGGCCACCTTAAAGGCTCAATTTCCACTATGAAGGAGAGGGCTTCATAGTCTTTGGAGGAGGAAAGTGTGTACGGAAAGTCTGCTTCCTCTACCCTGTCTCGGCACACACTGTTCCAGGCCGGGGATCGGGGGGACTTGTTCTACGTGGGCTAGGTACTGATAGGTAAGTTGTGCCCTGCGCTGCTGCAAGCTGGGCTCGCCGCTCTCAGCGAGAAGACTTGGTATGGGTGATGTATGGTATGGAAGGCTCCGGTGCATAGCGTTAGAGCGGCCTTGTGCACAGTGTTCAGTCGATTTAGTACCTTAGTCCTCACAGAGTGATATACGACACAGCCATAGTCTAGTCTGGAGCAAACAAGAGTTTGGTTGAGGTACAAAAGGGTTTGCCGGTTGGTGCCCCACGTGGAGGGCCTCGCTCCAAAATGCTTGATGTATAAAGCGGTAATATGTCCCCCCCCCATCTCGTGGAGGACCTTGCTCTACGGCGATTGGTTTGAGCATCCAACTAGTGGAGAGGCTTCGCATAATGCGGTAATATGGCCCCCCATATAGTGGGAGGCGTCGCTTTAGGCGATAGATTTGAGCAGCCAACTAGTAGAGAGGCCTTGCATAATGCGTCAAATGACCCCCATCTTGTGGAAGGCCTTCCTCTAGGAAATTTGTTGCAGCATCCACCAGGGTTGCGGAGTCGGATGGTTCAAGGTCCGACTCCGACTCCGACTCCTGGTCCTCCAGAATTTCCGACTCCAACTCCGACTCCGACTCCTGGCCCTCAAGATT
>LQNS02278097.1:21898039-21913100 GCA_001587735.2 Parhyale hawaiensis
CCTGTTTGAGTGTCCCGCCCACCCTACCGCCCTCCTTCCTACCTCTCTATGGGACAGCCCTCTATCTGTGCATGACTTCTTGTCTTCCCTACCTTCATTCTCTTCTCATACCTTCCGCCACACGCCCGACCCCCTCCGGAGCCGCCCCCTACGTAACTACAACAACAACAACAACAACACTCCGCCAACTGAGACTTACCGGCAAGAATGCCGAGATAAAACATTCTTGTACTGATGCGATATAATTAACTGAGTGTCAGTGATTAGATCGCGTCATATGACGTGGGTGCGGTAGTAAAACCAGGAATATAATAGCCCTAATAATTCTTATTAAAGTAAAGTGTCACAAACAATGTATACACACTCATTGATGTTGCAGAGATGGTAATCCTTCTTTCCTCTACATTGATTTTCGGTCTTGGCAAGCAGAAATATTTTTACTCATCGCTTTGTAGTTTCACAATATCACTCTGCTACTTGGCTTAGTGATTTACATCATCCCAATGGTAGCGTTAGGTGTGATTGGTGAGGTATCTCTTGCCAAGTAAATAATGTGTGTGTAAGCAGATGGTGTCTATTGATTATTGCTGAAATAAAGTCATCTGAAATATGAGACTTTCCTTGCCCATCCTTCATATTCCATAAAAGATTTTTACTCTTTCGCATTGCATGATCGAATGCCCCGTCATCATTGTGAAAATGCTATGTTGATAACCCCAGCTTAATGTTATTGTCACCAGCAGGTATTCTAGGTGTCTTCTGTTCTAAAATTATTGGTGCACAGTGTGTACATTTGCCACACTTAAATGTTTATCCCCCTGATCTTTCTGATACTCCAGCATTCTCTTCATCACAGCATAAAAATTTCGAAATTTTGTATGTAATTGATGCAGTGTTGAGTTAAAATATACTGTTGCTTCCTGGCTAAATATCTTCCGATTTGCTCCTTTCTCGCCATCTGCCAACGCCATGTGCTGTTATTGCTAGTTAATCAGCATGAAATCGTGCTATAAATGTTTATCAAGTAAAGAATGTATACAATGCAAGGGTTACTGACTGTGCCGCCCATTTATATCCACCGTCTCTACTTTGGCAACATCATTAATACATATGCCTACACGAAGTACAGATATTTTTAGATGAGTCCAAGTTAATACAGTAGTACTAGTCAACAACGTTATCTATTCTGCACTTAGCATTGTAGATTATTAGGCCATCCTTGACGTCTTTCAAGAGAAAATTTCCAGTTATATGCAGTAGTAACAATTTCCTCAAAGCTGTGCATTTTTTTATAGTAATGGTTTAGCCCCTGAAAACAATGAGCAGCCACTGAAGAAATGTTTGTGTACTGGTACATTACACTTGAGGCACTAAAATATTATGAATGCTTCTACTGATGCCCTCAGGGGTATATTCTGGTGGGCCATGTCACTGTCAGAATATGTATCGGCCTCACTCACCTAATGGCTATCTCGAGTGCCTTCTCCGTAGAGGATGTTGCTGCTGGCCGCTATTCCTACTGAGGAGGTTAGGTTGTAGAGTTAGGTAGGCTCTGTTTAGTGTTTACTTCCCCTTCTGCTCCACGAGCTTAGGTGCCGGAAGGTGGTAAGCGCCCCATCCCATAGGACTCCTATGTGCCCCGTTTTTTGAGACGGAGGCATCGAAGGGACCCGGCACGAAGAGTTTCTTCCTCCTGTCTTCTATTTTTTCGTCTCTTTGAGGTGCTGTGTGCCTTATTTCCTACCACTGGCAGCGCACTCAGCCTACTTAGACGCGAAATACTATTCACTTGTCCGTAGTGCTTGCTCACGGCCCTCTCACCGAGCTTCACTGCCTGGATCACCTAGGAGAGCAAAAGTAATTATGCATATGCTGTGATATGATTTCCTAGTTTTTATATTTTCTACTTTGCTCACGATTAGTTTAACCCTTTAAGGGCCGCATAAATCGTAGACAGCAATAGCCTAATTTGAAAAACACCCATTTGATGCATAACAGTCCCTGTTTGGTAAAGTATTGGATCATTCAAGTATGAGTGTCACAGTCATACTGGACTTGCTTGCCATTATTACCGTCTGCTATCTGACATTTTCATCAGGAGTGGAGATCCAAAGGTTTTGGGGTATAAAACACGAGTCAGACTCCTGCTGGTACAAGGAGTCGAAAAAGACTTCTTTGACCCCTGGCGATTATCTTTTTTAAAGGAGTCGGCATGCTAGTGTACAGTACAACCAATGAAGAGTTGGAGTCCAGGCACCCCTTGATCCCAGCGGTTGGGTCATCTCATATTTATGCATAGTAATTTAGTACTTATGTTTTTGTACCACAAAGGCAGCAGAGGCAATGGCTTCAGGAGGCGACCTGAACCTGCCCAATGTGCCCGGCATGGCTCCATACCCTGCCCCCCAACAGCCCTTCGCCTACCCTCCTGGTGCCACTGGCGGCCCTCCTCAGCCCTTCAGTTACCCTAACCAAGCTGGACCTCCACCCCCTCCGGCTGTGGAGCCTAGTGCCGACGATACAGCTTATGGCGTGAGTAGCGGTCTCTCATTTCATGCACAAGTACATGATTTCTTATCATATATACAAAAGTACTTTAACTGGATCTGCTAGTAGGTTTCCAATGTTTGTTTTTTACTAAAATGCAATGGGTGTATGGAATATTCTATTCTGGCTTGTGATAACGGTATTGCTTATTGCGTGAGGAACCGGCTCTTGTTTCTTCATATGTACCCAGGGTACCAGGATTTAATTGACATGGTAGATTTCTGTTATTGGGTACGTATGTGCTTAAATTTGCTTTGGGTATGGAGTATTCAGTAGCAACTGGTGCTCATGATTGGTCCTACTGTAAATTTTTTTTAACTATATTTATTCTGAGGTATATACTTTTACTGGGTCCGCTCAGCAGATTTTCTCTCAGTGTAGCGTGCACTTTCATGTAACTTTTTATTTTGGGAATATTGTGTGCACCCGAGTACCTACTCATTATTTTATGCTGTGGAATGCTCCATCTTAATTTACCGTATTTTATAGATCAATTTTAACTACAGCCACTCTGTCATGTGAAATAAATATACGTTTGATGAGTTTCCTATTCTCATTCAATTATATATCATGAAACATTGTATTTTGCTCTATGAAAGCCATGATGAGATTGATGATCATCATATGGGTGAATTCCATTGCGCTGTTATGAGTTGAATTGAAAGTCCACTAATGTGTGACTAGTAGCTGTAGTTGATGATATGGTTCCTTCCATCCTAATAAAATTGCATTGACATGCTGTCACACATAAAAAATTTTGAAATAAGATACCTAGCTACTACAGCTGCTCTGTTCAAGTGAGTGTGTTTATGTAAACACCCAATTTTTAATAGGATTGCTTTCAATTGAATCAGTACCTGTAAACAATTTTCCAATTGGCTTTAAACCTGTTTTGAATTCAGTCACTTTTGATGGAAGCTTTTTTATCGTTCTTGTGTTGTTTTACGAAACGTTGACATGAATATTGGATGTTGACTTTTTCATATCGAAACTAACTTGAGTTGAGTGGTCCACTCGGACTTGTCCCTCTGCAGTTCCATCCAAAGTGACTTACTAAATTTGCTACAACCACGCCAATATGCCTGCACTATATACTTCCCTTATATGCATGTTGAACTGTGTATCAAAATTTTAAGTGTTCTTCCATCTTGAAACTTCAAGTCATTTCCTATTGGTTGTAAAAACCAAACAGAGCTTATATTTGTTGATGTTATATACAGTGCCTAGACATATGTATTTGCACAACTCTATTTTTTATGTATTTTAAAAAATTTAGGGACTGCTTTAGGATAATTAATACGGGAAGTTTATATAACATATATATAATAGAATATTTAAACAGAACAGTCAAATGTGCACTTATAACAAGAAAATTTAATACAAGCAAAAGTAATGAGGGACAAAAGTATTTGACCAAAAAAAATTGTGCCTTTAGTACTTGGTGGCGTGACCTTTATGGAGACGATGGAGACGATTGTTATAGCTGGAAATTAACTTTCACATTCACTTGATGGTATTTTTTTCCATTCTTCCATGTAGATAACCTTTAATTTAATAAGGTTTTTGGGATACCGTTTTTGTGGACAACAGATTTAAAAAGATGCCACAAATTTTCTATTGGATTAAGGTCCGGTGATGGGCTAGGCCGTGGAAAAACATTTATTTTCATCTCTTGAAACCATTCTTTCGTTAAATTCGCAGTATGCTTGGGGTCGTTGTCTTGTTGGAAGGTCCACCTGCCCCGTCCGTAGAATTTTTTGGCACTTGGAAGCATCTTCTTCTCTAATAGCTCCCTGTACATGAAACTATTCATCTTACCATCAATGATATGAAGATCCCCAACACCATGGGCAGTAAAGCAACTCCACACCATGATGCTGCCCCCTCCATGCTTCACTGTGGGGATGGTGTTCTTGGCCAAAAACTTCTATTTTAGTTTCGTCAGACCATATAACCCCTTCTCAAAACACATTTCCTTTGTCCAGGTGGTCTTTGGCAAATGTTAAGTGGCTCTTGACATGTTTTGCGAGGAGTGTAAGAATGAATGCCAGTATGGTTCAATTCCCTAACAATAGTTTTCTTGCTGACATGCAGTCCCTGAGACGCAAGTTCACTCTGAAGGTCAGCACGAGTTGTCATGGGGTCATTAGTCACCTTACGTAGCATGTAGCGCCGAGGACGACCCATGATCTTACGGGGAGCTCCAGCTCTTGGCAGGTTGGGGACCGCCCCAGTCACTTGATGCTTGCGGACTATTGCTCCAACTGTTGAAAAAGGAACATTGACACGTTATGCTATTACTCTATAAGTTCATCCCTGACTACGAAGTTGAATTATCCGTTTACGAGTAGCTTCAGGGATTTCTTTAACTTTGGGCATTATAGTGAGAGTGTTCGCGACTTCAACGAGGTCTAGAGAGGTAATGATTGCACCGGCTGTGGTTTGTTTATATTACATTTGTTTCGAGACGTTTCGTGAACGTTCAAGAATAATTTCCAATCTAATTTGTTCAAATTATACTATTAAATATCAAAGATTCAACATCATATTTATTTTGGTCAAATACTTTTGTCCTTCATTACTTTTACTTTTGTTAAATTTTCTTGTTATAAGTGCACATTTGACTGTTTTGTTTGAATATTCTATTATATATACAATATGTTATATAAATTTCCTGTATTAATTATCCTAAAGCAGTCCCTAAATTTTGTAAAATACATTAAAAATAGAGTTGTGCAAATACTTATGTCTAGGCACTGTAAGTACAGATCATTTTTACAGAATTTTCAAAGGGGCGGCTGCTCTTAACAACCTAAAGGAGTAGTGTCCATTCATACACACAGAGCAAGCTTTATTCAGTGTAACCATATGATTCAACGTAACACGATTGTGATGCCTAATGATAAAGTTCTATGTACTAGCTATGAACCTAGCACACATACGGTAACTAGATGACTTGACAATGAACACGTAATTGAGGTTGAGGTATATTCCACATTAACTCCTTTTGTACGGTATCTAGTAGCTACAAAGAACTTATTCTTTTGGCCCTTATACCCTAATGTATTTCATTGAACCCTTTGGTCTCATTAAACGAATATTTTTTGGAATCTACTGAAACGACTACTAGTTCAGTATGCAAAGGGTTAGCCACTGAACTTGGGTACCTAAACTCTACCCCAAAAATAGCTACTGCATCCATGATTCGGGCTTATTTACTTCATTCATCAGATGTCTGAGCTATAAACTACCTTTAAACTTGTGAGTTATTGGTATCTACTACAGGTTTTTTTTCATTGGATCGTGGTGTCATTGATGACTTCATGTTGTGTACTTATGTCAGAGCTGCAGGTCGTTGCCTAATTATTCTGCACTATGTGGAGTCAGTTACTTTTGACCTGGATATTGGTGTTGGTGTCAGACGCTACCAATGATTTTCTTTGTGGGCATTCAATTTTCAGTGTAACGTAACTGCAGTTTAATAAATGTGTTCGTCATAGGGGATTGGTAATATGTTAGAAGCAGTTGTTGACTTGGAACGTGTTATGTTCCTACTGACTGCATGTGGGACTGTGGCCAACAGCGAAGTAATTTTCTCTAGGGTTGCGGCGCCAGATGGACAAACGCTGACATCGATCTCTGGGTCTCTGTGGTTTATTATTATTTTTATTAAATCACACCAGACTGGCGACGTGAGAACGGAGAAACTCCATGAGGTTAACAAACCCCCACGCCACCAGCCCAGTGGGTGAAAAAAACAAAAGAATGAAAAAAAAGAAGATCCAAGATCACAGAATAGCTCTGTGTACAGATCGCTTAAAGCTGCCAATACCCGCACCAGCAAAGACAGAGCCATCAAGACCATTCCAAACATCCACACATGATGGGAAAAACGAACGGGAACCCTGGCCCGTACGGCATCGCAACGGTTCCAAGGCAAACTCATGAAGTGCACCAGTCCGCCGAGTATGCCTCACCTGAACAAATGGATCCGGAAGAAACTCAGAAAGTGGATGACTGGGGCAATTATAGATTTTATACAAAAAACAGACCCCACCAACACTGCGACGATGCGCCAGATCACAAGGCACAACACCACCCAACATGAACGCACATCGACGAACCACTTTGTCAAGCAAACCCAGATGGCAATCGGCAGCAGAACCCCAGATCACAGAGCAGTACTCTAGAAGAGGGAGGACAAAGCAATTAAAGCAGCGACGTCTCGATTTTACCGAGCCAAACACCCTCCAAGCACGCCTCATAAGACCAATTTTCTGCGATGCACGTGAGGCAACCGAACAAATGTTTGGCTCAAACGTCAACTTTGGATCAAAATTGACACCCAAGATTACCAAGTCATCAACCACAGGAAGTGATACACCATCCAGTCTTGCCCGCATTTAACCTCATCCCCCGCCTAGAACACCAGGAATCAATCATTTTCAAATCATGCTGAATGGATTCTGAAACCTCTAATCTATCACTAGGCTTATCGCAAACAGCCAGCAAAGTAACATCATCAGCATAACCAGCTTCTTACTTCAACTCCTTGGGTATCAAAAATGTCCAAGTCCAACACTTTTCTGAGCACAATAGGACCATTTTCACCAACTCGGGACTCCTAGTTCTAGCCAATTTTGAACCTCAATTCTGCAACCCTTGTTTCCTCAAGGTTGGTTGATCTTCCCGCCTAGCCAGATCCCCCAGTAAGCATAATAACGAAATGAAATACAACTATAGCTAATAAAAAACGCTGTCATGGCTCTCTGAAAGGGGGTATTTTCATTAACAACCAACCAACCAGTCACACACAACCCAATCACTGTATGGTAATGTTATGGTTGCTTGTCTTGAAAATCGTTCCTTTGGTGACTCTTCTTTAATTGAATAATACATTTTCAGATTATTGTGATTTAGGTATTAGTGCTACTATCTGTTAGACATTGCGTATGAAGAAGAGAAAATTATGATGCAATGTTCACAAATGTCTATTTTCACACAGTCGCAAAAATCTGTGATTTGGTTCATTTGTGAACTGCACAGTAACCAACTGACCTAATATTTATTGCCAGTACCAACATAAAAATTATTAAGTCTTGCTGTTTCTTAAATGGTAATTACATTGGAAGGATATTAGATTGCTGTTGCTGTTAGTTGTGGGACTGGGTTTGTATCTGGAATTGAGCGTCATTACATTGTTTTAATGCTCGTAAATGATTGTTTGCACTTATTTTCACGTGTCCATCAACATACCCCGTTCCCCCGTGGCTGTAACCTTCCATTATTTGTGCCATTGTTGCCCTTGAACCGAGGTTGTAGAGTTAAAGTTAAAGTAAAATTGAGTGCATGGATTCAAAGCTGGGTACCGCTAACTTCAGATGTAAGGCAGCCGCTAACTCCAGGTGTTGGAGTTGAACCCTCTACTGTCCAATCCCGCAAGCCTTCCCAATATGAACTACGTGTGGCATGAGTGTGTCTCCCTAGCCTTGTCTTTATTGCATGCTTCTCATAGTTACACTGCACTTGGCTCCTAGTCCAGCTTTGTTTATTGTATAGATCAGCAGCTGTTGTCTTACAAAACCCTTGAAACCTTGTTTGCTCCTGGTCAGTACATTTTTTTATACCAAACCAAACGCATAAAAACGGAGGTGGAGCTGTAGCCTGAAGGCTATAGTTTCCAAGCACTGCTTATTCAGAATTTACAACTGCTGTGCGTTGGGTTCCGGAGGAAGCGTAGCTTTGAAACGTGGCTCTGCATATCCTCCCTTCCAGTAAGCAGACCTCTGGAAGAAGGTCTAGATTGTCTCATTGATATTTTTGTCGGTAATGACCGAGTCAGTTAACAAAGTAAAGTCGACTCAGCCAGCACACCTCATCTGCAATATGCACGTGAACTGCTTCGTGCCGCGATTACATGCTCTCTGGCCTCAAAATACTGCTGGTTTCTAGCACCTGAGCCATCGAGAGCAGTGTTCCTACAGCTCTGTCTTAGTTTGGGCATGACTACCTGTTGTGCAGAGGCACCAGTATCCTGGGGGCGCATCTAATTGGGACGAGATGTTAGGGTTGGACACTTCACCTCCACCACCCTATGCCTCTATTGACACTGGTGCTGCTGCTGCCACCCCATCTGCACCGCCTCCCTCACTACCGTCGCACTCACCTCCTCCTCAGAAGGTGGACTTCCCTCCTGATGTGTCTGCGGTAATTATCTTCCTAGACAATTTTTTTATTTCCATGACCACTGAAACTGACTCATGCTATAAAGTTTAGATTCTCTTCGGGAAAATATATCTTACTGGGCGTAGCACTGCAATTATGCACTAACTGCAAAAAGTTACCCCAATTTGTCGGGATTATTGAAGGATAGCATTCACGAGCACTGTTGTATGGTTGGGCGCCATCATTGCCAGTCAGTTTTCGAGAGAGCTGTGAAGTTATTTAGGTGTTAATGTTTTAGTAACCCATCAGAAGAACTCCTAATTGAGTCATTTTATTGAGCGATCATCAGCCGGAGCGGAGGATCGGATTAAGCCGTTTTTAGTTAGTATGTATTGAAGCTGACATGGCATTTGTAAAGACTGACGTAACTAGTACAAAAATTACCAGGCTTATTCGTGCTCAATTGGTGTACAGCTTTCGTGAATTTGTGTACAACAATTTTATTTATAAAATGCATGCAGGTGTGTATCAAATAAACTAAAGCTCTTATTTCTCCCTATTGTCAACCAGTCTAAATTTCACAATAAAAAAAACTGTAAATATCACAGCTGCTTTGTTTACCCAGTAAAACTTTTAAACACCTTTAAAATCTTAACATTCTCTTTGGTTTCTTGCTTCCCTTTCTAAATTTATTTTCGTTCATTATGCGGTAGCATAGACCATGGATGGTGTGGTCTATGACTACACAAAAAGTTTTTCTTTAGTTTCTGCTTTTGGTAAGCAACACGGCACATGAGTTGTCTATTGCACACCTTGCCTCTTACCTACCTAACAAAATTTGTGCTTTCAGGTGCACAGGTCTGCATTTTAATGTCCTTAGTGGCTACATTTCCAACCATTCTTAATATGCCTCATAAAATCAGTGCTCTTTGGTGTACAAAAGAAAGACATGTGAATTTTGAAGTTTTATGAGCATCTCTGTAATATCGTTAATTTGTTGAATTGGAATATTGCTCCTAATTAACCAGTATAAGTTTGAACCCTGGGCAGCTTTGTTTCAATTTTAGAAGCTGAAAAACTCGGAACGTACGTTTCTGTCCCTTGATTCAATTAATAACAAGGGTTTGCCGCTGGTACGTGCGTGCGTACCGCTGTACATTGTTGCAGAGTCGGAAGTTTTAGAGGCCAGGAGTCTTGAGTCGTAAACTGGCTTGACCCAGGAGTCGGAGTCAGTCAAAGTAGGCCTCTTTTGTTAAGAAAAGACAGTGTAGGCGCTTGATATTTTCGACGTCCACAGATTCATTGTGGCAAATTTCCTACATCCAGAAATCATACATGATAACCCGATAGAGCAACTCTGCCAATGCGCCGCACTTTTTTATTGTCTTACATTTATTTTTCTTCAGTGTGGGCCCCGCCAACTAAATCTGTTGTTACATTCTTTATGCACTAATAATGCAGTGCATTTATATTTATTTCATGTGGCGCGCTGGATAATGTCATACCTGTGTTGTGAGTTGCATAAATCGAACTGTGGCCTTGCACTTTTCAGATTGAATAATTTCCTTTTGTTTGGGTGCCTGGCAGTGGCGGCTCTTGATGATGCAATGCCCAGCTGCAGCGTTCTCTGCTAATACTCAGTATTGATGATTTTCAGTTTAATGAAATGGTTTTCATTATACATGGGCAAGGCTTAATTCATGAGTTTCAGATCGTCAGTCATCCTTCAATTTTTGAAAGAATTATTAATATCCTGGTATAGAACGTGTGAGCCTCTGTGCCAAATGACTGCATGAAATTATAATAATGCTAAATTTAGTGGGATTTAACTATTAATTGGCCGCGTAAGATGTTCTTGCAAAAAAACACTGTTCTTCTACGTTATAAGTAATGTCATTAATTAATAACATGAGTACCTATGGTACTTTATTGATAATGAAAAAAGAAAATGTTCTAACGTATCAACTGCACTCACCGCTTCTAGTAGCTTACTAGAACTCGTCAGACTCGTTTGAACTGATATCTAAGGGAAAAAAATTCTGCCTTAGAGTGAGGGAAACATAGTAAAGCTACGTCTCGCCGAGACCTCAATCTTAGCGGGCTGCACTTGAGAGCCGTAGAAGATGTCGGTTGGCACTGATTTTGTTTATATCTGCAGTGTGGGTCTGCAAGCATTCAAGTCAGCTTCGGGACATTTTCGGCTTGCTTAACGCTTTGTTTGGATTTTTATTACTCTCTCATGATGCCTGGGTGAATAAATGTAGACAATAACAGATAGCAAAATCCTACTTTGGCCAGTAATAAGTGTATTATGAAATACTGTAATAGTAATAATCACACTAGCTAATAAGAACCTGGTGAATTCTTTTTATGAAAATGATGACAGTGATAGGTAGCTATTGATTAAAATGACATAGTTTGCTTGTGTATTGTAAGTAATATAGCTAGCCTAATCTACAAGTTTATGTTTTTGTGATGCAGCCCGCTGACGACAGTCCCCGGAGCAATCCACAACAACCTCCCCAGCCGTCCCCCCGCTCCAAGTTCGACACCGGCAGCACCACCAACACCCCTGCTGCACCTCCGCCTGCGGGGCCAGGTGATGACCTGGGCTTCGCCCTCCCGGACCTGCCCAATGTGCCGGCGACCGCCAATGGGCGGCAGGACCCATCGCCCTCTAATGCTGATGACATTGATTTTGATGACCTCAACAAGCGCTTCATGGACCTCAAGAAGAAGTAGTGTTTTTAATGCTACGTTATTACCATCTATAAATTACCGTATATCGATAGTGATTACTCGAAGAAGCACTGACAAACGTAATGCAAAACCATTGATATTACTGTGCCTGTATATGTTGTCACATCGATTTTTTCGACCTCAACTAGCACTTCAAGAAGAAGTATTTAGATCGATGTCACTGCTTTGAATGTCTCCAAATTATATTGATTTGCACTTCTTGAAAAAGCACTTGTTGACACAGAGTGAAATATTTGATATCAACGGGCCTGCATTCATCGCATTAATTAGCCACTTTGATTTTTCATATATGAACAAAGAGGGACGCACCTCAAAACGAATGTTCGATGTTACCGTCCCTGCTTACTTGTTTTGCTGCTGTTTATGAAACTGAAGTAGCAACTTAATATTACCGTGATTTGTGATTTGCTCCCAACAACCTGGTTGATCAGGTCATAGATTTTTGTAAGTTTCTTATACGAACGGACCTTGTGTTTTTAAAGCCTGGATCCAACACTTGGAACCCACCAAAAGTTGTTGATGCTGGATGATAAATAAAAATCGAGAAACAAATAATTTCTTGGGGGATGAGAGAGTAAGCATCACATGGCCAGTCCAGTCAGGTAGAAGTTGCAGAACAAGCACGGCACGCGTATTTTATTGCTAAGCCTTATTCGTAGCGAACTAATTACAGTAGAATAGTGAACTAGATCGTTTCATCATATAAAGAGATGTTGCTTATCAGAAATATACATGTTGCTATTTTTATACTGCCCGTTTTGCTTTAATGGTAATCCTTCTAACTCTGTTGCAGTGCAGTGAAGTCTGTGTCGTGGGTTATCATCCTGTGCTTGGCCGTCACTAATGTGCCGTACATGTTATATGGCTTATAATCCCTGGGTCACTCAAGGTAATGAACGACGTCGATTGCTAGCTTGGGAATGTGAACCGTGTCAACGGGCGAGCTGAACTACTGCTCATAATTTGGTTGCTTAGGGTAACCCCGGCATAAGAGGCATAGCCCTACCAGGACGCAGTTATTTTTGCGTCATTTACGCTGTACGCTCATCTTTATTGGGTTAGAGGTGTCATCGATTTTTACACATTGGAGCGCCGCCATAGGCCACACTGCATGGACTGTGTTAACCCTTCAAGTGTTGGACAGTTCCTTGAGCGGTGGCCAAAAAGAAAAATTAAACGAGGAATAGGTTTTCCCTTCTCCAAGGGTCACCGGCTAGGATTAGTTGCTGGCTGAAATGAAGAGCCTCTCAACTGAAAGTTTGACGGTGAAGAGATTTCTTGAAATTTTTCTCTTTTTAGGTTTGAAAACGTACGAGGAGTGGTGTATAGGCACATAAAGAGTGGGGAGCTGACAAACCTGAGCGCTACTCCTTTGTCCATTACAGGCCCTGCCTTTAGAACTTTGTGACTGTCCCGTTGGTCCCATGCCGAAAAGATTTTGACTCATCAAAGTTAATAACAAACAGTACCAAATAACGCTTTGTAGTGCTGCAGCAGTGGCCTGTGTAATCGTTGGGAATATCTCCTGTAACCCCTGGACCATGGATTATGAGACTAACAGGTTAACCCAGGGGGTGGAGCGAAGCTGTAGTGCATCATGGGAAATGGCCTTGTGACGTTACAAAACATAGTACGTTTATCAGTAGCTATTTTTGCATTGTTGCTTCATTTCATTTGCGCCTCCAAAGTGTTCTACATGCCCTACAGTCATCATAGTTGCACAAAAATATGCATCAAAGCATCTACGAACTTTTTTAGCTCTTTAAATGATAAAATTTTATTATTATTTACTATTTAGGTTGTTTTTTTCCGTAACGGGCACGCACCCGGTCGGAGAGCTTCGGTAAAATGTTACCCTAAGCTGTGCCGTCGCGTATGTGTCGTTAACATATCCGTCTCTCCTAATGGTAAAAATTACAGCTTCATTGGAAAAATTATGGAGTTAGCATTCGCCAGTTTCAACAGCAGCATTCCGTAAGTATTTAGGTTACCGCGAGTCGGACGCCATCCTACTGTTATGCTGCTGTAACATCCGCAGCGTATAGCAGCTGATGTTTTTTTTCTAATTTTACCGAGCAATTGTATGGCGTGTGCGTATTATATATAGACTGCTCCTTTAATATTACTTCACCGGAAGAAAATTAAATGGTTTCTTAGGTCCTTTAATGTTTTTCTTACAAATCTGGTTAAAAGCTTTTTATATTTCGGCGTTCTATTACTCGCATCTGAACCAATTTTTGTTGCTGCAGTTCAAAATTATAATAGATAGCAGATCATTGGTAGAAGACGAAAATAAATGGAAACATTGCGGTATTCACCCGTATAAATCCATCTTTGGAATGCCATAACTACATTTTCGAAGAATCTCACTTAATTTATTGCATTTTAAAGACGATAAACTTGGCTCTAAAAGTGCTGACACATGCGGGCATTTGCCGGTTAAATTTATCTGCTCTTTTACGAGCCTTTCAACCAACGTTCTTTCAAAATTTTATCCCTCAGAGAGCTAAAAAAGTGTGTAAACTATAATGATTGTAGGATATGTAAGACACTCTGGATGCGCAAATGAAATGATGAAGAAACAATGCAAAATAGCTACTGATAACGTACTAGGTTTTTGTGACGTCACAAGCCCATTTCCCATGATGCACTACAGCTTTGCTCCGCCCCCTGGGTTAACCTGTCAGTCTCATAATCCTTGCCCCTGAACGTGGCTCACCTGTGTCCATCAGATATCTTGTATTTTTGGTGTCACTTAAGCAAGCAATCCTAAAGCGCCAATTATTGGTATATAGCTACTATAGGTACTTCTCATAGGACGGTTTCATGGAAATGAACTAATTTCATTAGCTTTAACTAGCCTGGAGAGTCGATCATTGCCGTTGGGATCTCTAGTGTGGATCGAGCTTCAGGCGTTTATCACCAATCGAATACAGTATCTTTGAGCAAAACTGACCCTGGTGACTGAAGTCTGGACAAATTTGAACCAATGAGATGCATTATTTCAATGAAACTGCCTCATTTGATGACGCTTCTTCTTGGTTTAATAGTTAAAGCGTCAAAACTGATGCCTTAGAGCGTTGGCTTAGTGATACAGTTGTTTCTTTTACTATAAAACCTTTGCAATACTTTTCTATTGAAGGCCACTTTGAACGGCTACAACAGTTATACTTGGACAATAACAGCACTATTTTCTTATGGCTATCCTATTATTAGCAGCGAATGTGTTGGCAGGAATCTAGGCCACTTACGGGAATTTCTGAAAGCTCCACTGCCAGTTTGTTTTCCCCTCATCTCAACTAACCTACTGTAATTTTCCCAAAAGCAGTGATGACCCTATTAGTTTCTTTTTACACCCAACTGTAGTGTCGCAAAAGGGTAGCGGTCTTTTCCTCCTACTGCTCTTTCTTCAATCTGTTCTTACTCTTCTTTCCCAACTTGCTGTTCCCATGCGCGTTGATCCTGTGTGGGAACACCCTCGTGCATGGTTTCCACGTATCTATCGTCACACTATGTGTCCCTTGCTTCTTCCTCTGTTAGATCGCCTTTGCTGTGGAGACGGAGACTTAAACTACTCAATATAATAATA
>LQNS02278097.1:21932916-21958314 GCA_001587735.2 Parhyale hawaiensis
TTGTTACACATAACCCTGTAAAGATGCAGGTTATTAATGTTTCATAGCTATTTCAGAGAGATTTTTGAATGAGAGTCGTAGCTAACTAGCCATAATGGTGCGCTCTCATAAGAGAAAATGATAAGATGATAAGAAATAGATGTAATGTTAATAACATGCATCTATACAGGGTTATTTGTAATAAAGAATGTTATATATATCAAAATATTATGTTCTGCCGAGGCAATAAGCTGAAATACAGACGGCGGGTGGAGTTGCGCGCTGTCGGTGGATGGAGTTGCGCACGGTTTTCAACATATATATTCCTGTATAAATCACTTAAAAACCGCAACCGCTGCAACCCCGACAGTTGCAACCTCTGTAACCGCAGCTGCAACCACTGTAACCGCAACTGCTCTAACCGCAACTGCAACTGCTCTAACCGCAACTGCAACTGTTGCAACCGTGACCGCTGTAACTGCAATTGCAACCGCTGTACTGCGACAGCTGCAACCGCGACTGTTTCAACCACTATAACCGCAACTGAAACCACTGTAACCACAACTGAAACTACTGTAACTGCAATCGCTGTAACCGCAACTGCAATCACTGTAACCGCAACTGCAATCGCTGTAACCGCAACTGCAACCGCTGTAACCGGGATAGCTGCCACCATGACTGCTGCAACCGCGACAGCTGCAAAGGTGACCGCTGTAACTGCAACTACAACCACTGTAACCGCAACTGCAACCGCTGTAACTGGGATAGCTGCAACCGCCACAGCTGCAAAGGCGACCGCTGTAACCGTGACAGCTGCAACCGCGGCCACTGGAACGGCGACCGCTGCAACCGCGACCGCCGCTACCACAACCTCTGCTGCTACCTTTGTTTCCTCCCTCCCACTCTCCACTGTATTTTCCTACGATTTTGTCTATTTTTCCGGTGCGCAACTCCACCCGTCTTTTGAGCAAAATTGACCCGATTTACGACGATGACGTTTGCGCACACTTTTTCGTTGATAACTTTTTCTGTAAAAGTTACAAAGTTGAAACTTACGGTGCACGTAGTACACCATCAGGCCTTTATGCATGCAAAAGCAGAGGTTTCTATGTCTATTCGTTTTTGCGTTATATCAAAGTTTGTGGAAAATGCACAATTCCACCCACCAACACGACAATATGTTAAATATTATGCGCATGTTATAGAGCTATACATCTGGCTTCATATAACTACCTATAGTGTTTTACATATTACATTGAAAACAAGTGGTTTTTGGAAGCCTTTTGAATTTGCCCTCCATTTCAATTTCACCCGCCGTTACGGTATCAGTATTGCTTGGCACTGGTACAGTCTCTGCTAGCATTAGGTGCGTGTTTTTGTTTGTCAGATTACTACCAAATATTCTCCTTATTCAATAATTAAATATGTGTTTATATTAGCTATGTGTTTACAATAAAATAACTCACAAGTCTCATCAGTGGGCATGAATAAGAAGGAAGTCATCATGGTAGTCTAAACTGCAGAGTATGCCAAATGAATTGCCAAGAT
The DNA here is from genome assembly GCA_001587735.2 of Parhyale hawaiensis. Classification (NCBI taxonomy): domain Eukaryota; kingdom Metazoa; phylum Arthropoda; class Malacostraca; order Amphipoda; family Hyalidae; genus Parhyale; species Parhyale hawaiensis. Next base: position 21,934,444 of record LQNS02278097.1, read on the forward strand.
CATGACCTTATTTTGAAGTGTTACCTTATTTAATGGCATTATCAGCTCAGTTTTAAGCAAATTGTCATGTTAACCAAAGATGAGGAAAATGCAAGTGTAGCTAGCTACCTATTACCAAGATATTCTGGAGGTCACAAAATGTTACTAAATGTAGGTAACTAAATCTTTGAATCTTCTCCTATGTTCTGCAGTCTGGTGGATTAGACAGCCCTCGTAGCCTGAATGGAGAGTGAAAAACACCTGTCCAAAACAGCATAGACTACTTACCTTCATACAGAAGAGGAGAGCAAAGAGTTGCCCACCCTCATTTTACTACATGAGTGACTTGATACTTAGCTAATGGTGATATTTGCTTGAAAAAGACCTCTTGCATTAAAGAGCTATTTATGTAGCGACAGTGACCAAGAAATGTTCTATTAGGATATAGCTACCGTTCAGACCCTCTCCAGTGCTCCGACACTGGTACTTCCTACTCTTGCGTAGATGGTTAGTGACCCTGTTGGTGGTTACCCATCATGTTGAGGGGATTGATGGGACCTGTCTAACCTCCCTCAGGACCTAATTCGTTTTTTCTGGGGCAGGAAAATTTCTTTCCGCGTGTAAAACCGGAGAGCCTTAGTCTCTCCGCTGTTCTTACACATTGCCCGGGGTCCCGTATATCTTGAACGTTCTCTTTTGTTCACAGGTAGTGAACTCCTGCTGAACAAACGAGGTACCTTCCCAGGCCTACTACATCTGGCATCTTCCTACATCTAGTTTTCCGGAGAGCTTTTGCGGAGACCCCTCCGGAGAGCTTTTGCGGAGACCCCTCCGTAGAGCTTTTGCGGAGACCCTTCCAGAGAGCTTTTGCGGAGACCCTTCCGGAGAGCTTTTGCGGAGACCCTTCCGGAGAGCTTTTGCGGAGACCCTTTGGGAGAGCTTTACGGAGACACCTCCGGAGAGTCTTTTGCGGAGAGCTTTACAGAGACACCTCCGGAGAGCTTCGCGGAGACATTTCCGGAGAGCTTTGCGGAGATATTTCCGGAGAACTTTGCGGAGACCCTTCCGGAGAGATTTGCGGAGACATTTCCGGAGAGCTTTGCGGAGACTCTTTCGGAGAGCTTTACGGAGACACATCCGGAGAGCCTTATCACACAACCGGCGAGCTTTACGGAGACACTACCGAAGAGCTTCTTGGAGACCTTACTAAAGAGCTTCACCATACCCGAGTGCTTCTCGGACACCATACCCGAGCACTTCTGAGAGACACATCCGGAGACCTTTACGGAAACAACCGGAGAGTTTTTTCGGAGATACGTCTGGAGAGCTTCTACGAAGTACGACCCGTCGTCTATATGCACTGGAAATGTCTCTGCAAAGCTCTCCGCAAATCTCTCCGGAAGGGTCTCTGCAAAGCTCTCCGGAAGGGTCTCTGCAAAGCTCTCCGGAAGGGTCTCCCCAATGCTCTCCGGAAGGGCCTCCGCAAAGCTCTCCGGAAGGGTCTCCGCAAAGCTCTCCGGAAATGTCTCCGTAAAGCTCTCCGCAAAAGCAAGGTCTCCTCAAAAGCTCTCCGGAGGTGTCTCCGCAAAAGCTCTCCGGAGGTGTCTACGTAAAGCTCTCCGGAGGTGTCTCCGTAAAGCTCTCCGCAAAGCTTTCCGGAGGTGTCTCCGCAAAAGCAGGGTCTCCGCAAGGGTTTTCGGAGGTGTCTCCGTACAGCTCTCCGCAAAAGCTCTCCAAGAGGGTCTCCGCAAAAGCTCTCCGGAAGGGTCTCCGCAAAAGCTCTCCGGAAGGGTCTCCGCAAAAGCTCTCAGGAGGGGCTCCGCAAAAGCTCTCCGGAGGGGTCTCCGCAAAAGCTTTCTGGAGGGGTCTCCATAAAAGCTCTCCGGAAGGATCTCCCCAAAAGCTCTCCGGAAAACTAGATGTAGGAAGATGCCAGACGTAGTAGGCCTGGGAAGGTACCTCGTTTGTTCAGCAGGAGTTAACTATCTGTGAATAAAAGTGAACGTATAAGATATACGGTACCCCGGGCAATGTGTAAGAACAGCGGAGAGACTAAGGCTCTCCGGTTTTACACGCGGAAAGAAATTTTCTTGCCCCAGAAAAAACGAGTTAGGTCCTGAGGGAGGTTAGACAGGTCCCATCAGTCCCCTCAACATGATGGGTAACCACCAACAGGTTCACTAACCATCTACACAAGCGTAGGAAGTACCAGTGTCGGAGCACTGGAGAGGGTATGAATGGTATATCCTAATAGAACGTTTCTCGGTCACTGTACAGCTACATAAATGTGTTTTGGCCACTGTTCATCTTAATGTTGCATCAAGAATGCTTTACAATTTAGCTCGCTACAGCAGGCCCACTCAGCAGACAAGAATAGGCCTATGTCTTCATGCACTTCCAGAGCAATCATAACATCTTTCCCAGCTTTGATATAGCTACCTATCTAATTAAGATTCAGATTGAGCCATCAAATGAAAAAGATTACAATGCAGTATTTGTATTTTTGTATTCAGTTGTAACTACACATCTGTGATAACTTTTTTCAAAACTAGGCTGTTTCTGGCATTTTGGTGCCACATTGAATAAAATGAGCTCTACTTTACACATTCTATAGTTGGGCCCATACCTTACAACAGTGATATATAATACAAATGTGTTAGGTAATCTTTTAATTATTTGTTGAATTTCAATAACTAAGTATATAACTAATGTAGCTATATCTCCTCTGTGCAGTTTGCCATGCTGATATGTCTACTTTGCTCTCTCTGAAATGGAATCAGCACCATTCTGCCCTTGTGTCGGTCTTCACTGCATTGAAAGATAAGGTTTGTCAGAGCCTAGGTATTTGTACCCACCTGCTTTGCTCCGTTACATCTCCTGACCCTTACTTGCTGTCAGTTATTTGTGTTGTTTTTTCATCTTTCATGACTTGCAGTACGGTACCTACAAAGCTACTCTGGTCATTCATTGTGTTATTCTAGTCCCCATTTTCCTATGCTTAGGCTACTAGCCATAAGTGCCTTGCCCCTAATCTCAAGGTTTCGTGTACACCCCTTCCCCTCATAATATCGGCTCAGAAATATTTGACCTAAATTGCTTAGACCCCAAAAGTTGAAAAGTTGGGTAAATAGCAGAATTTGATGCACCTGCTGCAGTTCTTGTGTAGCTTCCAACCATAGGCCTACTCTTTGACTCTACTGGTACGGTACCTATGAGTGCTTTGGCCTGTGGCCTGTTTGATTCTTTGCTAGCCACGCTGTCATCCATGTTTTGCAACTGAGGCCCTTTGCCTAAAAGTACTCTATGTACCTCTTCCCCTTCTTCCCTTGAAAAACCATTGCTGTGGCTTTGGAAACTTACTTTTTCTCCTTAATCAACATAAGGGCTACTGTAAAATGGAGTGACTTCAGACAAAAACAGGTTAAAAGGAACTTACTGCAGTGATAGGAACAGTATCAACAGTTAGGAGGAAACTTCTACAGTGCAATAAAGGTTGGTATCTCTGTGGTATAGGTATCACTAGGCCCACACTCAAACTTGACTAGCATGAACACAGAAAGGAATGAGTTTTGTTTGTTTCGATATTTTTGTGTTTTGTGTGCAAAACATATTCCTTTCTGTGTTTATGCTAGTTGAGTTTAGTGTGGGCCTAGTGATATACCTACATACTACAGAGATATAAACCTTTATTACACATGTAGAAGTTTCCTTCTAACTTTTGATACTTTTCCTGTCACTGCAGTAAGTTCCTTTTACCTGTTTTTGTCCAAAGTTGCCCCCGGCGTCCGAAGTCACCCCGGTTTATGGTACTGGTGAGACCAAGTTAGATTAGGTAGGTAGCTACCTGTACAGTAGCTTGTACTAAATGGACCTTGAGGCCATTCCCAGAGAGCCGCCGGCATTTACGCCCCGGCTCTCTATGAGCTATTGCCATTATGTACCGTATCATGTATTATAGCTAGATGTCTGAGGAAAAAAAAGCTCATCCAATGAGTTGTTGCCTTTAGCTCTCAGCCATTCTATTTTTCATTTAGGTACTAGCTAGGCCTTGAACTTGAATTAATTTGAAAATGAGACTTTACACATTTTTGGAACTTTATGAATTAAATTGTAAATAAAATTTAAAAATTAGTTTCTAAAAGTAAAATTTTATTTGTGTGTTTGCTGTACAAGCCGTTAGTAATAGCTGTGAGAGCTCCCTCGAGACTTCAAACTTGGTAGCTAGCTACTTTTGATTCTGTAACTTGCCAAAAAAAAACTTGATCTCGATGCTACTCATGACTCCTGGTGTTGTTCTCCTTAGGGGCATAGGCTAGCATGGGCTGTAGCTTGTCCATTGAGATTGGTTAGGTTTAGGCCCAGGAGTGTCCCATATGGTACATTAGCCTTAGTTAAGCCTTTAGAATGTCTTTTTTTTTTGTTCATGACTGCATTGTACAGTACCCTTTCATTTTCACATTCCTAATGTTGCTTTGTTCTATTTTCCTTTTATTTTCCCTTATGCTTTACCTTGTTGTATCAGTCCAATGTGGAAATTGCCTGAGTTGCACATTTCTCTAGACATATTAGAAGTCCTATGTTCTTTGTTCTCCCTCATGAGCAACACTGCATTGTGTCTAGGAAAACTCCAATGTAGTTAGGTGAAGTTTAATCTAATCTCTTGCCATTGCCACATGACAGCAGCTTTTATGGTTACCTTGTATGTGTAGCTATATACCCACTCTTTGCTTACTTCAGTTTTGAAAACCAAATTTAGAAAGCTATGTGTACTTGAGATGTTTTTCTTCTACCTATCTATGTAGTTCCATGTTTCTTCAACATTCCGGTAAATTGTAGCTACAGGTAAGCCCTCTGTCTTACTGTTGGCTGTAATTATTTTACAAAAAAAAACATTAGTATTAAAACATTTGAGATACCTTTGGCTGTAGGCTAGTTATATTCATTTCATACTCAAGTTGAGCACTCTGAGAGTGCATACCTCCACCAAGTAAGGCAATGGTAACAAAAAATTCAATTTGCCTCCAAAACCATGATTTTTTTGTCAACTCCAATATCTAATCAATTGTACCTTTTGATATTATTAACAGTTTCTACAATTTTTTGAAGATCCGTTCATAACTTTGTGAGTTATGCTGGTAACAAATATTGTGACAAACATAGGTCAAACATGCAAACAAACCAACCGATCTGCACCAAAATTTAATCATGTATATAAATGTTTTAACATTACTAACTACTCCTGTAAGTTCGTTCCATAAGGATCCATTTCAAACTTTCTGAGTTAGCTATTGCACTAACAATCATAAAATAAAACACAGCGAGAAACATAGGAACAAACAAACAAATCATCACTAAAATTTGGTCATTTATGCTTTGTGATATACTTAACAACTCATGTAAATTTCTTAAAAATCCATCTATAACTTTGCAAGTTATGGCATTGAGAAGAATGAGGCAAAGAAACGGATGGATGGATGGATCTTCACCCAAAGTTAATTATCTATTCCTCCTAACATGCCTAACAATCCCTGTAAATTTCGTCAAAATCCATCCATAACTCTTTGAGTTAACTATTTTGGTGACAGACAGAATAACTGACTAATAGACAGACAAACACGAAAAAAACATAACCTCCTTGGTAGAGGTAATAATAAATTGAACTAATCTACCAGCTATTATGTACCTACCTTGTGCCTTATTAGTTTGTTATATAGCTATGTACAGTACTTGCATCTCCTGCTCTATGTTCCTAATTAGGTGCATTTTCTACCTGTGTGACTGTACTTCCTTTATGAATTGCTGTTCCATAGCCTTGTAGCTAAATTTTAGAGCTTTACATACCTACCACAATAGTTTCTGCATTCCTTTTAATTACTGAAGGTGCACACTTCCTGCCTCACTAGCTATATATATATATATATATACATATATATATTACCTCCTTTAAGCCCATCAGTTTATATATATGAAGTTCACTGCCGCCATTCTTTTTCACTTTTGGGGCCAGGCCCTAACTGTCCGATTCTGCTAATACAGTAGTTTGCTATTCTTCCGTGCTAGTTTTTGCCATGTTACCTTTATGTACCGAATCTTGTTAATGATACTGGTTTTATTCTTTGCCTTGCTACTGATCCTGTATGGGCAATTCACTCTTAAATAGTTACTCTCTCGCTTTCTTGTTATGCAATATGTCCCTCGTTCTTTCTTGTCTTTGTATGACTGTGTAGTTGTGAAACTGACTAAAGGTATCTGCCATCAGTTTATCAAGTGGAACTCGGTCTTAGCTTTTCATTAGCTATATCTGTACACCTGAAATGAAACCCTGACTTAAGCTATCTTCCATGTAGGTATGTTTGAAAGTGTAACTTCGTCAATTGACAGTTTTTTTCATATTCATCAGAATCTCTTCTGCGATGTGAATATTGTGTGCGGATCAAGAATATTTGCTGCCCACAAGCTTGTGCTGGCCGCCAGCAGCCCATTCTTCCAACAAATGCTTGCTCGGCAACCCCAGTGGGCGCAGCACCTAAACATGTTGATTGTTTTGCAAGTAAGTAGCAGCTACTCTGCACAGTTGTTTAGTTAGCAGGGCTGTAGAATCGGTCATTTTGGGGGTTCAAAGAATTGCAAACTGAACAAGGAGTCGCAGTATGACTTGAATCCATTTGTCTCTGTAACCTTTGTTGCTAGTACTTTAAGCCCATATTGTTGATAATCATCTATAAGCAGAGCATTGTATAGTTACAACCTAGGAGTGACCGCACAGTGCACAATACAGCTTCAAAATCTCCTTGTTTGCATTCGATTCGAGGGGACTCCAGATCAGGAGGACAAGTTGAGTCGTCACTCTATTTAATGATAAGTAAGTACACTGCAATATTACCGTAAGTTTGGGCTATTTCATCACTCCGGGGTTATTTCGGCACGTGGCAAAGTTTTCGGTTTTTTAGTCATTTCGGCAAACGTTTCAACAGCAGAAAAATAGTACAAGATCCTTTTCAAAGGTGACAATTGTCTTGAATTTGAGACAAAAAAACAAGGCCTCAGACAAATAATAGTCAGTTGGACGTCAAAGTTGAATCTACAAAAAACCCTGTTTCAGAAATTTTCAATAAAGTCTGAGGGGCTTGTTTTTGGACTCAAATTCAAGACAATTCTGTCACCTTTGAAATGGATCTTGTACCATTTTTCTGCGGTTAAAACTTTTTGCCGCAATGACTAAAAAACTGACAACTTTGCCACGTACCGAAATAACCACTGGGGTGACGAAATAGCCCAACCTTACAGTACGTGTACATGTCTAAGTGTCTAAGCTTCTCCAATTTGACTTGGCCTGCTAATGTGTAGAGTGTTGACGTGCAGTAGCTAGTAGTCAAATTTTTCAGTTCGTTAATAAAATGTTTTTTACGTATTTCCTGTGCAGGAAAACAAAACTAACCCGTTTTGGCCAAATTTAGCCAAACTTGCCAAACTGGCAACTAACCATAATTCCTAAGACCCCGCCGCCCCTGCAGTCCCTCAGCTCCAGTTAGGTAGGTATATATAGCAGGTTCAGGGCGCCAGGAGTCATTCTACTAAGACTCGCGTCAGGGTCAACATCTCCCAGCTCCAGCTCTTCTCTCCTCTTCTGCCCAAGGAACTTTGAAAATGTTGAAGATACTAGTTTCAGAACTTGTACTTTTTACTTGTTAGTTCCTTTTTGACACTTTAACTCTGAAACAGTGCAGTTTTTTGTACTTCGAAAAATTTTGGAGTTTTCACTTTTGACACGAAATTTTCTGGGCCAGTCCCTTGAGACTTAGCCTCATATACAGTGAAGTGTGTTCATACTTGGAAGTTTTCTAGGTCCCACCTTGGGGACTTGTATATTTTTGAAAAGTCCATGGAGCTTAATGCTCTAATACAGTGAAGAGACTTTGTCTTTTTTTTACTTTGAAAATTTTTACTGAGGAGATGGTTGCTGACTCAATCGCCACAGAGCGAGGCCCTCCACAGGATAGAAGGCTAAATTGCTGCATTGGGCGAGGTTTCTTCCGCAGAATGGAAAACTTAAATATTGCGAGGTCTTACTCAGGATGGAGGGCTAACTCACCGCATAAGGCGAGGCTCCCATGAGATGGGGACTAACCCTACCCCCATAGAGCTAGGCTCTCCACTGGAGGGAGAGCTAATTTCCGCTTTATGCGTGGGCCCGAACAAAGGGGGGCTAACCATGCCGCCGTGGAGCGAATCCCTCCACAAGATGGAGGGCTTGCTTACCGCTTGGAGTGAGGCCCCACAAGATGGAGGCTAACTATGTCGCCATAGAGCAAGGCCCTCCACATGATGAAGGGCTAACTTGTCAGTCGTAGAGCAAGACCCTCCTCAAGAGGGAAGGTTAGTTTACCGTAGTATGCAAAGACCCCACTAGAGCGGGAGCCAAAGATAGGTACCGCCATTCAGCGAAGCTTCCACACGATGGAGAGCTAACTTTACCGCCAGAGGGCGGGTTATCCACAGGCAGGTTTGCCTTCCTACCGCTACAGGGCCTCTTTTATAATTTTAAAGCAAGGCCCTCCACGGGATGACCATTTATTGTCCTCAGAATGAAGTCCTCCACGGAGTGGGGTTCATACGGTACCCAGAATGGTGTTCATTTTCGAAAACCTGCGTCTAAGGCCCCTATGCACAACACTGCTGCGTGCGGTGATCAATGTCACTGCTTCCCGATTTGCTCTCTCTTTCAGCCGTGCTTTACTCTCCTTTTCATCAATGACACGCGAAACTGTCACTTTTTACCGAGAATGAACGTGCTCAACCGAGCGTTGAGCGGCAGTGCCGCGGCCCGCAGTCGCAGTGGGACTGTGGGCCAGTGGTGTGTCAGCCTTCGCACTGCCAGCATGTCTGCAAATGCGCTCTCCGTTGAATGCTACTACCACGTGTCTGGAGCAACACTGTGTTACAGTGAAACGTGTCGGCAGGTGTGTTCTGTGTGATCGCTCTGAAGAACTGAATAGGTATGTATTGCCTTCTGCGAGTTTTCACGGGAAGCAGTGACATTTGTCATCGCACGCAACAGTGTTGTGTGATAGGGGCTTAAGGCAAGCGGGCCAAGATTGAGATTGTGACCGTTGCCAAGGCTCCGCAAGATAAAACCGGCAAGTCCTTATCGCCGTGTTCAAGGGATCCCGGCGTTAGACTGGCGGTGAGGACATTTGCTCAGCAGCACGCCAACAGTGGATACATATAGCCTGGTCTGGATGGGTATGAAGTTTGAACAGCGCCCATACCCGCTAGTGACTTATATCCAGAATCTTACCAGCATAACCGATAAGCAGCCCTTTGGTAGGGGTAGTTTCTATACCGCTCAAGAATCGCTTGCACCATTACAGACACGACCTCAGTCTAGGCTATACAGATTGACGTGGGTGAGATCGGGATAGACGGGGGCATAGAGATCCCCTGACTACTGGAAAGAATGCGATAAAATTGGCCTAGACATTTTTGGTAGTTATTGATATGTCCTAAGCTGGGGATCAATCACGATGCCTAATATGCATTACCTCCGTTTTTGTAACGGCGACGCGTACAGGGTTTTCCAGGTGCAGGCGGAACATACCCCACGGCCGTCCAGACGGCACCCTTGGGCGGCTAAGGATACTTAGCTGAGTGACAACAGCAGGGGGCTCCTGTAGACGTTGTTTTATGATTGAAAGGCGTCGAAACTAGCTCGGAAGTTTCCGACATCAACAATCGACTACGGCAGCGGGATGTCCATATCCCCGGTTGATCTTTACTACTATAATGCCAGCCTCTTCGGCGGTACCAGTGTATGACTGCACAAACGTCCTAGTTTTGTAATAGAACAATATCGTAACAAAGGAGGGGCCTTTGAATACTTGCCTGTAAAAGTCGTGGAATCTGAGAGGTTAGAACCGGAAGACCAACTGAACGATCGAAGAGTAAATAGCTACTTGACTGGTATGCCAGCTGCATAAAATCGACACAAAGTTTGGCTTGGACGAGCCCAAAAATGGAGAGTGAGCATACGAATGAGCCACATTTAAAAATAGCGGTAAGGCCTCAACCAAACTACTAGAGAAACAACGAGAGAGGCACGCTCGATCTTTGGGCGACTAACGCTGATCAGAGCAAGATTTACGGTAGTAACCGGAGCCAGAAAGCAAAGTCTTCAGGCGCCCCGTCGGAGATCGCGAACTGCCCTTTTTTCTCCCATTTACTTGGCAGTCAGGCCAAGACGAGCGCGACCTTGATTACCTGCTTAGATAACAAGCACAGTAGTAGTAGTGTAAAAAAAGGTCAAAAGAACCGTTAAAAAACGAATGAAATTTGTGCAGGATGTAACGACACCGGTCCAAAGGTTGAGGATGCACGGCTATATCGACGTGCAGCAGATATGACATCTTTGGTTCGGAATTCAGTTAAGATGGCGGGCCCTTTCCCTGCCACAATATGTTTGGGCATCACGCACCCATCCCAGGGCTCACGGAAGAGGCGTCCCCTACATCGTAGACCGGCGTCAAGGACGACTGCTCCAATCAATTGTAAAGTTAGGTAGGTTCTCTATTTTCTTTTCTGTTCCGCGAGGTAGGGCTGTCGATCGGGATAGCGTACCTAGTCCGCGGAACTTCTCTCGTCTCTCTCATGTGGAAGGCCGTGAAAGAGGTCGACCACTCGAGTGTCTCCTACTATGCTTTGCGCCTCGTTTCCTGCCCGTAGTAGCGCACGTAGGCCACGCGACAAATTATGTGGTACTGTATTTAAATACTACACACTCATCTCTGTTGGAACGCCTGAGTTGCAGCTACGGAGGTTAAACAAAGTTTATAACTAACTAATTCAGTTAAGACGAACAGCGTCAACAAGGTGCTTTAAGTAGCTACAAATGAGTCAGAAAATTAAAGACTGTTGACATCAGTGTTTCGTATTCATCTGTATATATTTACTCCTTTATTTTTCAGCAAATAATTTCTGCGCAGTACCATAAATGCAGGCAAAACTCACTCTTAATCCAATCGATGTGATTAGCTCATTATACCTTACCTTGGATGTCCGTGAGAATCCTTTGGACGAGGTCCAGGTGACGCTATACACGCTACCCATCTTCGGCAGAGGTGATGAGGTAGTCCGTGGCCAGCGGGGTGGCTAACGGAGAGTTATCCCCACAGTTCAAGTCCCGCGTACAGCAGGTTCATCTGGCAATTCGAGTTAGCATGCGTGAAGTAAGTTTTTTAAAATATTTTCACGGTCTCTGAACCGGTGAAATTATTGTTAGAGAAATGGCAGAACTTTTGTATGTGTTAGGTAATCTAGGACGGAAACAAATAGAACTGTCTTGTAACTATCGGATATCTTGGGCTAACCTGCAGTCGTCTCGTCCTATCGGTAAGCCTAGAATCTGGGCAAGCGGCCGCATCCGCCGTCCCTATAGGAGTTTTTTAATTAGTTAAATATATGCGGAGATAGACTCTAACTGCAGCTATAGGAAGTGCTCGTAATTTTCAAAAAACCCAATTCCTTTTCTTACCTCGACTTGGGGTTATCTCTCTTAAGCCTTGGGCCTCCTTATTCAAACTAAGTATGCTTCAGTGCAGAAGGAAAGCGGTGGATATGCGCTTAGGGACGTGGAGAGTTGACTCTGGTTGATACTTTGAAAAGGAAATGATAGTTGGAAATAACTAGCATAGCTGTTCGGGAAGTAGTTTCTAATTTAGCAGTTTTCAGAATTGCTAAGTTAACATGGCTGGGCCTGATACCGATACAAGGGCAAGAGCTTAAAGAACTATCGGCGAAACTTTTCTCCTTGTATTTGTTAAAAAGGAATAACGAGGGGTTTCCTCTATTGAGACTTCGGTCTAAGCAGTGCAATGTCTGCAACGATGTAACTTATCTCCTGAACTTGCGTGAAGAGTTCGTAACTTTGGAACTGCATAGCTGTGCAGTAGTCCGTTGCTTCGGATGTTGAAAACTTACTGTTGGTCTCCCTTGAGAAACTTAGTTCGAGGGAGACGTGTCTTCGACACGTAAACCTTTCCTGAGGATTTCGTAGCTTCGATACTTTTCGGGAAAGTATTTTCGCTGCTTCAGTAGCAAACTTATAGAAATCCAAAAGCAAGCCGAAAGTTAAAATTGAAAGTGTAATTGAGAAAACGTCGCGGAGAGCTGCGCCATTTTCAGCAAGTGTAACTACTTTACAGAGGCTATAGATCAGAGGAAGCATATGGTCATGATACGAAATCACTTATTGACTAACATTAACGGATAAGAGCTATGCTTACTGTTCAGGCTAGTTTGAGCGCGGAATAAAAATAGATTCTAAAAGACGCAATTCAGAATTACTATTCGGAATTTTCAGAATGTCAAAAGTGTCTACCGACACACGGACACCGCACTCCGCAACATGCAAGCGAAATGAGGGCTAAGGGAATTGCCTTAACCGCTGATACGTGTATTTGGCCCTCTTTGGGACTCGAATAATTTTCGTAAAAGTTTTGCTGGCCGATTCAAGCGCTGTGATCGGTCCCCGTGGGACTTTGCCCCGCACAGTGATTCGCTTACGCCTGGCGAACTCCGAATCTACGTTATGGTGTATGCAGAGGCCGTACCATTAGGAGGGCAATTAGCTCTCTGAGAGACACGCGTAGACGCTGCTTTGGGAATGCAAGGGCGGCTCGAATAGTAATATGCGGGGCTAGATACCTCGGTAGATGAAGAATGCAGGTACTGCACGAATAATTTAAGGCCAAATCCACTTTAAGAAAGGTACAAATAGGTTACTGATACTACAGAAGTATAGGTACTACTCCCGATACGAAGTTGCACACTTCGTACCAGCAGAGTCGGGGGCTCTTATCCTGCTTCTCAAGCAAGAGGTGTTTAGCGTACGCATAGCAAATATCGGTGCGTGACGGTAGACGTATACATAGGACGGGTTCACCTATAGTTTTCACCTGCCCCCCACTAAAAAAAAATCTTGAGCCTCACACCAGGATTTCTAGCTTAACTAAATTATTGAGACGCCATTGTACACCTTACATTAGGAGCAGGACTTCAACTGACACTTAGCCCTGGCACGCCTCATACAGGGGAGAAAACTAAAGAATTACAGAAGTCCCGGTTTTTGCGGGCCTATTGGTGAATTGACCTTGGTGGTATAACCAGACCAGAGCTGCAAGGAGAAATCCCAGTTACGGATTCTTACTCCAGTGTCACAAGATTGAGGAAAAGACTACAAGCAGAACTTCAACTTGTACAAGATCTGGGCTTACTTATATCAGGTGGTAACCTTGAAGTAACCATGCCCTGTTCTTCTGTCTATATCAGGACAGGACTTGACCTTCAGGGGGGCTCTGGTTATATAATAACAAGACGGGGAGAAAAAAAAAGTGGAATCTCCAGTACGACTCTGGAACTAAACAGATTTTCCGTGCGTCCTAAAACCAGGCCTGCCCAAATAAAGGGTCGGCTTAAGGATTGCTCTAATCCTGCTTACCAAGGGCTGAACAGGACTTGGCATGGCACATAGGTCCTGGCTCGAGGCCTAAACAAGACCAAGTCAGTTATTATATGTATATACTTTGAATCCTAAGTGTAATACAGGGACTACAGCCTCACTAAGCCATGTTTGGCGTATCCATATACTACTTGAGGCCAGGACTAGAAGACATCACGGGTCTTGAGAACGTTAACCAGATATAGAAGAGGATGAACGCAAATCCAGAAGGACGTGTCAGGATGACCAAGAATTCCTTAAGTACAAGCAAGACAAGCCATCAGACTGTCTAAGTTAGATATTCATCTTTCATATGGTTGGGACTTAGATCCAACATAACATTACCTTGTGGAAGCAAGGCAAGAGAGAAGAAGAAGCTTTACGATTACACTCAAAAAGAGTTGTTTACCAACGAATCGACATAATAGCCACAGAGATGTGGATAAAAACATAGAAGTGGATGAACTCAAGAATTGGAGGAAGCCTGGGAAGCTCATCTGCAGTATATATATTTATATATCAGCAAGACAATACTACACGGTATAGTTCATACCGAAATAGAGTCGGACTTGAAGGTTTAGTAGGTCTCAGGGATACAACGCCCGAATCAGGCCTTTGCTGAATGCGCCAGTTGCTAGTAGAGATGAGAAAATAGCTGAAGAAGCCCCCAGTCTTTCCTTGCTACAGGCGATCAAGTGGGATTCACCGTCAAGTGAGCAATTGCCGAAAGTTTTCCTTTGGTGAAAGGAAAAGGGCAAGTAGCAGACAGGAAGGCAGATAACAGCAAAAGAAGCTGACAACTTACAACATTAAGCAGGTGAGCTTGCATACAGACAGGCCTCAATAATCTTAATTTATATGCACCCTCCAGCTCAGGGCGCCTCAGAACCCGTCCCTGCTCCGTAGAACTACGCTGTTGGTATGTCGGTGCTACCGACAGAGTGAACCACTGCAAATAGTTGCAATGTACCTACGTACGCTTTTGCAGTGGTGAGCGTAAGGCAGAGTACCTCTGGAGACTGACTCTTTACCCAAATCCTATACGTTCTGGGCCGACATTTTGCTCGTTGTGTAGAATAACTCCTGGCGCCCTGAGCCTGGTATATATACCTACCTAACTGGGGCTTAGAGGGTGTAGGGGTGGAGAGGTTTTGGGAATTTTAACTAGTTGCCACTTTGGCAAGTTTAGCCAAATTTGGCAAGTTTGGCGAAAATGGGTAAGTTTTGTTTTCCTGCACAGGAAACATAAATAACATTTTATTAAGGAACTTAAAAATTTGACTACTGTACTAGCTGCTGCATGTCAACATTCTACACATAAACAGGCTAAGTCAAATTGGAGAAGTTTAGACTCTTACTTACACATGTACATGTAATATTGCAGAGTACTTACCTATCATTAAATAGTGTGACGACTCAACTTTTCCTCCTGATCTGGAGTTCCCTCGAATCGCGGGTCAAGGTGCTACTGACAGAGGTACTCTGCCTTGCACTCACCACTGCAAAAGTGTACACTGGAACATTCCAACTAATCTTTTTAATCCTTCCATAATTACTGCACACCTTTGAGACCATTACAGTTGCCATTCCAATGAAAAGTAATGTTTGTTTTGAGCCTGAAAGAGTTCCCTCCTTCGCTGTGGGGTAACGGTTATAACTGCAACCAGTGAGTTTGATGGGGTCAAGATTCCTAACATAGACACTCGTAACACATCTCGTGATCCCAGACACAAATAACATTCAGAATATCTAAAGAACTACGTGGCATAGTCACCCTTAGCATCTCACTATCATCAGATGCTCAACCCAGTTATGTTGAGAAAATGGAACAAAGCCTGGCAGAGCCACACTTAGAACATTTCCTGATTGGTGTGATGTTTGAATTGCTGAAGGTACTTGACAGAGTTCTTTCAGTGTAATATATTGAACTTCTGGGCGTGCGTGAGTTCTAGTTGAGTTTGTCACTGTACTTGGTTGTGACAGAGAACTTCAATGCCTAGTAATGCTATCAGGCTACAGTGCTGGATGGTGAAGGAACGTCTTTAAGATCTTCTTGTTTATTTACATCTTATTATACAAGACTTGGACGATATGATCCAATAATAAGTAGCGAGCATGCTACTTGATAAATGCAGACAACAAAAGTACAAAGTCTAATCTGAATAAGTGCTACCAGCAGAATGCTGTAGACTATGTACAGTACTCTAATGCTAAGTACTGATTAAGCTGACGCTTGATAGCACAAACGCCTCTAAATATCTATGATAACCGGCTTCAATTAGAACACGGGTTGCTTCTGCCAGAATAGAGTCGGAAGTCCGCTGGTAAATTACTTTATGTTTATGAGAATAACAAATAGGTATCTCTGAAACTCTGGTTACAGATTTGAAAGACAGCTTTTATTGATCGAGGTTCCGGCCGGAAGGTCATTGAGAATTATGCATCTCACTCAACGAGCAGTGCTGGTAAACCGCCAAGTTTTTGTACGGTGTCGTAAACGACCTTTTAGGTTCTTTATCTTAGAGGCTCTGACCTGAAGGACGGTGGCTACTTCTGCCAGACTTGAACTTGCATGATACAAACAATGTGTCTATACATTTGAATGTGAATGTTAAGGCTAACACATTAGAATGTTGTATGTGCTAAACACATATATAACATTTAGTGCATACATTGATTAAATTAAGTCTTGCCTTCTTTATTGTGTTTGTGGTTAGACTATTTCTAGGACGCATTTACTGGCTGTTGGATGGTCATTAATAATTTCATTAGCCTTTAACTTGTGCTGAGTGTTGATTAGTATGTCTTGTTGATGTTGCCATCTCTCTCTCTCCTAATGAAAGTCAAGAGCGGTTGTTAAACAGGGAGTTAATAATAACAACTAGAGCACTCTGAGAGCGCATACCTCCGCCAAGTAGGGTAACGTGTCTAATACCCGTCCACCATGCTAGTAGCCGTCCACTTGGCTGTAAAAACTTCCTGTGTGAAAACTAGCAGTGCTAGAAAGCCATACATAGGCTTAAACTGTAGGCTAAGTAGTACCCTACAGTTTAAGCCTATTTACAGCTCTCTAGTACAGCTAGTTTTCACACAGAAAGTTTTTATAGCCACGTGGACGGCTACTAGCATAGTGGACGGGTACTAGACATGTTACCCTAAGGCAATGGTGACGAAAAATTAAAATTGGCTCTGAAACCATAATTTTTTTATTAACTCCAAAATCTAATCATTTGTGTCTGTTGATAGTAGTAGCTATTAACAGTTTCTGCAATTTTTTTTTAAGATCCGTTCATAACTCTCTGAGTTGCATAACTCCGAGTATGCTAACCAACATTATGACAAATATAAGTCAAACATACAAACGAACCAACCGATCTGCACCAAAATTTAATCATTTTTGTCTTTCAACATTACTAACAACTGTAAATTTCATAAAGATCCATTCAAAACTTTTTCATTTTTGTGTAATAAACATTATGACAAACACAAATCAAACAGACACGAATCAACTGATATGCACCAAAATTTAGCAATTTTTGTCTTTTAACATTACTAACAACTCTTGTAAGTTTCATTAAGATCCATTCAAAACTGTTTGAATTATTACATAGCAAACATTATGACAAACACAACTCAAATATAGACTCAAATCAACCGATCTGCACCAAAATTTAACTATTTTGGCTTTCAACATTGCAAACATTATGACAAACGCAACTCAAACATAGACACATATCAGTAGATCTGTACCAAAATTTAATCATTTATGTCTTTCAAATTACTAACAACTCCTGTAAGTTACATAAAGATCCATTCAAAACTTTTCGAGTTATTGCGCTAAAAAGCATAAAATCAAACACAGCAACAAACATACAAACAAACAGATCATCAAAAAAAATTGATCATTTACGCTTTGTGATATACCTAACAACTCAGTAGATTTAATAAAAATCCGTACATAACTTTTTGAGTTATGACATTGAGAAAAATGCGGCAGACAAACAAACAAACGGATAGACGGATTGTCCCCAAAAGTTAATCATCTGTTCCTCCTGACATGCCTAACAATCCCTGTAAATTTCGTCAAAATCTGTCAATAACTTTTTGATTTATCTTGGTGGCAGACAGAACGACAGAATAACAGACCAAGAGACAAACCCGACGAAAATATAACCTCCTTGGCGGAAGTAATAATAATAACCAAAGTTAAGATCAGTAGGTAGCTAGTAGATATACATAATTTACTGAAGCAGTCTATAAAGTAACTTTTGCTCTATTTGGTTTACTAATTTACTGCACGATAGCTAGCTTGTTATCCAAGTGACAGGGACTAGCGCCTGAAGGGAATTCCATAGGTCATCTAAGCCTTCTGGAGATCTCTTCCTTTGTTCACACTTCATTCCATTCGCTACTGTATTACTATTGATAGGTTTTGCTGTACTTTTTCATTCCCCGGTTTCTGTGCTCGTGTATGAGTTCATTTTACTTTATATGCTGTAAGTCCTGTCTTCCTTCCTCTTTTGTGTACTTAATATAGCTACTGTTAGTCTGTCTTCCATCCATTCTTTGGAGAGCAGCTTATACCTACTGTGGAGATTTAAGCTGCAGGTAATGCTGTAGAGACTTCAACTGCAGGTAATGCTGTGGAGGTTTAAACTGCAGGTAATGCTTTGAAGGTTTAAGCGGCAGGTAATGCTGTGGAGGTTTAAACTGCAGGTAATGCTGTGGAGGTTTAAATGCAGGTAATGCTGTGGAGGTTTAAACTGCAGGTAATGCTGTGGAGGTTTAAGCTGCAGGTAATGCTGTGGAGGTTTAAACTGCAGGTAATGCTGTGGAGGTTTAAGCTGCAGGTAATGCTGTGGAGGTTTAAGCTGCAGGTAATGCTGTGGAGGTTTATACGGCAGGAAATACTGTCGAGGTTTATACTGCAGGTAATGCTGGGGAGATTTGAATTACGGGTACTACTGTGAAAGTTTAAACTGCAGGTAATGCTGTGGAGCTTTACACTGGGACTATGAAAATAATAATAAAGTTGTAACTTGCCTTGCACCTTCAGGATGTGGACAGCACCGACTTTGAGACCCTCCTGGAGTACATGTACAAAGGTGAGGCCTCTGTACCCCAGTGTAACTTGTCAGCCCTCATACGGACGGCGGAGCAGCTGCAGATCAGGGGACTCGCCATCAGTGATACCACTGCGCAGCTCAACAAGGACAATGAGTGTATGCTCTCTCTGGGCCAGCCTGATTTCTACCATCATAAAAAGGACGCCTTCAGTGCTTCCAGAGTCTCTAGGGACGAGCGAACTGATGTATCTCATAAGAAGAGCCTGTATAAAAATTTAGCTGGCCAAAGAAGCAACTTGAGACATAGAGAAGGTCCTTTTAAGAAGAGTTCAGCCACTCCAACTGTCAACAATGAAACACCAGCCAATAATGTTAGTTCAAATGGCGATGATGGTGATATTCAGGAAATATCTACGACACCTTGTGAAGCCATGGAGACACAGGGTATAGCACGGAACGCGTCACTGTGTTCTATACCAGACCCCTCAGATCTTAGTGACTGTCCTAGCAACGGCACCAGAGAGTTCAATTCTTCTAATTCGCCCAAGAAGAGAAGCTCGACTGACGCAAGTGACGGCCCCCCCTCCTCCGTGCATATAGAGCGCCACAAACAGACCAAGCTCGAACGGGACGATGGGGCTGTGGAAGAAGGGTCGCACACTGAAGCTGATGCCGAGTTATCTGTAAGTTGCACTTCAAGAACCTTGTATGATTCATATATTCTATCTCTGTTGGTGACGTGTTTACTAGCAAGGATATCAATAATAATGAAGGCAACGCGGTTGACATAGCGAACATCTTATCATTGTTTACCCTCAAGATTGAACTGCATTATTGTGTATCATTCATATATTCTATCTCTGTTGGTGACGTGTTTACTGGCAAGGATATCAATAATAATGAAAGCAACGCGCTTGACATAGCGAACATCTTATCATTGTTTACCCTCTAGATTGAACTGCATTATTGTGTATCACTGGTCGTAAAACTTATGGATAATAATAAATAAAGCACTGTCAGAGCCCATACCTCCTCCAAATTCGTCTTGAAAGAAACTATGATTTCCTCTTATTATCATCATGAAAATTTGATCGCTTGTGCCTCTTGACAGTAATAACAGCTTCTGTAATTTTCTTGAAAATCTGTCTTTAGCTTTTTGAGTCATGTTCTGACAAACATTAACCAAACACACAAATGGACGAACCGAGCATCACCAAAATTTGATCATTTGTGTATTTTAACGTTTCTGACTATTTCTACAAATTTCACGAAGATCCGTTCATAACTCAGTTACGATACGTTACTGACAAACGTAAAACAAATACACTAACAGGTTAACACAAAAATTTGGTCCTTTTCTCGTTGAACTTATTAATTCCAACAATTCTTGAAAATTTCATAAAGATCTGTCCATAACTTTTTTGAGTCATCTTGGTGACAGACAAGAAGGCCGACAGTGGCAAACAGGCAGACAGACAAATTCGACAAAAACATGAACTTCCTAAGCGGAGGTAGTAATACTATAAAATGCAGTATAGCTCGACCATGTCAATAATCTCAGCATAAATTTAAATTTTGTTATATTGTGAAATTCTTTGGTGAAACAGTAGATATATATAGCTGTACATTGTTCTTCTATCCCATAGGACCATAGAATTGAACCCTGTTATATTATGGGAAACAGTACAGTGGGCATCCATGGATCCTAGCTGACCATTGGACTTAGCAGTTTCGATTCTCTCTCCGCCATATATTGCCTCCTACGACTCCATTGGTCTATGGAGGATTTGCAGTCTCTCCTGTAGTTGCTGCAGATGCACGGTGAAGGTGGTTCAACGAATTTTTGGTGTCTTGTTTCCTGAACACTTCCAAGAAGCCCTACACAACTAGAGTACTCTGAAAACGCACATCGTACCTCCGCCATGCCAGGCGGATTGGTTATGAAACTATCATTTCCTTTCTATCAGCACCAAAATCTAATCATTAGTGCCTCACGGCAGTCATAACAGTTTCTGTGATTTTCTTGAAGATCCGTCCAACTTTTTGAGTTATACTACTTACAAACATTAGTCAAACACACAAACAGACCAACTGATCATCACCAAAATTTATCATCTACGAGGGTAATTCAAAAAGTTTGCGGAAAATTTCTCTCGCAGCGTCATTACGTATTCTAGAACGTCAAGTGCTGTCTGATATGGTAGCTGGCATCTGACCGCTATACATGGCACAAGTCAGGTCATAACAAATGGTTTCAACGATGAGATGGAGGTCCTCGTGTTTGTTAATATCAAAGTAGGGCCTACTAAAAATTATTAGTCTCAAAACCGCTGTGAAAACAAAGGCCTAAAATTTGTTTCTTCTTCATTCAAACGCAACGCAATTACCACTCGCCCCACAGACAGCAAGGCGCAGGAAAATTTGATAGTAACGAATTTCCAGCGACTTCGATACCTAACGCTTCATGGTGGTGCTGAAATGAGTAATTGCTCATTTGCCAATTCAAGTGCGGCAACTTACGTCAAAGTTGGTGGAATGAATCAGCGGAGAAGAGGACCAGACTTGGCAGAGTAATAAATTTCCACGTACACAAGAAAGCTACAATTTATGTTTAATATTATCAGCAATTCCGCTAACTTTTTGAATTCCCCTCGTACCTGTGTCTCTCAACATTATTAATAATTCCTGTAAATATCATAATTTAAAGATCCATTCATAAATTTTTGAGTTATTGTGCTAACAAGCATAAAATCAAACACAGCAACAAACAAACGAACAAACTAACAGATCATAAAAAATTTTTGTCATTTACTCTTTGTAATATAGGTACCTAATAACCCATACAAATTTCATTAAAATCCATCCCTAACTTTTTGAGTTATAGTACTAAGAAAAAATAAGCAGACCAACAGATAACCTGGATCTTCACCTAAAGTTAATTATCTGTTACGGATAACGTGCCTAACAATCCCTGTAAATTTTATAAAGATCCATTTATAACTGTTTAGATAGCTTGGTGACAGACAAACACAATAAGACAGACAAGCACGACAACAGCATAACCTCCTTATCGTAGGTGATAATAATTAACTAGCACTTAGTAAATTGTAATTGGCATTCAGGATTGTATCTTCTCATGAGTTCTTGCAAATGGCCATCAGGTCTGCACATGGACATAAATTTTTCCCGATGGCCAGGCGTAGCTCCTTGTAGATGGAGTTTTTACTAACCATTTGATGCTTTCACAATTACAGGCTGATGCAACCAACAATTCTGTACCTTCTGAGGTTGTCACTGCTGTTAAGGAGGAGCTCTTCAATGATGCAGAAGACACTGCTGAGGTATGTATGGCCCAGGATTACGTTCTGCTAGTTTATGGTGCGTTGAGTAGTATTAAAATTTCATTCTCTCTGAGAATTGTTCTTTTGATTTTATCAACAGTTTTTCTCTTTTAAAATACAGTAAAGTGGTATTTGGGAGCTTGAATGGATTTATCTCTCTCTCTCTCCCTCTCTCAGTTATTTTTTGCAAGAAAAAATTGTTTTGGAAAACGAGTCGGTAGCTAAACCTCAAATGAGAAAGCTTCTTAGTGGAACATATTTAATAGGATGTACATACCAACTCTAATAAGACTACTATACCTAGCTACATGTAGTTTCCTGTTCTGGACGCTTCTCTTTGTTCTATCCCGTTGTTGCTATATTCTCTCCCATCTTAGCTTTAGTCCCTCACATAGTGGCTTTGTTGACTGCCATTGTAGCTTTAGCAATTCCCTGCCATTGTGGCTTTCTTGTCTCCCATTGTACCTAGCTTGATTCTTCTCTGTCATAGCTAAGCTTGTACCTTATTCATGATGATGGTCATAGCCATAGCGGTCATTTGTGTTTCATGTTTATTATTCCCTGTCATAGCTAAGCTGGTAGACTAGCCTACCTTATTCGTGATGATGGTCATAGCCAGACATGGTCGTTTGTCTTCCAGGACTCGGTATCGAAGCCGCCCGATCCTCCTGACGATGAGCTGTTGGACAGTGCAGTGTCTGGAGAACAGGTAAGATATTCCTTTGAAAGTTCTGCAAATTACATATATACATTTGTTTTGTTACAGGCGAGGCCCGTGCTCAGCTTCTGTGCCGCCTCATTAAGACGGTTTCATCCCATAATCTTTCGTTCTCCGCACGCTTCACAAAGTGTTCGAACGTTTTGTTACTTTTTTGTTAACATCGCTGTTTGCCTGTCGAAAAAAATTTGAAATGTTACCCGTCATGTCGGTTGGGTTTAAGTTAGTGTCACTAACAAAGTTTCGGTCGGATGTTTTCATATTTAGAGTGAATTAGAACTCGAGAAACTGTACAGTTGTCCGTTGTTTGGAAGGAAGCAACAAAACATTCGGCCAGACAAGTGCCATGGTCTGACGTCGACAAAAGAATACAGTGTGAACACAGGTTTAGACATGTACCCTTGTATCCGTCGATGCTGTCTACCTTGTACTTCTGAAACTTGACTTCGACATATGTGGGATTTTCCCAAAATTTTTGTGTCAGCACAGTGTGCTTCTCTATCATTTAACTTGGTGTAAAACAAAGGGCATAACCTGGCAGCCTTTTTCTATCTTGAACAACGGAGCGCTTTTACTCTGTACTAGACTAGAATATAAACTGCCTTGTCTTTATTCCATTGTTGTTCACATTAACTCTAGAACACTAACCGTGAGTACAATTATCCCTGTAGCTGCGCGTTGCCTACTGATAGGGAAGTATGGTTTGTGTTCTAGGCTTCAATAAATGGGGAAAACTAAGCATCTTGTTCCAGTCTAAAAGTCTTGTGTAGTGGGCTGGGGGCACTCAGCTCTACCTGCAGTATTGGTAAGGACCAGCCACTGTAGACAGCGTGGTAGTATTCTTAAGGTGCTATGAGTACAGTCATTATTTTTTGAGTAAAACTAGAGACTTTGCATGAAGCTCACTTACCGTCAATATCCAACTTTCTCAGGATAATAACGCCTTACGCTTACGTTACAGTTATAAAAGTCGAAATTCGACTAGTATTAATTATCACAGACTGAATGTATTGATTGCAAAATTATCCCTAAATTTAAACAACTAAGTGGCGTTTTACATGCCGCTGTATACTCTATTTTACCAATGTACTTTGAAGCTGTAGAAGTGCGGCCCACATTTTTAATATCTCTTCGTGAAAAATCCACTTACGGTGTTGATGGGACACACTGTAGCGTTAATATCCTGAAATTAAGTCGTGTTGTCAGTGGTCTTGAATTAAATTGGCCTATCATAGCTAAGCCTTTTCTTGCAATTTACCTACCACGCTGTCTGCT
>LQNS02278097.1:21962371-21973177 GCA_001587735.2 Parhyale hawaiensis
AATTTGAAATATCAAAAAACCCCACGCTAGACTCCTGCCTGTTTCTGATAGCTAAGGAGGCATACCAGAAATCAGACTAAGTCCACTAGGTGGAAGGAATTCCAAAAAGTAAATGCCAAATTCAAACTACCAAAAAATATTTATAAACAAGTTAAACCATAGCCAAGTTTATCAATTTCTTCAAGAAATTCAACTTTGTCAAATTTAAAGTACCAAAGGGCACTAAGCAATTAGGGACAAAGTCCCTATCACTCATCACTTCTGTTGAAAACTACAAAATAATTTCAATGAATAGAGATAAAGGCTCAAGAGACTCTTCAAAAATATTCTAAGTCAGCAAGGTGGGACCAGAAAATTATCCAAGTACAAAACACTTCATAGTATATGAGGCTGTCTCAAAGGGCAGCCTCAAAAATTTTTCAGTGTCAAAAGTGGAAAAGCCAAAATTTTTCTAAGTCCAAAGAGTTGCATCATTTCAGAGTTAAAGCTCCAAAAGGGAACCAACAGATAGAAAGTACAAGTTCTGAAACTAGCATCTTGAACATTTTAAATTTTTTATTCAAGCAGTGAGTTTGACCCATCTAGATGATGCAGTCAACTACCTCTAGCTTATCCAAAATACTACTTGAGTTAATGATCTGTGGGAATAATGAGACATTACCTAAACATGAAAAAGTAGGTATATACACCTAAAAAGTTAAAAATTGTCACTCTTATTATTTACTGCCCTTCCCCTCCCTGTAGCAATGAAATGAATCTTAAATAGCCTAATTTGATCCTTAGTAACTTTTCTACCACTGGACACTTCCAGATTTCCTGTATGTCAGTTTTATTTTGAGATATAGGCTCTATAATGAGAAAAAAAACACCCGCGACAAATTCACCCCGCGGTGAAATCCCCCCGTTCTACCCTATGTGTAAACTGATTAGTACAGACAGGTGTCAGAAGTCACCCCACAAAAAACAAGACACAAAAATAATTTTTTTGTGCAAGTAGTTCTTGTTTTCTTAGCAGTAGGAGCTATTCCTAACCATTATCTTCTCAACAGAAGTCATTTTATAACAAAAAATGGGGGTGGCGAAAACACCCCGATAGCGGGGTGTTTTCGCCACGTGTACCACTTTTTTTCAAGTCCTTATTACAGGTCAAAAAAAAATTTTTAGAAAAAAATCAATAATGCACACCTACGGCCAAAACCCTGAATGTATATTAACTGCAATAACATTTGCCATTATCTTCACCGTATTTTTGTGACATTAAAAAAAGTGCTTTTGCGGCGAAATCACCCCGTCCTACCCTTTACCAATAATTTTCTTCCAGCAAAATGGTGTGAGGTAACTTGAAAATGAAGGAAACATTCATTGTTGTTCCCAGTAAAAAGTATTAGTAGGTATTTGCAGTAACGTCACATGTGGCACTGGATATTACTTTGCAGTAATGATGACGGTGCGGAATTCTAAACTAGTTTATTGATACGATTTATGGAGGAATAAAGTTAGGAAGGACATGTAACAAGCACTGAGAAGTGTAGAGAACATATTATACTTTAGGACAATAGATGGACTCTTACATCATCGCAAGGAATGCTTTGTATTGTTATGTTTTTCAAAACGTCATATGATTCACAAGCGCGGCATAGCTACACTTTGTCAATGACAGAGTTTTGGGGCAGTTTTTCACCATAGAGTACCTGTCAATGACATCTGCCTGCAAATCAGGCATGTGCTTATGTAAAATAGAGCTGAGAAAATTTAAAAATTAGTGATAAAATACGATAGTAGAAATGTAATTCATTCTTACCCTACAGGTGTATATGACTTCAAAAACTTCGTTCAATAAATTCATTTGGTCAAATAATGCATGATGAATACCTGTTATCATTAAAGACATTTGAGCTTCTAAAAATAGTTTTAAAGCAGGTTTCTAACATTTTTTACATGTGTCCCGAGTTGCCTCGGATGCCAGGGTAATTTGGGATGCTGGTTTTTCATTTATTGCCAGCAATGGTTAAAATCTAGAATTTTTTCTCATACACCATTCTGCAGTTCTCATCCAGACCTACAAAATGACACCTAGATTGTAGCAAAAATCATTCATAGTAAGAAGTTATTAACAAAAAACTTCAAAAATCGTCCCAAGTTACCCCGTTTTATGGTAGATATATAAATATATGTCTATACATTTTTTTCTAAATTTCAAAGGAATAGAACTCATTGAATTTTCATACTGCAATAAAAACAATGATAGTTTTGGGATCTTTGAAACATTCTTAACAAAACTAAAGGGCTGGACACTCCATCTTTTATTCTGTACAATCACTACCTAACTAAAACATAGGGAAAAAATAGGTTTTCAGCTGTGTTAATAAAAAGGGCATAAATGGAAAATCATGCTCCACAGATTTGTTAGGAATGTTTTAAGGATTCCAGAACTGTCATCACTTTTATTCTAGCATGAAAACTCACTGAGTACTATTCCTTTGAAACTGAGAAAAATGCATACAGCTATAGTTATATATATTTTCCATTATCTCAAAAACTAAGGCCGAATCAAAAAAAATTATAGGAGCAAAATGTGTTTCTTTTTCAAAAACACATATAGTCTACTGTACAATGCAAATTTCAGAACAATCGGTACATAATTGATAACGTTACCCCCCCCCCATGCCCCCCTAACATAATGTACCAAGTGCATAAGTTCAACCCCTCAAATCCTCTGACTCCCTAACCCTGACTGTGACGACTCAACTGTCCTCCTGATCTGGAGTCTCCTCGAATGGCAGGTCATGGTGCTACCAACAGAGGAACTCTGCCGGGAGCGTACCACTGCAAAACTTTACACAGGTATCTATGTATCTCTGATTTCTCCTCTGTTTTGGGAGTCCCTCCCCTGCTCTATTACTACGGCTCGCCCTATTTACTCTCTAGGGTTGTGGCAGCGCTTCCTGGATCCAGTCAACGCTATACAAGAACAAGGTCTCTTGTGTTCTGGGGCTCCCAAAGGGTCTCATAATAATCTTGCCATCTCCACACTTTAGCTCTTACATCCAGAGCCGAACTAACTAATATGCTCATACGCCGCACAGCTGTCGCTTTTACGCTGTCCTCCTCTCTATGCTCCCATTGTAGTAGGCTCAGTTTGACCCAGTTTCTCACCAATATCACAGAATTGCTCAATTTAAATAGTATGACATATTTTTTTCATGTCCTTGCTGCCGGAATGTTGTTGAGAGTCCACCCTTGGTGCATTGGTACAAACGTTGCAGTGCATCACAAAGTTCTTGAATTGTGCTGTGATGGGTTTTCCCTTCTTGGGTGGTTTAGGTGGACTGAGTTATAGGTATTGTGGTTATGGGCTTTGGTGTGATTTTTTTGCATTTCTGTGTTTTGTTTTCTCAAATGTCATAAAGCTTTCTTTATTTTTCAGATGTTGAAAGTTGTGTTATACCAACTTGTTACAAAGGTCTATGATAGCAAATACCAGTTCAAAGTGTTCTGAGTCTTGAGTAGCAGTCTAACCAGTTTGCTGTGATCATGCATTGTGCTGCATAGTGAGAGCCAGTGCCAGGCTACAGTTGCTGCTATTGGAGACCACAGTTGGCTGATGCATTGTGCAAAATAATGAGTGCCAGTGCATATGGTGCTCATCTCTGTGGATAACTACATCATTGGGAACTAACCAGATCTTTGACTGCCTATCACTGAGTGCCTGAGTAAAATTGAGTTGGGGCCTCATCTTGCTAACTACCGCACCACCTTCGTTCCTGCTGGCTCATTACTGCTACAATTACCTAGCTACCTTGTGTCTGCCTTTCATTGTGAAGCACTCGTCACTGCCACTTGATTGGTTCACCTGTACTTTTTGTGCTTCTACCTCATGGGATTTACTACACTCATACAACCTGCCTTGAGCACTATATTATGAGTGTGTTTTTAAGGTGATTTCTCAAAAGTTCACTACTGAGTCATAGGTTATTGCCACAGGGTTGAGTCTGGACTTACAGATTCAGGTTTGTGGCTTGTATCTGCATGATACCTCAGAGTTCCAATCAACTTGTCTTTGTGTGAGGCGATCTCACCTACTGCAATATAACTGTGGTGGCTGTGTCATTTTGAGTTTGCCGTGCCAGTACCCCACTAATGCCGTGCAACTGACTGCAGATTTGGCAAGATTGACTGGGTAGACACTTCCCTGCTGGAATTTGGTGTGCGCTTTGGGATCATCACCGTCCACATATGAAGAACAACTCTGCATAATTCCTCCCCCGAAGTTCCGCTTGAAAATATAAGAGCATAGTAAACAGAACCTGATGCATAATATTGGACAGAAAAGCATAATTATTGTTACGACATATACAAGGCTGTGATGGATGCATAATTGCTGAACTAAAAGATTAGTGAACATTGAAAAGTGAGTGATACCGGTACTGTGTTTGAGGGTATTGCTAGTTGTGTATTGATTTGATATTTCGATTAAATTTCTATATTTTAGTTGATGGCCATCTAGGTAGGATATACATACAGTGGAATCCTGTTTTACCAGAACCCAGTTTCCTGGACTTCTCGTTTTCCCGGACTTTTTTCACTTTTCCGGGGTTTTCCCGGAACGTTTCGGGAAAGTGAAACCAAGCCGGAATACCGGAAAACTTCGGCATTTCCAGGAAAAGTCCGGGAGTAGTTCCGGACTTTCAGAAGAATTCCCGAAAGTGACGCTGCACAGATACTGAAATTCGCCTATTGTGCAGCGTCTTTTCCGGGAATCGGAAGGCAACCTCCGCCATTTTCGTTCAGTATTGGTCTGCACATCGTGGTGTTCAGTTGAGAAGTGTAATTTTAGTGATTTAAATTCAAATTTATGGGCTTAATTTTGGGTTTTTAAAGTGAATGTGATGAATAATATTGAGTGCTATACTCAATTAAAGTAAGCTAGAAAAGTCCCTTTTTGTTTACTTCTAACAAAAACATCACTTGGTGAACTAGTTAAGTCAACTCTAGCCCCTAGGTCAGCTTTGCAGTCATTCAAAAGCAAATGCATCAAGTAGTTACTGTAGCTAACTACATACATACTGTAGGCTACAGTATGTATGCATTATGAGCAGTAATGTTCATTAGATACATTAATGTTATTCTCAGTTTTTTTGGGGTGGGGATTACATATTTGAGCCTAGCCTCACTGTACTGTGAGGCTAACGTTAATAATAACGGTGACCCCAGCCTCAACACTGCAAATGGTGAGTACCATTATCTACGTTACTAAATTTATATGTACTGTATACTTAATACCGTACGTAACGTAGTATGTTAAGTAGATACAGTACTGTACTACGATATTATGCACATAACTAATCTACAATACTGTGTGGAGTGGCAATTCCAGAAAGAGTTTCATTTTCGTGCATCACTGTGCGGCAAACGGCGGCTTTTCTGGCATTGAATTTCCCGGAAATACAGTAAAACCCCTCTAATCCGCACCTCAATAATCCGAACATCTCATTACTGTTTGAAATACTATCTGAACCAGTGAGCATTTTTCGAATTAATGGGGTAAAGTACGGAGTTCCTACAAATACCTCTGTAATCCGTGCAAGGTGCTTCTCATTTTTCAGATAAAAGAGGTGATGGGCGAAAAATCTTCGCGAGGTGCTGCGCAGAAGGTAGTACCAACAATCTCTCTATAATCTGTATAAGTGCGGAATAAAGAGGTTTTTTTGGATTTGTAAGTACCCCGGTAATCCAAAATCCCCGGTAATCCAAAATCCCCGCTAATCCGTCACCCCCTGCCCCCCGTGCTGTGCGAATTAAGAGGGGTTCTACTGTAGTTTCAATTTACCGGACATACGTCCAGAAAAGGGGTTTTTCCGGGAATTGAAATTTTCTCGTATTCCCGGAAATTTCAGTTTCCCGGAACAGGCTCCCCCCATGCTGTCCGGGAAAACGGGGTTCCACTGTATGTATATTTGATATTTCCTGCTATATTGTGCATGTGAAACGTTGACAATTATGTAAAGAATTTGTGGGTAATACTTAAGTAGAGTTGTAGACCTAATTTATTTGTGGTTTGTAGAATTTATTGTAGAATGAAAATAAATATACTTTATATATATTGTAGCTACCCTATGTGTGGTTAATTTTAAGTTGTAAAATTGTTAGGTATGTGGTAGCTACTAACCTTAGAAATATATATTATTCAATTATATTACTTTTCTTGTGAGTATTTATCCTTGTTCGAGTTTGAGAGTTTAACATGGTAGATAAATTAATTTTCGAACCTAATTACAGTAAATCCCTCTAATTTGCACAGCACGAGGGGAAGGGGGTGACGGATTAGCGGGGATTTCGGATGATTACCGGGGTACTTACAAATCCGAAAAAACTCTTTATTCCGCACTAATACGAATTATAGATTGTTCGTACCTTCTGCGCAGCACCTCGCGCAGATTTTTCGCTCATCACCTCTTTTATCCAAAAAATGAGAAGCGCCTTGCACGGATTACAGAGGTATTTGTAGGAACTCCGCACTTTACCCCATTAATCCAAAGAATGCTCACTTGTTCAGATAGCATTTCGAACAGTAATGAGATGTTCGGATTAGGGAGGGTTTCGGATTAATGAGGTGCGGATTAGAGGGGTTTTACTGTACTTGAACCCTTTGTCTTAGGGAAATACTTTTGTACATAGTGGGTTGTCTTGTGACTGTGGTAAAGCAGTGGCGCCTTGTTCATTATTAAGATTATTGCAATTACATGATCATTGGTAGACATATTCCATAAGTTAAACCGGGATAATAGTGCTATTCTAGTTCATAAGTTCATCCTTGCACTTTCTAGGACATAGGTACTATGTATTTCATACGCTGGAAATCTTGGTAGGCATTGTGTGGCAATTGGTGCGCAAGATGCTATTCAAGTGTAACACTGAAATTGCAATAGCTACCTAATAACAGTTGAAAGTTAGAGAGAAGTGTGTATAAGTTAGTGTTGAGCATCTATTCATGTTAAGTCCACATAGTTAAATAGCTATTAATAATCCTTTAGAAAATCGCTCTATAACCCTTTACCACATCTACTGAAGTTGAAAGTTGTTAGGTACTAAAATTCGAGCCCTTGCTTGAAATATTTAGTCGCTCTCTAAAAACACAAGAAGTTCCGCAGGATTGGAAACTAGCTAATGTAATACCAATAGGGTAGAACGGGGTGATTTCGCCGCAAAAGCACTTTTTTTCAATGTCACAAAAATACGGTGAAGATAATAGCAAATGTTAGTGCAGTTTATATACATTCAGTGTTTTGGCCGTAGGTGTGCATTATTGATTTTTTTCTAAAATTTTTTTTTTGACTTAGCTAACGGCCAAAGGTTCCCAGGCCATTTTAAGCTGACTTCTCACTTTTGCTTCATCTATATAATTAAGCTCCGCATATCAGCGGCCATTGATACTGCTTGTGGGCATTCATGACCATCGCTTTGGCGTAGATTCTTCTC
Source organism: Parhyale hawaiensis (assembly GCA_001587735.2). NCBI lineage: Eukaryota > Metazoa > Arthropoda > Malacostraca > Amphipoda > Hyalidae > Parhyale > Parhyale hawaiensis. The sequence goes on from LQNS02278097.1 coordinate 21,969,851, forward strand.
CCCCTTCTTTTTTATTTCTCCTTTCATTTTTCTCTTTCGTCTTCCATTTTTTCTCCTCTCGTTTCTCCATTCCTCTACATCCTACTAACAATGGCAATAGCTCATAGAGGGCCGGGGTGTAAGTCCCAGTGTCTCTTTGGGAATGGGCTTTTAGGGTTCGTCTACTGCCGCCTATCTAATCTAATCTAGTTAAAAAAATAAAAACTAAAGATTACTCCAATGTTTTCTTACTCTAAACATTCAAACTACTATTCAATACGCACATCTGCCATTGGCTGTCGTCCCGGAATTGAGAGTTACCTCACTAACCTGCTGGTACTCAAGGTAAGCTATTGTACCACTTGTGATTTAAGGGACTGGAGAGGTACCAGTATGGTGAACTTTCTGTATGTTTGGTGTGAAATGTGAGCCACACCGTTGCACAGTGTGCTTCACACGAGATAAAGTTACACCTTGGCCTCTCAGGGAATGAAAGCCCTAGGCCTTGATTCCCTCTATGTTCAAGCTGCGGTATCTCTATCAGGAACCGTTCCTCCACTGGTCTCGGTCCCTGAGGCACACCTCATTACCACCTTTGACCTCAGGGCCTCAAGGCCATAATAAGGTCAGTGCACCTACCCCCGAGTTTACACACCACTTATGTCCCAGCTTATGATACGAGCTATCTATTTCAGCCTTCGCTTTTCTGTCTTTCTTAGCTCTGCTAGGAGATGTCTTCTAGTTGCAGGTGATGCAGTTTCCCATTCAGGCTTTAGGTTCATTCACTACCAGGCTCCTATTGGACGCCCTAACTTTGGGAAACCTCGTTACTCTAGCCTCGGGCCTCATGGCCCAGAAGCTCGTTTTCAGAGTTTCTACCTCCAGGCCGGGACCTGCGGGAATATTTCGGCCTCACTACTCCCCTTTGTCCCCACTAGGGTAGAGACCGGTTTCTTAGTCCCAAGGAATATGCTCCCTACAGCTTTTGATATACCAATACCGCCTAGAGTCGTGATACCCCAAAGTCATGAAAACTGAATTGTATTCACAAGCTGGGACTTTATATGCTGTGGCTAGTCTCTGCCTTTACAATTTGATCTCTGATCGTGTTCACATCCATATGTTTACCCGTTCGGGCCGTGGGCATGAAGAGGTGAGCCAGCACAACCCCCAGGTAGACGCCAGCCAGCTGACTGGCTGCCACGCCACCTGGCTGAAGGCTGTGCTGGCTCAGCTGGCCACCGCTCAGCCTGGCGGAGCGCTATTGTTTCTGGCGGACAATCTGAAAAATTTTCAACAAGGAACAATGATTAAGCCCTATTCAATTTAAAATGCTTACAAAAGTAATCAGACTGAGCAAATTTGTTGCAATTCAAATAAGAATTTCCACTTGTAAAGTGGATCAGATGTAAAGGGCAATAGAACTCCTTGGGATATGTCCTGTATGGTGTCAAGTTCGCTTACAGAGAAAAAAGGGGCGTGTTCCGGTACCCTAGGCTTGTCAAACATATATAGCATCAACCGGGATGATTGATCGCACCTCGTACGTCGGGGTGAATAATCGCAGTCAATTTTCACCTCAAAAATGAAAAAAACATAAGAAATCTGAATACACCAATGGAAAGCCCAGCTTTTTTTTCTATAAAATGATGTATTCATTCACTCATGGATCACTTAATTTTTAACGAGTCTATTTACCAATGAAAAACAGTCATATTTTTGAACTTGGAAAAACTTTTTTCGCGAGTTTCGCAAAAGTCTTGCAGCTTTGATGCTGGAAACAAAAGTTTCCAATAAAATTTGTTCAAATTTGGCAGAAACTTAGGTAAAGGACCCATAATGAATGGGTCAAAAGCAATTTGCTATAATCCCTTTGGTTCGTTACTTATAATTACTTTAGTGAGTGCGATTATTCACCCCGATCTAAAAAATCGTATGGAGTGAAAAATTAAACAAGCACAATTGCATTTTTCAAGTTTTTCAGGGCTCAAAATGTATGAATATTGCTTGTCAAACCATTTAGCATAATTTCTAATGCAGTATCTGACAGTTTGTTCTTATTACAGATAGGCTACATTATTAACAATTTTTACTATTATTATTCCACTGCGATTTTTCACCCCAAAAGTGTAGTGAAATCACCCTGTTATGTACCGATACATCCATCGCACTGTTTTTTTTTAACTTTAATACAAAAGAATGACCCTTCAGCCAAATCAGTATAAACCTGCCTCAAAACATCTTATGTAGCTTCCTAGCAGTTCGTTTTCATCTTAGTTATGTTATTAACCATTTTTTACTATTATTATCCCACTGCAATTTTTCACCCCAACAGTGTAGTAAAATCACCCAGTTTTATAGTGAGAAGTCCATCGCGCGGTTTTCCATTAATAACTTCAATAAAAAAAAACGTACCTTTCCATAAATTGACATGAACATACCTTTCCACAAATTGACATGAACATACCTTGCAACATCATATATAAGTGTGAAAAGTTTCTACTTCCTAGCCCCAGTCGTTTTTTAGTAGTATTACAGTACGTATGCGGAAAATGCGATGAATCACCCCGGTTGACGCTATATATAGCTCCTCATATGCAAATGACTCACCTTGCCAGTAGCAATATAATCAGCAATTTCCTTTCTTGCCTTTTGTGCCAGTTCAGTCTTCTTTTTCTCCAACAACTTGAGCCTATTTATAGAGAGGCGTAAATTAGTTTTGAGCTTTGAATAGCTGGGACCTGAGGCAAACATATTGATGTACCTGAAATTAAATAATTGGATTAAATCTTGCTAAAAGCAGAGGTACCCTAGGTGTACCATTGCATTATCTACCAGGAGATCGTAACAATTTGCATATCAATCAAAATAGGCTCAATAATTAAACTGCAGATTGAACTCTCCAACCTGCAACCTTGTTATAGCTACATTAAAAAGTTTATATTGTGATAAAAGTGGGGGTCAATTTTTTGAAGTGGACAGTAATCACATCTAACATTTTTGTTGAGATACATATATAGGTAGCTAAAAATAAAATAAGGCATTGTAAGATATTTTTCATCATGTTTTAGCCATAAATGTAGTTTTGTAACGACAGTAATGGTGTATTTTAAATTCTTTCACAAGAAACAATGGCAACTTTCAAAGTCCAATATACAGGTCTACCTCTAAAAAGTGAGCATTTGACATAAATCGTTATAGCTACTTGAAAAGTCTTAGAATGCCTTATTCTACAAATAGTTAGAATGTTCCAATGAACACTTTTGCAGTGGTGAGCGGTAGCCAGAGTATCTCTGTCGTTTGCACCAACATCGCGCGCTTCAGCGTTGCTCCAGACAGGAGGATCAT
>LQNS02278097.1:22022189-22035508 GCA_001587735.2 Parhyale hawaiensis
CATCAAAGACTGGGCACTCGGATTCAATAGGCATTATTGCGAGCAAGTTGGCATGATACTAGCTAGCCAAAGAAGCGTCGACAGGTATGAATATTGTGTCCACACATTGGTTTCCTGTCGGGACGGTGTGATGGATCATGCAAACTGTGGAGTAAAAAAATTTCAATACGTGGCCGTTGTACCAACAGTGCGGATCATAAATGCTTACTAGGCCATCCACGACCCTTTGGTTCTGTTATGGCGACGACACAAGCTAATGAAAAGAACAAGTAGCGTCATCTTTTTGTCCGAACGTTATGTTCAACTCTTGTAAACACAGCGTTGAGATTGCCAAGAAATGGCGTAAAAATGTTTACCGTCAGTTCAGTTTATTCCGCAAGTGCCGTTAGTTAACTTTCGGACATTTCATTATATCTGGAGGGATTTATAACTTGAAGTTTTTTGAAAGTGTGAGCTATTTAAATAAGTACATCAACACATTCTGACGAAAAGATGACGATACTCGTTCTTTTGACTAGCGTGTGGCATCGGCATTAGGAATGTTACAAAAAGCAAATTACCAATTTTTGTGATGATCTGTTTGTGTGTTGGTCTCTGTGTTTACCTTTGTTTATTGCAACATAGCTGGCAAATTTACGAACGAATCTTTAAGACAATTACGAGAATTTTTACGACTGTTAAAAAGCACAAGAGACCAAATTTTAGTGGTAATCAACAAAAATGGTGGTGTCAGAACAAATTTTAATTTTTCGTTAACGATGCATTGCAAGGAGGTGTTCGGATTCAGAGTGCTGCTTTAATTTTATACAATACATCTCGTCATCCCATCCAAGAAGTTCGTAATTCCATAGTCATCCAAGTCGGCAAAGTCTACCAAACCCACAAAAATCCACCAAGTTTACATTGTTTACAAACTCCACCAGGTCCACAAGTCCACCTAGTCAATCACATCTACAAAATCCACAAGTCCACCAAGTCTGCAAGTCCACAGAGTCCAGTTAAGCTACCGTAACTACCATACCTGAGCAATTTGGGAGGACTTCAGAGAGACAAACTGAGAGCTCTCTTATCATTGTAAAGATTTTCTAGTAAGTATGAGATTAGCTTAGTTAGTTCGTAGTAGCTAGACGAACGAACAAGTACACGGGAGCAGCCGAGGTTCAGACTCCGGCCTTCTCCGAGCTACTGATGTGTCAAGATCAAAATGATATCAGGTTAGGCAAAAAGGTCGCAATTTCCTATGAGGCCTTTTTCATTAAAGGGGCGCAGATCATTGCTGAAATTTGCAGCCTCCCTGTGGAAAACTAGTCTGCGGTTGTAAAACTTGAAAAAATGCTACATGACGCTGAAAACTGGAAATGAAAAAGACATAGGCGTATATGTATATGTTGCCTCGAGACAGTGCTCAGCTCTAAGCATATGAGAAAACTAAATGGTTAGACAATTTATAGCAGAGAGTTCAAGCAGTCTTAGTGTGCAGCATTCTAATTTTCTACAGCATTTAACTTGCTGCGTGTGTCCCGGTTGCATAACATAACTGAAAGGATCTTAGAACAGACAAGCAATCGTATTATTTATTAATTGACAGGATCTAGGAATACACAAACAATTATAATCAATGGACAGGATCCAGAAATAGACAAACAGTTACAGACCATAATCATGATTTTTGCGGATTCGCTAGCCACCCACAGACAGTCGAAAACTTAATCGTGCTCAGCAGGACTGAGGTTTCAACGGTCTCAAGCGCACTCGGTTTGCGACTGAAGTCTGATTGTTGATCCAAGGCGGCGATGCCATCGTTCAGGCTTGAAGTTCGGGATTAGTGAAAGTTAAACGGATGTATCTGATCGAAGTTTGCCGATCGAACACGCCTTGCAGCGCTCCTCATCTCTAGACCCGGGGAGGCCTAAAACTTAGAACTAGAGAATCTTCACGGGGACGCAGTTCCCGCAGCATAGCACAACTTCAGACGACAGCATTCTGGCATGCACTGAGTCTCCAACTTGGACAGATATTACGCTTCTCCTCCTCCGCGGCACAAAATGCGGTTACGCACCACACTTTCACTTAGACAACATAGCTGTCGCTTGGCTACACAGGCTGTAAACATTGAGATCGGACAAAAAGTTTCATTTACTGTATAACATTATTGGATTGCATTTGTTATGGGTAAAAATTGACTTTTTTTAATCCCGATGTGCAGCTGCACTTACTCGTCAAGAACCAGTCGGCCTATATCTGCAGCACGACCCAGTGCGTGTGAGTTTCCCAGGGGAGGGTGCAGTCAAAGTTGACTTTGAGAGCTCAGCGCATGTAAGAGTGTTGCCGTCTGATGATGTTGTGCTATGCTGCAGGCTGTGTGTTTCCGAGAGGATCTTTGGAATGTAATTATTATAAGTTATTAATTAGTAACAATTCAGCTCATGAAGTAGTAACAACTTGATAATAATCAAATAGTTTGATTGACAGAAGTTGGGTTGCATCGCATCGCATAAGTGGAAAACGGTGTCCAATACTACGTAACCTAATGTGTAAAAAATAATTATAAATTTGTGTGGAAAACTATTTTTTTGGAAGTAGCCTAACCGGGCGACCGTGGGATCTCCAAAACCTCGTAAAGTTGCACGTACGAGTGTGAAACGTACAGTTCCGTGAAACACGTAAAATGTACAGTTCTGTGAAACATGTAAAATGTACAGTTCCGTGAAACACGTAAAATGTACAGTTCCGTGAAACATGTAAAATGTTCAGTTCCGTGAAACACGTAAAATGTACAGTTCCGTGAAACATGTAAAATGTACAGTTCCGTGAAACACGTAAAATGTACAGTTCCGTGAAACACGTAAAATGTACAGGTCTGTGAAACGCGTAAGATGTACAGTTCCGTGAAACACGTAAAATGTTCAGTTCCGTGAAACACATAAAATGTACAGTTCCGTAAAACACGTAAAATGTGCAGTTCCGTGAAACACGTAAAATGTACAGTTCCGTAAAACACGTAAAATGTACAGTTCCGTGAAACACATAAAATGTACAGTTCCGTAAAACACGTAAAATGTGCAGTTCCGTGAAAAACGTAAAATGTACAGTTCCGTAAAACACGTAAAATGTACAGTTCCGTGAAACAAGTAAAATGTTCAGTTCCGTGAAACACGTAAAATGTTCAGTTCAGTGAAACACGTTATTTGCATAGTCACGGGAAACGCGGAAAGTGTACAGTTTCGGGAATTATGTAAGATTTACATTTCTTGGAAACAAGTAAATTGTAAAGTTTCTTAAAGAGCGCAAAGTATACAGCCGTGATGAACTTTAATAATACAGTATCTACCATGAAGAAGTACCGATATCGCAGCTCGAATTTCATTGCATCTTAGCAGTGATCATTACAAAATTTTAAACAAATAAGTTTTTACATTCACACAATGTTACCTCATTGATAAATGAAACTAAATTGTTAATTTAAACAGAAAGGTAGGTTTATAACTATATACGTTATGCCACTGCCTTCATGCCGCAGCTTCCCCATTACAATATAGGTACGCAATATTACAAGATGCTGATGAATTAGGCCATATATTATGACTATAACGTAACAAATTTTGTCTAACCTCACGCACTAAAATGAGCTTCGGTTGACCTGAACTAATTGGCTTAAGTTTGAGGAGTCCCAATTTCCAGTTCCACTGATAAAGGTACTCAAACTCTTGGACTAAAATCCGTAGACTACATTGCCATATTGCAAATTTTAATATTCGTTTGAATGAGAGATTTAAAAACGCAACCATCTTGAACATTCATGATGTAGACTACTGATAGTGACAGCAGCAAACATGAATACCACAAATTTGTATTTTCTTCTGAATTAAATATTTATGCCCACCGTCACTGTCGGATATTCATAATACAGGCCACTGATTACAAAATTAATGTCATTTATATAAATTGTTACCACTGCTATCCTCATGCATTGCAATGGCCAATGGAAGTAACTACATAGATGATAATATCGCCAATTTATGTTTTCATCTATGTTCTATTTTTATCTACTTTCATGTACTATGTATTGGCATCTATGTTTTTTTTCACAGAGTGCCACTCTTATGAATGATGATAAAAGAGACCACTGTTAGTGAAACAAGTAGTTTAAAGTAACTGGCTTCTGTTTTTGTCTGGAGCAGATGAATGCACACTGCTTCTGTTTCACCTAATAACTATTTTAATATAATTTCTATAATATCCTCTGTTTTCTATTTTCTTCTATTCTCTGATAACAGAGAACAAAGATCCTATTTTATGTTCGTAATACAGGTAACTGGTGATGAAATACGATTTTATATTCACAAGCTTCTATTTTCGTCGGAATCGGATATTTTCATAGTGGTAATAACAGAGCACCACCCTATTGGATATTCACAAGGCTTATGCTTATTGTACACCCCGATGTCCAGCCACTGTACTCCCAGCTGGAGTTCAGTTGGAGCCCTGACGTGGTGTAGGAAGGTTGTGGTGTGTCGCTATTGCTCTCTGAGTCAGACCGGGAGTTTCGAAAGTGTTCGAAACTGAGCCACTTCCCAATTTGTAAATAGAATATATATTGGGTTTTGTCGACATTAATAAGAATTTTTTCGATATTTATAAGCAATCAGTGGACTTGGAACTCCAAGCAATTCTACGTAATGCGGTAATTAAGTGATTTGTGCGCTGTGTAAAAAATACATAGTTAATTACTAAATGTACTTTGTGTTTACGTTGTGAATATGTAGTTAATTATATACCCAACATTCATACAAAAGAGCTTTATTATCGCTCTTCTCCGATAAGAAGACATTATGAAGGTAAGTATATGTGAAATAATTCTATGATGAAAATACTGATATTTTTATTCACATGCAATACACATATTCTAGGNTCATTATATACCCAACATTCATACAAAAGAGCTTTATTATCGCTCTTCTCCGATAAGAAGACATTATGAAGGTAAGTATATGTGAAATAATTCTATGATGAAAATACTGATATTTTTATTCACATGCAATACAAATATTCTAGGTATTTTGTGCACCCAGCGACTGAGCGAGAGTGTTTTTTCATTGGTGAAAAATGAGGTTTTTGTTGTAGAAAACTAAAATACCTTAAAGGAAGCTACCGACTTTGCGGAAAATACGGCAATTTCAGGGGGAAATACAGATTTATTCTGCGTATCTTTTGAGGCAGAAAATGGGAATTTTTTTCAAGGAATGCACGGATTTTTTTTTTTCATTTGCTCAGGAATATATGGATGCCGATACTTTGTGAGGAAAAATACAGATTTATTAGGTATAAATACGACTTATTTGATGCGAAAATTTCGGCTGTTTCGAAGGAGACTCTGATTTATTTTATTAAAAACGCGAATTTATTTGTTGCTGAAAATGTGAATACCGACGTCTTGAGAGAAAACACCGATTTATTTGGCAAAAAATACGAATTATCTGCGGTGGAATATGCGGATTTCTTGTGGGTAAACGCTAATTTTTTTTCAGAGAGTGCACTTTTTTTCATCGGAAGACGCGACTTTCTTTCTGAACTGCTGCTGTACTTTTTCTTTGAGGAGAAGGGAGAACTTACGGATTTCATACAAACGTAATAAATAACTGATGCTGTGCATTACCTCTATTTTCTTGGGGCACAAATAAATAAGTAAATAAAAAATATTGAGAGTAGTTGATAAATCGTTTTTAGGAAGCCTCGTCAATGTATATATTATTAAAATATATTTTTTTCTCTTTGTGCAAATACAGTAAGACTAAGTTTGGGCAGCATGGTAATGATATTATTGAAGATATTATAATGGTGTAGCAACAGGCTCTGAGTTGGCCTCTGAGACTACTTTGTCCTTATAAAGTATTAAATTATTAATTATATCTCTAAAAATGAAGAATGTTCTACACCAGGGCTTCTCAACCATTTACCCCTTACTCCCATTAATCCCATACTAAAAATTCATAACCATCATAAAGTTACAGAGAAACAAAGAAAGAACCTTTCTTTGTTTAGGTCCGACTTGAGGAACTTCAATTATTTACCCCCGACTATATAATTTTTTACCCATAGGGGTAAATTTAGCCTTGGTTAAGAACTCTGCTCTACACCGTTAGTGTCGTCGCATGAGTGTCGTGTTGCTGATTACAATCGTTGTTGTTCCATTGAAATTAAATGATTTCAACTGAATTCCAAAGCTCCAGTAAGTTAATTTGAGTATGGAATGAAGATATAACAACGAATAATCGTTTCTAATGGAGCCCTTCAGCAAAATGTTGAGGAAAAATTATTTTGAGGGTAGCATTCGTCGAGTTAGAGATACTAAGTCTAGTTTAAAAAAAAAGAGAATTCGGAATGAAAGACATTTTTGCTGAGTCTAGTTTTGAAAAAAAAAAAAAAAAATACGGAATGGAAGATGAGACCCTGATGTCGATACGCTTTCCAAATAAACGGACACAAATTTAATTTTTTTAACCAATTGGTATCGAAAAAAGGATTTTACTGTAAAAATAACAGGCGCTCGCATTCTCTGAGCCAACAGATCCATAATTACAGTGTATGGATCGCACACCGGAGACTGTATTTATCCAACTGACTGTAGCAGAAGGTAGTGATAATTCGTACCTTGGTTCAGTGTCCTGTCCATTTCACTTCAGCAGTCGCTTCTTATGCGCCTCTGCTGCATGTATTATATAACTATGATATGTGTAGGCACGAGGGTAATGATTTTATTTACAGCTGTTTCCGCTCTGCAGAGATTTCTGGCATGTTTTACGGTTAGAGGATTTGCAGACATTTTACTCGATGTTACGGTGCTTGACTAAGAGCGAAAGTTGCAATCATTATTTTTTACCCTTATTCTCATATCGTGGTCTTTGTACAACATTTTCAACAGTGCCATTCTTGCGAGGCAGGGAGATTAATTCACGAGAGAAACATGAATAATTGTAAGCGGTTTTTAGCTAAAAGGGGCGCAGGTCATGGATGATAATTTTTTCTTCATAGAGACGACCGAAGGGTTGCTAGCCGCAAGGCTTACAAAAACAGGGCTGCAGAACAGAAAAAACTAGAAGTATGAAATGCATAGAAATATGAAATGGATATCACAGGGCTGCGTTAAACTCCTTTTGTATCAAAGAGACATAAATAACAAGCGAGCTGTGGACGTGTAAATTAAAATATTCTGGCGTGTTCAGTGCTGGGAATGGCTGGATGTAGCGTGAGCGGGGCTGTATCGTGAACATAGCATCTGTGTTTGTTGTTCACCATTGTTTTTCCTGATGATGGTGCATGCCCTAGCCTCCTGCATGTGTCCGAAAGAGCTCTTCTACTGACATGATCATCATTAAACTTTGGCGTTTAACTCAGATGTTGATGGCTTTTTGTTGGATTTTCTTTAGCAGCGTTTTGAATTTCCCGGTGTTGCAAAATGCTTCATGTGGGTTAAACTGCCTGGCCGTGGTGGCCCGAGCGTAAAGTTTAATTAATAATAATAAAATCTTTTTTTTTGTTCGGGGAGTCCATAGGTCAAACAACGCAAGTTCTTGCTATATTAAAAAAGAACTTTTAGTCTGGAAGATGTTGCAGTAAAGAGAGATGTCGATCAATTCAAAGCTCTATTGGAGCTATTACAGCACAAATTTCCTGTCTTTCTTGCTAAGTTTGCCAGGAGATGCCGTAATATGAGAATTATAAAGTACATTTTATATTAATAAACTTTTCTACTGCAGAAAATTCGAATTGAAGATTACACCAGCTGCTGGCTGCGGGTCTATCTGACATGTTGCTAATCGTTAATTCTCCAAGGTAAAGATATAACAATATCAGAAGCCAGAAACCATTATATCACAGTATAATGTTGCAGGATGAAATATCACAGTGTAATATTACTGCATGATATGATCTGAAACTACTTCGGCATTAATGCGTTTAATTTTTGGAATAAAAAGCACTGCGAAATTTGTTAACCGTCAGATTATATTATTATATTAAGTTTCAAAAAATTGTCATTGATGAAAAATGAACGTTTTGAACCAACTGTTAATTTTCAGTCATACTCTGTAAGAAAATAGAGAAGTAAATGAAACTACAATCAATAAAAAGTCGTCTATATAAACACTGACCCTAAAATGAGCAACTTTTCTATGAGCTTTGAAGTACAGAGCGAACAGGGTAAAAGCAGAAATATAGACAGAACTACAGATGAAGAAAAGGCTTCAAAATAGGAAAATGCAAGGTGAAAAATTTGGCTTAATCAGTGAAGAGTTAGCAATGAGAAGGGAAAATGCACTTTGGGTATCATTCAGAGCAGGTTTGAGTTTGAAAATATACAGAGACTCGAGGATGCACGGATCAATTTTCTCTGACGTGTTTGCCAGTATTTAAAATTATTTATTGAGACTTGGACGCTACAAAGTTCAGCGTGCGATCCATAACAGAGAAGAGGGGAGGGGAGGGGAGCTGAGAGGAAGACCGGTCCTACAACTTCGTCCAGCGTGCTCGGAATTTCTGGTCATGAGAGTACGACAAGTAGAACCTACATACAACGTGCACAACTAAATTGATACACAAGAGAAAAACTCATAGCGGGAGATAGTCCATTCTCGCAATGGAAAAGGGAACAAATTGTAAAATTGTTGACCAGTATTGAGTTGCGAAAAAAATTTACGGATGAGAGATGGAATGTCTTCACTCAACCTAATAGACCAAAGTACGGTAGTATGATAAAAACGTTCTTGATAGCAAGATTGAAGTGCTGTAGAGTCATCGTGAAATTTTGATGAAAATTTATTGCTTTGTTTATCAATAGCAAAAGTTGGAAAGCCATTCCTAGCAATAAACCGTCGCAAAACATCATATTCATAGTGTATGTATTAATAATTCGTATAAAGTTGAAACGCTGTATTGATAAGGGTCCGAAAGTCACCGAGCTCACAATTGATTGCACAGAAGCTAAAATAACTCGTAACTAAGCCCGAGAAAAATGGTTTCCGATAAACAGAGCACTGGAACTTGCTGCCAACCTTTTGGACAGAGGCTTTTAGAAAGAGTAAACTATGATCAATTTCATCTTTTGTAGAATATTTGATATTGCTGTGGCGTGACATAAGGTATCGTAGAAAAAGGGTCAGCATGAGATTTATCTCTGAAAAATGCTAACGTGCCATTAACATGCCTTTTGGAAAACTCTTGTTCAAAATTAGCCGGACAATCTTTTGACCAGTTTTGTCCATGGTGGCACATTAAGACATTGGCAGAGGTTGGGCTTGAAGATAAACCAATATCCAATCCGTCCTCTTTGCAGTATTGCCGCTGAAAATGAAAACCGAATTACAACTGCTATGGATCGGATTTTATGGCAATGAATGAATCAGTATCATGAAGATATTCACTGAGTGACTGTATTCAGCGCTTCCAATTAATCAACACAGCTTAGAGAGCATCCTATTCCGCAATCCAATTTTCGTCAGTAGCATAACGGTGCGCTCTCCCGTCAGTCAAATGAAAGAGTTCTTTCAACTAATCGTTCGAATGCTTTACTGTGTCTTTGGACACGCAGCTGTGTGCCTATCGAAAAAGTCATTATTATGTACACGAGCTTTAGGATAATTTGATACTGATGTTCTTCTTACATGTATAGATCCGAATTGACCTAATAGAGGTACATCCCTTTTTAAAATAGCATTATTCTTGCAATAAACGCTACAATGATAACGCTAAGTAAGACCAATCAAAAATTGACGCTAAGTAACGAATAGCTAACCAACAATGAGCTCTTACTCCGAGAACCTTGTAGGTTAGAGGGGCAGGTCTGCTTCTGCTAATATCCTATGACATATACGGGTTTAATACACCTTAAAACACTTTAGAATACTAGCAGAACCAAACGTGCCTACCTAACCTGCAACGTTCTCGGCCTAACCTTGAGACCTCATTGGGTAGGGCTGCTGTACCAGAGTGTGGGTCGGCGGCAGAATCCAAAACGCGTTTTACTATCGAGAAGTGGCCGTGCACTCAAACGTAGATTTATTTTCCTTCAAATGAGACCAACCGGCGAAAATCTACGATGTTTTAAATAGTTTTCAGGCTTATTTTCAGGCTATTTGAACTGCCCGGGCCGATAGCAATGTCAGATTCATGGTACCTATAACGAGAAGCTAGCCATCTAATGGTCCGTATAGAAAAATTGTTGGCGATCTATAAGTCCATATCCAGTTATATATATGCATATATAGCCCGATATTGGTTATATATATATATAAATATGGATATGTACCAGGTGCATGCCGTGCAGAACAGGCAATGCTGACTCTGAAGGAAATACATCAGAAGTTATGTTATGCTCTGCCTTTATGACTAAAAATTAGCATTTTGCAGTATAATTATGATCGATAGTTGGATTATAATACCAATAGTACAGGAAACTCTATTAATACTTTAAATTTCTGCTGATGTCTATATTGTGAGTGAGCATCTTCTCAGGGCAAATGCCTGCATTGTACATTCAGGAAAAAAGAAGTTAAGTGAAACAACACAGCATCAGACTCTCCTTATATATATCGCCACCAGTTTTCAGTAAAATATGTCGTTAAATAATACTACAAAGGGGATGCTGCTTACATTTACAGCCAGTTTTGAGAAAACAATAGTGAACTAGAACGCCCAAGGGCGTAAGACCATCATCCGCGGTGGGGACAGCAAATTGCAACGCCGTAATTTTTTGTGCTGAGCTAACTATAGAGATTTATCATTTTTACACCCAGATCAACCCAATATAGTCCCTGCCAAAATTATGAACATTGCTCCACTCCTTTTCCCCCTTTTTGGGTGGAGAGACAAATTTCAACGCCGTCATTTTTGATAGCCAGGTAACAGTGAACCCAACATGACTGCCTAAAAATTATTATTATGACTCAGCTCCTGCCTGTTCTTGGGTGGACAGACAAAAAATACATCACCGTCATCTTTTACCGCCAGCTAATTCTATATAGTTTTTTCTGCATTGGTTACATCTAGGTCAACCCACCAGACTCTCTGCAAAATATGATGAACATTGCTCAACTCCTTCTCCCTCTCTTTGGGTGGACAGACAAACAAATTCAGAAATGTAGTTAAGTCTTCAACGGAAGCATTATCACCTCTCTTCACTTCGCTCGAGGGTAATTAAACATGGCGGAGGTGAAATGCGTAACTTTTTTGTAGCACTGGAGTCCCAACCGGAATGTTACCATTTCCCTAAAAGGTCGCCAAGCCAAGTTTGCAGAAGGGTCCCAAAGTCTTGCTACAAATGGATTGGGATTGTAATGATTGGCTCAAACTCATCATTTAGTTTTTACGGTTAACAGTGTTAGTTTATCACAATAGTTAGCTCATGGCGGAAGATCGCGTAGGTTTTAAGCTGACGGTAAATGGTGGAAATTATAAAAAAAATTGCCTTGAGTCAGCGGGGAGCTTGGCAGTACGTTTCTTGTAGTACACAGTATTGACGTTTAACGGAAATTAGAGTGAGAATAAACTGATAAATTGCATTGAAATATTGCTGGTACATATGAATCAATGTTGAAAGTATCGATGGAAATTTGACTTGATTTATTACTTGTACACCTCAAGGTTCAAAGGAAACACACCACTTGGAAACTGAGTTCAAAAATTCGTTTGTGTGCATCAAATTTAAAACAAAAATACACTAGGGGAAACTACATTGAAATATAAGTTGTATGCAGTGAGCTTCAAAGTGGATCTGCTTCAATAAAAGTCCCCTGCTGTTGTTATTAAAAGTCGCGCACGTCAATAAGCGATAGCGTCTAGGGCTTTACAAGTTTCTGAATGAACGAGCACGTCCCGGACGAACCAAGTGAACGAAATCACCAAGTTCTTTTTAGCTATTGATTTTTTTTGGCATTATTTTGTACATGAATGTTAAATGTTGTGTCAACGCGTTTTCATTTAGACTTTATACCGTCTGTAGGGAATTCTCCGATGTGTTTTTTTACAACAATACTAAACAGTTGGACTAATAGATTAATTTTTTCAATAATGAAAATATTTTCTAGCTGTATTTTTTGCACAAATGCTTTTTCATTTAGGTTTTTCTGCTGACCGTAAGTATTGTTCATCATTTGTGTTTTCTATAAAACTAGCTAACAGATGAACTAACAGATTCACTTATTTTAATGTGAAAATGTTTTCTAGCTAGATTTCTCACACCGATGAGCAGTGTCTGTCTCAGAGGAATCACATAGTATTCTGATAACATGTAACTATTTCTCAGCTGTATTATCTGTAAAATTCATGTCAAGTTGCGTCACTAGATTTGCACCTTTCTTTCTAGGTGCAATTTCTGTAAAATTAGGAAGTATCCAGGCAACGAAATTATGCATTTCTGTGGCTAATCACTATTTCCCATGGTATTTATTACTAGAGCGGAGACGCGCTCGGCAAAAAGAATCTAAAATTTGATTTATCACACATAGTTTCTTCAAAATCCCAAAAACGCACAAAAAATGGGTAATTTTCCTAGATTATGCATATTTTTCAGCTATATTTGTCTGCTATTAAAAATATAGAAATGCTCAGTTGACAGCATCTTAATAATGGGCTTAAAAAATTAGTAAAAACGAATGTGAAATTGAAATCATAATTAAGGAAGCGTTCCGGAAACTTGCCTCATCTTCAGTTCTGTTGAGGCGTAACTGCAAGTATTTCACTCAGTCTAAAACATCGAAGCGTGCATTTGTGAAGCATACTAAAATCATCTTTTGATTAAATATAAAGGTCAATAACTACTACACTTTTGAGGCTAGGTTTCAGCTTGTGAACAAAAAGGGATTTTAAAAAACGTGATTTCAAATTTATATTTTATCTGTACAACTAAATTTTTGATAAATTTGAGACTAAAGCAGTAACACAACTTTCCTTCCCTTTTTGGAATAAGAATAAATTGAAATTGGTAGAAAATCTTGGCAGACACTCGGTTCTCTTTCAATAAAATTCAAAGGAAGCTTAGATAACGGTATAATTTTTATTATATATTCTGTGGAATACAAGTACAGTAGTTCCATGCTGTATGTTTTACAACACAATCAGAGCTCAGTGAATGGCTTCGTAATTTTATTTTTTTTGTGGGCTCCTAGTATTTTACCTTAACGTATTTTTTCGAGCACAGTCGTAATAGAGATGGAGTGGCAGAACCAGCAGTTCAGGAGCTGTTGTAATAATTATAACAAAGATATGTTGGTAAGAAACTGATTATGGCGACGTCAGGCCATCATAGTGCACGCAGACACGCGCCT
>LQNS02278097.1:22045861-22068252 GCA_001587735.2 Parhyale hawaiensis
AACAGTTTTCAATTCATTCCAGAAGCCTTTCTGACTTAAATTGACTTAATTACTAGAGGGAAAAGTTATAACTTCCATTGGTATTCATAGGAAGCTTGTAGACGAGGAACAAATTAGCATATGTGACAGAGGTTGGTGCTAGAAAAAGACTTTGCAATGGGCTTTAGTACATTATTTAATGAAAATTCATAGACGAGGATCGGAGAGTCATAATGTCGTAGGATTTCGAATAGAAGATGGATATAACGACAGATTATTCATTGACCTTACCTTAACGCCGATTGAAAAGCGTTCAGCAGAGCTTGTTATTGTAAACACTTGCCGATGTTGATTACATTTGAAACCGCTTAGCTTCTTGTCTCAATTTCCTCTACACGGCCTCTTCAATTTCATATTCAGCAACGCAACACAAGCACTGGCCGATGTCTACTGATACTTGAACTAAGGTAGTGTATATGGCATATAATAACTGAAAAGTCCGCTGGCTATAGAGCTTACATTAAATGTGTCAAGCCTGCTGCTGCAAAACCTACAATAAATGGGCTAGAACAATCGGGTCAAAAACGTAACAAAAAGGTTCTAGGAAAGTGAAAAAATTTACAATAAAAAAAAAAAAAATGCCGCCAAAGGGCATCTGTCAGCTTTAGTTCTTACTTATCTTAGAATGAGTTTTCCAACGCTTGTACACTCCTGACTAGTTAGACTAGTAATGTTTCCCTTGCGAAATGGTTAAATTGTCAATTTTCTTATCTAGTGAATGCGCTCTCCAATGCACGCACACACTTATAATAACAAAGTTCCTGCACTGAAAGGGCTAAATCGTTGTTTTTCTTATCTATGGAAGCGCCTTCTCCACCGGTCAAACACACTTGCAATAACAAAGTTTCAGCAGCGAAAGCGCAATACTCTTGTCTATATTATCTACTGAATGCGCTCCACAGCGCTCGTATGCTTCTGCAGTAACAGTTTCGGCTATAAAGTGGCACAGAAAGAGAAAGACAGGTGAAAATCGCGTCACAGAAGCTACCAAAGTTTTATCTACGCCGCACGCACGCGCTGGTGCCGCCGACGTCGAGGGCGCACGCACGCGCCGGTGCCACCGACGTCGTGTCGATCGTGGCCGTCGCGCGAATTTCGTCGTACTCGAAACTCGGTGAATAAAACACGAGCAAGTCTTATATTGGGCGAGCGAGCGGAGAGTTTGCCTTGCACTCGTGTGTTCGATTACTTTTGCAACTTGCCCTTTGTTTCTGACAACCGGAAGTTGAGTGTTTTATGTGCGAGCTGCACGAAGTTACTTCCTGACGCTAAATATACACTTTGCCATTCTGTCATGCATGAATATATAGATATATGAATTGTTAGAATATAGAGCGACTCCCTGGTAGATGCATGATGAAGCAGCAGAGGGCCTTTAAACACTGCTTCATCATATATATGTTTGTATGCGTGTGTGTAGGTGCGTGCATGTAGTTCGCAACATCGATTACACTTAACAAGACTTGACCACCCTGTATCTTGAATACGACCCTTTGTCAGATTAGATTAGATAGGCGGCAGTAGACGAACCAAGAGGCCGATTCCCAAAGAGACACCGGGACTAACGCCCTGGCCCTCTATGAACTATTGCCATTATGTTAGTAGGATGTAGAGGACTGGGGAAACGAGAGGAGAAAAAATGGAAGACGAAAGAGAAAAAAAGAAAAAATAAAAGAAGGGGAGAAGAATCTCCGCCAAAGAGGTGGTCATGTATTCCCGCAAGCATGATCGATAGCCGCTGATATGTGGAGCTTAAGTATATATAGATAGAGCGGAAGTGAGAAGAAGTCAGCTTAAAATGGCACTTTGGCCGTTAAGTGCTTGCGACTCGTAGAGGAGGAGTTCTTAGCTGTGGAGGATGTCTCTGCCAGGGTATGTCAAGACGATTTTTAAACGAGTTGACCGTGTCCGCACCAACAACATCGGAAGGGAGTCTATTCCAAATGGTGACTATGAAATAGGGAAAGAACTGCTGACTTAAGGTCGTTCTTCGAGCTTTATGCTAGAGTTTTTGACCATTGTTTCGCAAGCGATCATCAAGGTCTCCTTCAAAGAGTCCCTTGGGTATATATATTATCCTTGGTTGTCAAAAAATCTTGCATTGCTTCTGTCGAAGAGACTCCAAGATGCAAAGGAAGGACAAATTCCATTATCTTCATTTGATAGGCGTAATTATCAGTGGATAGGGCACGTTTGATAGGAGGTTGAAATTAGGCGCTCGAGGTTTGAGTTGTCCGAAACTGCAGGCAGGTGCGCTGGCTTCGACCTGCTGATTTAAGCTTCAAACATTGACTCCTATTTTCGGTTAGCCTCGAAACTTGCAAAAAATCAATCCTGCTCCGGAAGATGAAGTTTTCAGCCGGCTCAACGTAATCGTGTTGCTTCTAACACTTGTAATATAATTCAAGGTACCAAAGCCACAGTTTCCGACTGGAGTTTCGGACAATCTAACCCGCAAAGAATTCAATTCAGAGGCCGTCGAACATGCTCTTAGACCTGTCAACGCGAGCAAACTCCTACGAGATCGATGCTATTTTTAACAGTTTCTATTCGATTAAAACATCGCATAGACTTTTTCGATAATTTGCATCGCCAAGAGATGTCGCTGCCTCCACTGAATTTGCTTAAGAGGTTCTAAACACTTTTAATTTTACTTGTAGAGTTCGAAACTATCAATAATTTTAGCGCCGTCCATTGGTCAGTTCGTTCATGTAATTCATATAATTGTATGAGTTTTCGTCTTTGAGCAGTTGATTTCATACATAAATTGTTCAGCTGTCGTGGTGATATGATCGTGTGCAAAATAGCATAAAAAAGCGCTTAGTATTTGGCAACAGATAAATAATTTCTTTATGAGATTTGGGTTTATTATTACAAATGCTATAAAAGGCTACTTTGAGAAGAGCAGCATTACGCTTTCGATCGTGGGACGGTTTTAAATTTTACTGCTCGACAGACCGTGTTTAATGCTCTTCTGTCGTATCCTTAACTTATAAATAAACCTATGTTTTTTCGAAGACTCGCACTTTTCAGGTGCCATCGATTGGCCGGAGAAATTAGGCCTTTGTGGCTTGACAGGTGCGCTGATTTAGACATGTTAACCCTTGATCAATTACCGTTGAGTTTTCCGAAAACTCAATACTACTCCGTAAAATGGAATAATTAAACGTCTCGATCGTAATCGGGTTGCGTCTACCACCTGCAACTCGTTTCAAAGTGACGAAGCCAACGCTCCTATTTGAAGTTTTCGGACAAGGCAAGTCAGTAGGCTTAGCTAAACTCGACGATGATGAGTCAGTTGATGACACTTTGATGCTTTTAGTAACATTCCGCCATGGGATAACAAACGCGGCTGTACAGATCGAAGACAGTGCGAAGCTTCGTCCCTGTGTCTGCGCTTCGCAACTAACAGCTACAGTAGATTAGATAGCGGGCAGTAGACGCCCCAAGAGACCCGTTCTCAGAGAGCAGCCGGCACTAATGCTCCGGCCCTCTATGAGCTATTGCCATTGTGTCAGCTTCAGCAAGATATCTGAGAAAGAAAACAAGAAGAGAATAAGCTAAGCTCATGGGAGACGATGATGCAAGCACCATTATTTGCTGTTGACCCGCGGAGTTTGGAGACGTTAAATTAGCTAGGACATGAAAGATACCTACTGGGTTATGGTGGTCTCTGAAGCTTTGGCCGTTAAGACTTTGACTCTTGGAAGAGGTGTTCGTAGCTGCAGAGGTTGATGCTCCCAATGACTGTCAAGATGACTATATTTAAATGCATTGACTGTCTCTGTCCCGGAAACTTAGGAGGGGAAATTGTTCTTTTCGAAGTTCAATGACTTTCAGACTCTTGTTATCGTAGAGGTAATGCTTTGCTTCGGGCTGAGGGTTTCAATGAGAACTTAGGTAATCGAGTGCGTAACTGACAAACAGACGTGTACAAGCAGAGCTCTTGTCGCGTTTTAAATTATTCTCACAGTAAGTAATATAAGTATTGCTCATTTCACTTGAACTTTATGTTAGAAAGACGAGGAAAGTTCAGTCTTTTTAAGTTTTTAAACCACGAAGTTGGGGTCAGTACAGTTGCTGTGAAGAAGTACCAAGTGAGTCTGCTTCAAGTCAGGAGTTAATTTTACTGCAGAGACTGATGTGAGAATTTCAAGTTCTATACACGCAGAAAGACCGAAGTGAAAACTTCATGTTCTAAAGTGCATTGCTGAGTTCAGTATGTTGTGCTGATGCTCTGAACGGGCAGATTTCGCAATGAGTGTTGTGCGTAAGCCTTGGTTTGAAGTGGCATAATACAGCGTATGCAATATTTCCGTCGTTGAAGATATTCATCAATTCCAACGTTTCTGTCAGTAAATATTTTTAGCTTATCGTCCCGATCGATAAGTTAGAAGAATTTAGTTTTTCTGGCGGATTTACACGACAGTCAAATGAATGCATTGCCTCCGTTCAGTGTCCAAATGCGTGGCTGTGTCCGTTAACACAGCTGAAAAGTGCATGGTTTTCAAGAATTCTACTTCGCTCCAATTATGAGGTAGATACCTGAAACTTTCTACTTGCGGCAGTTGGTAAGTCAACTCACCTACCTGACGGTTAACATTTTATAAATCGCTTAATAGACACGCAGGTTGTGGTTATGAGAACACAATAAAACATTCGATCACGGGGCTGTGAGAGAACACGTTCATTTCACTGTTGTGTGAATCCGCGTTACCCTATCTGCACCAGGCTATTCTACCTCGCTGCAAAGGTTTCCTGACAGTAGCAATAGACTAAGAGAAAAGAACCCTTGCAGTAAAATATCAACCTAGTGTGAATAGGGTTAATAGGGAGTAGAGGGTTCTGGACCAAAAGTCTCTTTTCCAGCTGCGGAAACGCCCTTTTTCGGTGTCCCTTGCCTTTCCCGCTTTGTGTAGCACCCATGCCACCCCGCTATACCGGAAGTGCATTGGCCGGAACAAACCGGTTGGCAGCGTGGCGGGCGCTGCCGCCGGAAACGGAGCTTTTGGTCGGAGGACCCTCCTCTACTAGAGAGCTTTATAAACTTTAATAACCTGTGACTTGATGCCTGGAACTGGCCTTAGACTCGAGTTTATCGGGTTCAGGTCGAAGAGTTTGGCACAGTTTATCCCTCAGATAAAGCTGCACGGCATGAGCTTGGACACTACTTCCTGTTTACCGAAGAACATAAAACTACTGCTAGCTCCTCATATTTTACATTAACCATTTTTTTTGTTTACAGTCCAGGGAATATTCATGTGGCAATTTTTATTCGTTAAGACTAGGACTTAACCCGATACTGCCTACTATTCTTGTAAGAGGTCGCTAACGTTATTCATGCCTGACTGCATAATTTATTATAAAAGTAAAGGTAATGTCAGCTTGACTGCACCCTCAACTGGTAAACCCACATGTACTGGGTTTATGCTACGAATATAGGCCCACTGGCCCCAGAGGAGTAAGTACGGCTGCAGTCGACCACAGCTCATCAAGAACTATGGCGCCAATTTGAGGGAAGGCTCAAATGACCCGCCCCCCCCTCTACCTCGCTCATCTCTGAGGAAGGCGAGTACTCCCACAGCCACTCTGCATACCCACCACTACAGAGTCAGCACACCCAGATCAGAAAAAGAGCTCACGTGCTTTGGTTGGCCTCGAACCTGCAATACAAGGAGCGTGAGCTTCAGAATGTAAGCGTGCAGGTACCGTGGGTATAAAACGAAAAAAGCCGAGGAAACATAGCGTGTTGCAGCTATAGGCTTGAGCCATACCTATTGCTACGAAATACTAACGTATCATTTGGACAATTTAGGGTTACGCACACATTATACCGTAAAGAGACTTGTGGTGTGCTAGCCATGCAACCTAGCCGAAATGCCCACTGTGATGATTAACAGCAATGCTTTGACAGAATACGATTATGAGACAGGACACAATTTTGTCACACAAGACATTTTTTTTTACAAAACTCAGTATTTTGAGCGAGAGCAGAATATTTTTACAGAAAACATTTTTTTTTTGGCAGAACAAAATTTTCTGACAGGAGACTTTTCTGACAGAGCATATTTTTTGATAGAGTACAGCACACACTTGCGTAACGTGCTGCACACAAACGATAATTGCAGGCTTTTTGACATCTCCCGGTATAGGGACCGTCACGTGTCATAGACGAAGTTTCTAACGACGCCAGTCTTACAAAATGCCCATATTGGCTTGCTCCATAAAGAGTCCATTAACCCTTCAACGCCCAAAGTAAACCTCCATTTTTTCGTTTGGGTTAATCCTTCAACATCCACGCGATCATTTTACCAAATTTCGATAAGTGCCATTGCTAGGAAGATTGCTTATTTTTTTATTAACTGCGAGGTAGACAAATTAATCCTTTACTACAGGCACTGTTCCACACGTTAAAGTAAAATAAAACCCAGATGAGCTTCGGCCCTCCAATAATTTAACGTTTGCTCAAAATTCATTGCAAAAATGTGGCACAGTTGGCAGGTATCTGCCTGGGAAATTTGGAGACCTATAGAGCCCCCTTGATTCGCCCAGAACATTTATTTTGAGCGTCAGGATTGAAAGACTAGACAACTTAAGCCAATTTTATCTAAGTTGAACTGCCTCGCTCCAACGCTTTGTCTTCTATGTTTGTACAATGAGACAGAGAACACTTGTGATAAAATAACAGCCTGGTTAAACTAGGGTGGCGATCGTCTCACCACCTCACAGCCGAGCATTTACAAACAGCTGTGTGGCGCTTTTTTCACTCCTTAATATACCAACCATCAACCTATAGCGTGACATGTGCTGTCTCTGAAAAAATGCCATCATTAATAAACAACCCAGCAAGCTAGCGTTTGCTCGTCAACCAATCAGAGAGCATTTGCGAGCCACAACAGCTTCGCTTCACTACACTCAGGAAGCCAGCACCGGCGCTGTAGAGGTTTAATAACAGGAGGTAGCAATGGCCACGGAGATCTGAAGTTGATATTTCTGCCAAGGGTGACGAACTGATTGGCTGCGCCAATGGCTGGGAGCCTGTAATTGATTGGAAGGAAAAGCTAGGAGCGTGCGATCGGTGGGAAGGGAGCAGCAATCGCAGAGCAAAAAATTCCCTGGCCAGTACGGGGAAATATGGCTGTGTTCCCTCCTATTAAATGTTCTTGATTCGCACTTTCAACGTCTCTTACTTCGCTTCTCACTTCGAACCTGACAGACCTGTGCGCGCTGCATTGACCTCAAGCTCCTACCACGCTGCTCGGACTCTCGTCAACAAGCAAGCCGAAGCCTGTAGCCGCCCCAGCACCCATTTATCTTGTTTTACTATTTTATAATTTGTATTTGCTTGGCGGTCTTCGTACCGCAACTCGTTATGGACTAAGTGCTGTAATTGGAGTTCGAATATATACGACTTCTTGTGCTCAATATAATTTATCTATGTCTGTTCCCGCTGGTGCTGGCGCGCACTACATTATTTTTAATGCTACGTAGCGACTAGGGTTGGAGTACTTTGGCCGTAGTGTGCGAATCAAAAGGTGTCATTGATTAGGGAAAGTCTAGTGAAAATAAACCTACAAGGTTTGACTTGCCCGAATTTTCAGACAGGTGCTCTTGCTATGTTTTGTTAAATCGGGTTTCAGGGTTGTAAGCCAATAACCTACCGCTCTGGAAACGACTGAAAAAATCTGAATCCTGCTTCATGAACTGGAGTTTTCGGTTGTCTCAAGCTAACACTTGCAACGCGATACAAGGTCGCAAAACGAACCTGCTGCGCTGAGTTCCGAAGAAGTTAAGTGTAGTGGGTTCGACAAGGCACCATTCGATAACGCTTTAAGACTCCTTTACATATTTCATAAAGATGAGAATGGTATATTAATAATAATATGCTTCGTTAGTTACACATAGGGACATGGTACACAGGAGACAGCTTAATCTAAAGTTACATTAGATACTAAGATCAGGTAACACCATCATTATAAACCACACTGCATTACTGCCCATTATTCGGCCCCTGCTCGGAAAGAGTATGCGCTGCCATCGGCTATACATGTTAGATTGTTTGTAGCCAGGCCCGCTACGGATCACCTTGAGTAAGGCGTTATCAGATTTTTCTATCCTGAGCTGGAGACTCAAAGCGCATTTTCTTGTCCTGACTTTGAGACAATCAGTATACACTTGAGCAAATATCATACGTGCACTAGTAGACCTCGGGACATTCATCAGGTGCCTAAATATGTTATTATAGGCAACACGAAGGCGTCCAATCGATTTCTGCTTAAAGTTAGATCAAAGCCAGTTACAGTACAAGGGATAGCAGTAGCTTCAAAAGAGTTGGCATTTAACCTCATCCGAGCAGTGACCAAACTTTCTGATTAGCACTGCGCGGACCTTTATCGTTTCTTTCTCTATATTCTGGTTATCACGAAAATCATTGGTGATTTTATGACCAAGGTAGGAGAAGCTGTCTACATAACTAAGATCGACACCATTAAGTCGAGTGACTTTATCGGAGGGCAGATAACTTCTACTAGGTTTAATGTACATACAAACAGTTTTAACTGTATTATATTCAATACACAGTTTGCTGGCTCCGCTTTCGCAAATAGAGACCAATTTTTGCAGCCCACTAAGATCGGGAGAGGCAAGGACCACATCATCAGCATAACTGAGCACATTTACTGCGTGACCATTAATGTGACACCCCATTAATTGGAACATATAAAAGATGCGTGACTACTGCATGCCAAGGAAACGAAATCCATTACACAGGGGAGTAGAGAGTTGGCAGATTCCATCACTAAATTAATCAATTAATTAATCATATTAGAGCGTAAAAAGTTGCCAACTTCTAATCATTTGTCACACTAGAGCGTAGAGACTTAGCAATTTACAATAATTTAGGAGGCACCGCAAAGGTGACCGCAAGGAAGTGCTTTATTGCTTCCTAGTTTTCTGTGGTAAGGGATGCATCATAGTTAATTCCCAACTCCAAGTTCCTGTCTCGCTTGGCATATGGTAATAAATCGTCGTGAAACCATGAATTGTGCAACAGATTTTGCCTGCGTCCTAGCATTGTAATTCAAGGAACAGCGTTCATTATCGACTGACTTCGCCCCAATGATCCTGGACACGCAATAGACTTCAGGAGCGTGACTCGTCCGCTGGCGATTTCACCCTATCTGTCATATGTCATCGGGTGCGTGTTTTGATTTTTCGACTGTTTACGCACCTTAGCACTGAGTCGTCAGGCCGTATCACTGAAAGTGAATTGCTTTTGGTTCGGTCGGGCATGGTGATTTTCAGATAGAGAAAATGAGAAACTGAGCACTGTGACTCGTTAAATGATATCCCTGGAGGTCAATTGTCTTTGGTGGCGCGTCATGATTTCTAGATAGTTAGTAAACATCGGTACACTGACTCGCCGATGATTTTATTGCATTTATACTACCTGTTGTACTCTTAAATAGCCACTGATCTTTAGGGCTCTGCAACGAAGGAGGATATCAGTCGTCTCTTGTCTTTGGCAGCAGGTTTTAATTTCCGGATATTAACTGAATTTCAGTACTCTGTCTAGTCAAAAGTTATCCCCAAGTCTCATCCTTTGCAGCATTTCTTCATTTTGGATATTCAGCAATTTCTAGTGCACTGACTCATTAGAGGAAATAAGTCGTTTCACCAAACATCACTTCTCTGTAGTGGCTTGTCACAATTCGATGTACAATGAACCTTGGCACACCGAGTCATTAGTGGATTCTATGCGATTCTTTTTTAGGTAGGGGCTCGTCTTCATTTCTGGACACCCAGGGAACGTTGGGACATTGGCTTACTCCATGATTTTACCAGGTATCACATATCTTCGTTATGATGTTCTGCACCCAGTTTTATTAAGGTAGGTAAAAGCTCATAAAATCCGGCCCGTATTGTATCTCACAGTTACCACTTGTGAGTTCATTTACGAAGCTCGAGTGCCCTTGTGTGGAAAGCTAAGTTGCATCCAACGAGCTCTCGCACTGGTTCGGCGCAGAGACGCCTGTGCACAACGTTTTACAGTTACAGTGGGATTCATAGATCGTTTTTCTCTCGGATTATAGAAATGTTATTGTTACAAGACAGTAAGTCCTACAATGTTATAACATAACTGTAGTAAATTTGAGCCCTGATTAGTAAGTTTGCAGTACATTTTTGTGCTCTGAATCTTATGCTATAACACACTGCATGAGTGTGGTGCAGGCCATTGTCATTGGCGACCAATTTTAATTTTCAGATTTGGTACGTCATTTACACTTCAATGGATTTCACTAAACTAAATGTCGTTGGTAGCGCTGCTTTCAGATGCACGAATAATTCTTGCTTCGACTTGTGAGACTGCACTTTCTTTGGTGACTCATTTGCTTTTCTTCTCAGTCATATGGGGGAAATCATATAAGGTCATTCATCTATTCGGGTGTGAAGTTGCTTCTGGGTATTCTGTAAACTTCGATACTCTGACTCGTCAGAAAACTACACCAATCTATAATTCCTCTGACGCGCTTCTTAGATTTAGATATAGAAAGCCACCAAAACAAGATTTCTGACTCAACGAATTACTTTGGATAAACTGAATTCCTTTTGCCTGTCGGACGCGGCTTGGCTAAACAGGCCACAAGTTTATCCCATAAGTTTGAAAGCCAGCAGAACACGGCTGTGACTCTCAGCATATCCCTCTGGGATGCCTACCCTCGGCACCAGCGCTTCACCGAATAAACCAGCCCTCAGCTGATCTGTACCGACCGGCCGAATTTCCGGACGAACCATCAGCCATCCCCGAATACGTTTAGTTTTTAGAGGTATTACTTCATTCGGTACTCTTTTGTGTTGTGATTCCCTTTGAGGATTTGTTTCGCAGAGGATTTTTCAATGTAAAAATTTCTTGGATGTAGCTTGTAATTTGTGCCTAGTTTGGGTTGCTGAATACTGACTGTATAATATGAGGGTCAGTAAAAATGCAGCTGATTTCCCTAACTGCCGCTGACTGTTGGGGCAAATTTTGTAGAAATATACTTTATTTGGTACTCCCCGAAAAACAATAAATAGGTCAAAATGTGTTGCGTAGAGTGAAATGCCTATTTAGAGTTCTGTGGATTTTCCTGGAAGTAAATAAATCAGATACTTGGAAGCCATAAATTTTTGTTAAATTCAATGGAATCAGTTGCTTGGGTTTCGCCTGCTAACTTTTTTTTTTTTGCAATGGCTTACTGAATGATGATCTCGCTGTTCAGTGATAAATGATCTACCAAATCGATTCATTTCGCTTCATGACTATAATGTTCACCGTGGCAAGTTTTGATTTGTGGTTGAACTAGTGAATACTTATGTGTTGCTTCTTGAACACGCGGATGCACTTCAGATGCGCTCGTGTCTTGAAAATGATAGGCAGTTAGTCATTCTGCCGCCGAGAGCTAACAATTATTCTTATTTATGAGGAGCGATTCATTGGTCTACTGACCGTCGTTGCTCGCTTCAGTTCTCCGAAGTCTACTGAATAGTGAAAATGGAAATATTTTAGAAGACCGAACCATAGTGCGATTTCTAGTAAGAACAATATTGTTCAAAAGTAGAAGCATTGGACATTAGACTACATCGAAGTAAACGATATAACTGCTCTACCGTGATGAAAAAATTAACTGAGCAGTGAATATTTAATACGATACCATAATGGATTAAGAATGCAGGCTCTGCGCGTAGGCATGAGGTGGACTGCAAGTCAAGGGCCTTTGAAAAAAAAAAGTCGAGTACGGTACGAAACCAGACAGTTTTTATGAGTACGACAACCAGATCGAGAAAGCTCTCACCCTATTTCCAATTCGGATGTCTTTTCAACAGTTCTGAAGCTGAGTTCAGTGGCTGCTCCCCACTTGATGGACGTATTATTACAGGAAGACTTTACACTGGAGCCAGTGATATCTTGCTTGAAGATATGGTTCTTCGAACTAACATTTTACTTTAAAGAAATGGTTATTCGGACCAACGACATTCATCTAAATAAATCATTGCTCAGACCAAAGACCTCTCACTCGAATTTAAATCGTACTTCACTTCCGATAATCGAAAGATTCAATGGTGTATATTTATTCGTGTGTAAGCTCCACAACACAACATTGATCGCGCTTTGTTCTTTGCCTGATGGTTTCATTAGTCGTACAGTCGAACCGCTGCCAAGCAGTGGCGTGCAGAGATCTGGTGAAGCCGGGGGCCACTTTAGACAGTGCGCCCAAAAGACTCAAGTACTGACACTTTGGAACGTTGCATGTATGATGGACCAAGAGAGAATAGGTTATAGTTACTTCCGCTATTGATACTCGCTTCCATTAAGTCTAGGCGCTATAGGGCCTCAAATATCAAAATTTGCACAGGCACTACACTCTGTCGTCTATAAGACATGCTTCGCTTTAGCCTTTTACTGGACAAGTGACTAAATGTATAAACATCCATAATCGAAAACGTTTTTTTAATTTACCGAGGAAATGGGTAAGGCGGCTTCACACGGCCGTCGAATGAACGAATTCTCTTTTCTCTGCATCCACATGAGTTGCTATGTCCATTTAAACAGAAGAACAGTGTGCAGCTTTCTGACCTTCATTCGGTCTAAATTTAAGGAGAAACCAACTAACGTGACGAAAGTGCTTTTTAAAGCATAAGCTGTCGAGTCAGTTGGCATATAAAACCTCACCAAGACACTCAGGGCTAACTCTCGCCCTCACAGAATTTACCACTTTAATTTGGACATAAAAGGAAGCAGAAGAGAGACCAATATTTAGACTTGTCCTACTTATTATAACCTCCACCAAGGAGGTTATAATATTATCGGGGTTTGGTTGTCTGTCATTCTGTCGGTTAGCGACTTAACTTAAAACGTTATGGGCGGATCTTCGTGAAACTTTTAGGCACTGTTAGGAGTGTCACCGCTGATTAAATTTATGATGATCTGGAAAAGGGTCATGCCGAATTTTGGGCCATTTTGAAGTTTTCCCTGCTGTGCGAAGGTCTGCGCTGTCGCAGTCAACTTGTAGTTGTCTTTGTAGCAAAACTCAGAGCTTAGAAAAATGCAGAAAAGGAAACAGGCGATCGCAGACCTCTGCAGCCTATAAAGCTCCCACCGGATTGTTGGTGGTCGCATATGGCATTTCCTTGTCCTTTAGGTGTTGAAAGGGTCAAAAGGCGGGGCCCTCTGCGGTGCCCAGAACACCTGTGTCCTGGCGGGGCCCTCTGTAGTGCCCAGAGCACCTGTGTCCTGGCGGGGCCCTCTGCGGTGCCCAGAGCACCTGTGTCCTAGCCGGGCCCTCTGCGGTGCCCAGAGCACCTGTGTCCTAGCAGGGCCCTCTGCGGTGCCCAGAGCACCTGTGTTCTAGCGGGGCCCTCTGCGGTGCCCAGAGCACCTGTGTCCTAGCGGGTCCCTCTGCGGTGCCCAGAGCACCTGTGTCCTAGCGGGGCCCTCTGCGGTGCCCAGAGCACCTGTGTCCTAGCGGGGCCCTCTGCGGTGCCCAGAGCACCTGTGTCCTGACGATCCCCTCGGCAGTGCCCAGAGCACCTGTGTGCTGACTGGCCCCTCTGCAGTGCCCAGAGCACCTGTGTGCTGACTGGCCCCTCTGCAGTGCCCAGAGCACCTGTGTCCTAGCGGGGCCCTCTGCGGTGCCCAGAGCACCTTTGTCCTAGCGGGGCCCTCTGCGGTGCCCAGAGCACCTGTGTCCTAGCGGGGCCCTCTGCGGTGCCCAGAGCACCTGTGTCCTAGCGGGGCCCTCTGCGGTGCCCAGAGCACCTGTGTCTTGACGATCCCCTCGGCAGTGCCCAGAGCACCTGTGTGCTGACTGGCCCCTCTGCAGTGCCCAGAGCACCTGTGTGCTGACTGGCCCCTCTGCAGTGCCCAGAGCACCTGTGTCCTAGCTGGGCCATCTGCGGTGCCCACCGCACCTGTGTCCTGGCGGGGCCCTCTGCAGTGCCCTGAGCGCCTGTGTCCTGGCGGGGCCCTATAGATGTGCAGCAATTAGTTTGTTCATTCCTTATAACTCATACGCTGCATAATCATCAAAGCAGTTTCTTCCTTGCTATTCCCTTGACTTTCGTGAGACATTGAGACATGTTCGCTGCATCTAATCAGAAATATCTTCGTCTGATGAAGTGCAGAAAAAACCAGTATCACTGCGGATAGTCCAGCTATTTTTTTTTATTTTTCAGCCTAAATCATTCAAGTTTGCAAATAATTTGAATTTCAGTTAATTAATGATTTTTATCCAAGAGAATAATTTGCACACAGTCCACTAACATAAAGTTTTCCTTGAAGCAAATCGCTGGCCAAAGCCTCTTCTTTGCATAAAGACGAACACACTAGAATGAAAAGCTCTGGCCTGTACATAGCTGTAAATCATCTGTATCTCTACGTCAATTTATTGCCTATAAAATTAATGAGACTGTCTATAAAGATCGAGGGACTGTCCCTCTGCATTCATAAAGCTCCTCTTTTATGTCGAAGAGCAGGCACGGCAGCGCATATTTGTGTAGTCATTAATCATTGCAGACCAGCTGATTATGTCACGAATTCGAATAAAAGTGTGAATCTTTGCTAGGGGAATTTGTTTGTGATACAAAGACACTAATCATCGCATGACTTTAAGAAAATGCTGACACTTCTTTAGAAATCGATCTGCGAAAAGTCCTAAGATTATCCGTAGAATTAGATAAAATTGTGGGCAAAGAAGCCAATCACTGCAAGACTTTGGGAAAATTCCTGAGATCTCCTTGGATATCAGTAAATTGTTGCCCCAAGAAACTAAACATTTCAAGGTTATAACAATTACGTGCTTATGTTCGAAGAATGTCACAGAAATAAGCTATATGCATTGCAATGCTGAAGATAAATCATGAGATGTTATAGTTTAGTTGTTTGCGTTGGTACTCATGACAAAATTAGTATATAAAATGACTGAAAAATATAAGAAATTATTTAATTTCTTTTTACTTAATGATATTAATCCAAGAATGGTTAATAGTAATGCTTAAAGAATTATCTGCATTATTTGCTGGTTATCTTATACTGATACAATGATGCGAATCACTACATCATTATCAAGAAAATTTTAAATAATTTTTACCGATTAGGAAATTGAGCAATATATGTGATGATCGTTGCATGTACACCAAGGGTGAACATTTTTGAAAATTTCTTTGGTTACTAACTTGTTTTTATTAATATTTTTGTTTACATGTATGTCATAAGTAAAGGATCGGTTGTGTTTTTATTATAATTACTAGTGGACCCGTGCGTGAAGAAATTCACGCAATAATCGATATGTTTGTTTTCTTCTCTGACTTGCCGTTTCCACATTTCCCGCTCACGCTTATTTGCAACTCTCCGTAATCTTTCTGCTCTCTCCATTTCTAGCAGGTCTTCCTTTTTGAGACTATTGTAGTCTCCTTCTTCTTTTACCCTTCCTATCCTCTTTGTTAATTAAACGTGCATCTTCCAAAGTAAAATCATAAGTAAAAAACACTGCATTAAACTTGAATGCACCGTATCCAAAATACGGTCTTCCATACTTAACTCTCTCCTCTCCTTCATTGAAGGGCTGAAGCGAATTCTACTCTCTCAGAAGAAATAGTTGTCTACTGCTCGTGAAATAATTGTCTACTGCTCCCATGATCATCTACCGAATTTATATATTGTGACCTGAGAAGTGAAGAACCCAAAATGAAGAAAACAATTTGCCATCAAGGTCTTTACCCGCCTGCTGACCGCTGAAGAATATCTTACCATTTGCGTCGATAATTGTGCAGTCTTAAGAGCATCAGACTTCAACGTTATCAAAGAAAGACCGGAATCAGATATTGCTACTGTTTGAGTGCCATCATCTGCAATCTGGAATATTTTCTACCTATCAGTTTTCTATCGAAGCTTGGCAGAATGACCACAGTCTTCAAGCAGATGAATACACTGATGAAACAAGACCGCTAGAGCTAATTTTTGCCTATCTATTTCGTTAAGAGCGTGACACCGAACATGTAAATAAATATATATATGTATTAATAAACACACGACGGTCATTCTTAGTATTAGATTATTAAAAAATACACCAGACTGGCGACGTGATAACGGAGGAAGCGGCTGAATTGATGTTTGTTTGGTTCCGGCATGAAAATCAACGCACCTAGTAAGCTCATTCTGAATAAAAAAAATATTTTATTGGAATTAAAGAAAAACTTCGTACTCAGTAAGCCAGTTGAGCACGCAGACAATTATGCAGGCTATTAATGTACGGCTAATTGGTTTGCAGAGAAAAATCTATGAACCCAGTGATCCAGTTATGTATGCAAGAATTCTTGTATAAGGTTTAAATGTAAACTATCGATGCACCCAGTAAACTACTTCTAAGTTCTACTGCCGCACGGAAATCTATGTACTAAGCAAACAAATTTAGGCTATAAGCAAAAAAGTCCTCTGAAGAGTATGCGAATAAAATCTATGCACTTCGCAAACAAGGCCACATGCACGTTTGCATCTATCTCGTCTGTTCTAATAATATACACTACCAAATTACATCAATCACTGTAATACATGCGTTCGGACATTCTGCTACTTCTATGCAAAGCTCAAGAACAAAGAATGCAGTTTAATTAAGCAATAAACCACTGTTGATACCGACCTTACTTTTAAGGTAAACACGCCAGGTTTGTGCGCTGGCTAAGTTATGATTCGCATGAGCACACTGGAACAATATTCCCTTCGCGTTGACCAACAAAGAGATCTGCCGTTCCAAAATGTTCCCTTCATTTTGCTGAATACATGCGTCTCCCTCCGCCGTGTAGCTCAATCACAGGGAGAGATGGATGTGAAAGCGTCGGTGTAGCGAGTTGGGGGTAAATTTGTTTAACAAAAGCAAACATTTATTCAAGTCCACCCAGTTCATATAATGACAAGAGTCGCTGCTGGAAGCGCCGCAGAAGCGCGAGTTGACCTCCGCGAGGGGGCGCCGGCACCTTCCCTATGCACAGCATATTAATTGATGTATTGAGGTTCTTTATTGAGCTGTATTGAAGCGTGGCCAGTTTGGAAAGCGAGTTTGAAGGTACACAGGAATGCGTAAATAGAGCTTTGGAACTATGCCACGTGATATAGGCCGGCCATTTGAGTTGGTGCTTGAAGGAGTTTGTTTTCACGTCACCGAAAAACGTGACTGACATTTGGAAAACTTTTAGTGATGTTGACGGAAAGTTTTTCTTTCGTTTCGTGCAAGTGCGATTCAATTTGAAGAGGCAAGCACGTTCACCGGCGTATCACAGTAGCGTGAAGCAAAAAATACACATTCCGTTTTTGGGAATTTCCTTGTCAGCGAAGGGGGCTGGTGCCTCTGAGGCAAAGCTTGACGAGGCGCACTGTCACTGGTTTATATCGGAACTCCCAAAGTCTAAACACTTTTAGACACACTTTTATTATTCTCTGATCACAAGTAAATGTTTACAACCATAAACACCAATTAAAAACCGAGAACACTTCCTACTCAAAGTGATTTAACACTTATGGGATGCTCTATATCTATTTAAAGTCTGTCAAGTCAAATTTCTATAAAAACACGAAACACATGCTGTCAAATCAAACATAGCACGCCTAACAATAGTATGCAACAAAATTTGGGCTGATTTTCTGTGGTATGCATAGAAGTACCACATGACAATAGAAAGAGTCGATAACTGCACAAGATATTGTACTAATATATATCCCCGCTATCACAAAAAAGGAACATATCCTGCAATACAGTACTTTTTGAAGTGTTTTTTGAATGCCGAATGTGACATAGGTTGCACAAACTCCTCAGGGAGCCTATTGTAATTATGTACACATTGGAATATTGTGGAACGCCGTTCAACTTTCAGGCGAATATCCGGCAAATTGAATCGACTGTTCCTTGTACCATAATCATGAGCTGGTAGTAGTGTACTAGTAGTAGTAGTGTACCCCAGTCATAGCCATTTTTATAAACTTTAAAAGAAAGTTATTATATACATCTCTAAATTTCAGTAGTTGCAGATCATAATAAATGCTATTAGTTGAAACGACTGGAATATTATTGTTATCTCTTTTGACTTTTAATATAACTCTCCGCATTTCATTCATGATGGTATGTACTCGTTTCAATAGATTGTCAGAAGTTCCTCCCATGTAACTATTCCGTAAGTTAACAGCGAATATAGCAAGGTATAGTAAAGAGATATTAGTGCAGTTTTCGGTAGATTTTTGGATACTGCATATATAGCACCTTTAGCTTTAGTAATTTTGCTGCAAATTAGCGACACATGCGGTGAGAAATTCATACTTCGATCTAATACTACGCCGAGATACCTAAAAGACTCCACCCACTGCAATCTCACTCCATTAAGATGTACATCTCTCAAGACGCAATTTTTGACCGAACTAAAAAGCATAAGCTAAGTTTTGTTGGCATTAGGTTTAAGCTTATTCAACGTCAACCAATTAGCAACAGTATCAATAAAGTAATTCAATTTTTCAAGAGCTCCCTGCAATGAGTTGCAATTTACATAAAATACAGCATCATCAGCATACAACTGACTTCCTACTCTCTCAGAAAACATGTCATTAACATTGAAAAGAAGTGGCCCCAAAACGGAGCCCTACGGTACACCATGTCAGTAGATTTTGATTCAGAATGTACTTCTCCTATAGCCACAAACTGCCTACGATTTTATAAATAGCTTCCTAAAAATCATTCAAGTATCCTCTAATACCATAATGATCTAATTTTCTCATTAAGATCGTAGTATCTACAGTGTCAAATGCTTTCGTTAAATCTAAAAATAAACAAATAGTAAATGTATTTTTGTTAAAACAGGTAATATATCGGTAACGAGATTAAAAACCGCATGAGTCGTATTTCTTCCTTTTCTAAAACCGTGCTGATCGTTATTGAGCACATTGGTAATCTCCAAATATTGAGTTAAGCGAGCATGTAGCGCCTTTTCCAAATTTTGTTAAAAGTTGACGAGGTGGAAATGGGATACGTCACCGGCACACCCAGATTTATGCAAGGAAACCACTCTTGCAACCTTTATAATTTCTGGGAAATTATTTCAGTTACACATTTGTTGAAAATTGAGTAGAGATATTACACTATATGAGGCAATATCAAAAGTAAATATTTAGGCTGAATCTCATTTTTATGATATCGTTTAAAACGTATTTCAAAAACAGATTCATTTATTTCCTCCGGAGTAATTGGAAAAAATTGCACTCTGTTTGTACTCTCGGTCTCTGGATTCTCTGGAATATATATTGCACATTGTTATTTGGTAGCTAACTGTTGAGCGTTATTTCTAGCTATGAAAAAAAAACCTTTGATATGATTTGCCAGGGTTAAACCATGCAGCATTCTTCCGTTCACCCGCATTTCACTGACCGTCGTAAATCATTGAAAACTCCCCACCTTTTCGTTGGATTACTGGAAACTTTATTCTTTCAAATAAAACAATACTTTTGTGGCCCTTATGACTGCGTTAAGTACGTTTCTGAAAACAGTATACGATCGTTTCAATATTTTATTTGATCGAAATAATAGAAAAAACTGTGTTTTTTCTGACAAGCACCTTTATTTCTTTCGTAATCCATTTATCTTTATTAGTGCGATAGCGAACTCGCCTTAGGGGGAATGCCTTGTGTTACAGTTCATTCAGTTTCGTCACTAGAGTGTTCAATTCATTAGACAGATTACCAATGCAACTGATTAGAAGAGGCAGCTGCGATACATCACGTACAAACTTGTTGCTGCGTGGGTTACTACTAAAATTCCTATACAGACTATATTTTTCAGGAATCAAATAACAATCAAAGACTGCGAGCACAGGTAAATGATCAGCAATGTCTATACTAACAACTCCGCAATATTCAATACCATTAAGACTTGTAGTGCTCCATGTATGGTCTAAGAGGGCATACTTCGTTATAGGATTATCTACAGATATTCGTGTGGGTATATCAATCAGAGGGAAATATTGTTTCCATTGAAAAGAGACGTCTGCGATTTGTGATGACATGTTGTGCAGCACACTTTTTTTTTTCTTTCGTCCATGAAACTCTTTCTTTAGCTAACACCACAGCAAATCGGATGGTGTACTGCAGTATAGGCTACAAAACAAAGTTTTACTACATCATTTTACTAATCTCTTAATATAGTTCTCGCCGATGACGCTGTATACTGTCTACGTTTCTGGACTTTCTTCGATTTAGGAAGTCCCCCTTGTAGGAATTTTCTTCGCTTTGGGAAGTCTCAGTAGTGGCGATTTTCTTCGTTTTCGGGGAAAACTCCGTTGCAAAAATTTTCTTCGCTTCGGAAAGTCTCCGTTTTGAGGAGTTCTGTTGTAATGACTTCACTAAGGGAGGCCAGTAGTGATCCTTGACCCCCAATTCCGCCTTGTGTAAGGGCCTCAGTGGCTTTCACAGCGCTGAAAACTAAACTCAAGGGGGTTCAACTTTGCGATTTCAGTGGAACAGTGACGTTATCACGAGGTCACGTTGGGTGAAAGTGGCGTGTTCCGGTAGTGAGGTAGTGAACACCACCTATTAATAAAGTTTACGAAGCAGTTTCATATTACTCTGGTCACCCTGCCCCTAATGGAACTTTCATTTTGATTTCTTATCTTTGGGTGTACTGTGGTAAAGGCGTTTCGACCTGTCTAGATTCCGACCCACAGACAGGTAATGCATTTCGATCGCCATTAGCGGAAAATATAATACGTTCACGCATGCAATGATGTCACCAAGTGAGGCCACGCCGGTAGGCCCTCCTCTCGTACAAGCCTTACTTTTGGTAGCCGCCTTAGGAAGTCCAGTATTGGCTAACGGGTGCAGTGACGTCATCAGGGAACACTGTAAGTCCCGCCTACGTAGAGGCCCAGTCATTCTGTGATCTTAAGATGCCCAGCATTGGCTGACAGGTGCAGTGACGTCACCAAGGAAGGCCGAGAGTCCCACCCTAGGCTGAGGTTTTGTGCGTCTGTCGCTCGGCTTACGCTCGTCTGGCCGCCGGCTGACCACTTTAAGTTGACCCGATGGCCGGGTGTCGAGAGACTGGCCGCCGTGTTATGTATAAACATGACTGCGGCTATCGAAAGCTCATATCGGCGGCCAGGTTCGTCTTCCTGGGGTCAACTGAGCTCAGCCGAAGCCCAAGAGAGGTCGGGAGCAAGCCAGGTGTTATGAGGGAGGGAGACTGGATGCTAAATGTGTCATCGATTGACATAATTAGCGCAATATAAGGTAAACTCCGCTTTAATTAACAAGGGCCAAGTCCCATAAGGAGTTTTTTGCCAATGACCGAATGGTGCTATTTCTCCGGAACTTGATGTTTAGCTCGGACGTGAAAATATTAATGATGGTAAAAGGTGTAGTCTCCTTGACTGCACACTCCATCTGGAAAATCCACATGCACTGGTTCGTGTTGCCGAAAAATCCGTCTTAAGGCAGTCGACGACAGATTATCAGGACTATGGTGTCACTGACGCAAAGCTCATATGGCAACCGAGACCCGCGACCATAAGGTCAATACCCCCCTCCTCTCTACCCCCGTGGACTGTGCAAGATAGTTAACTGCTGACGCTGCTTTGCCGAGCACTGAGGCTTTCCCCCTTGGTTTGGAAAGGCAACACCAATAACCACTAAGCAACTATGATTTTATACGTGAACTCCTTCCCCTAAAAAACTATATCGCATCTGAAGACACACGAACGATTCTTTAGGTAGCACATTAAAGCATAAAATGATCCTTTATTTTTGGTGCGAATAGCACAACTAATACCGGCCGGTAAAACAAGCCGTTTTGAGGTAATGGGTACCATAGTAAATTATTTCAGTCATTAATATTTTGGGTTTTGATTCACTAAACCTCGTTTTCTTGAAACTCCGTGTTTTTCTAGCCCTTGGAACTCCGTGTTTTAGAGCAGCATCTGGCGACGCTAGCCTTCCACAGTGTCAGAGACCAGTTAAAACTTGCAATTCCTACATGCGTTTTTTTTTTATTTTTTGCCTCCCAGTAGAGGGTTACCTTGTTAACTCTGCTTGCAGGGGTTACGAATACTTGCGGTTGAATATCACTTCGTTGGACCGAGTACTCAGCAGGGAGTGCGAAAGTTAACTTGTGATTAAATATTACTTCGTTAGACCGAGTACTCAGCAGGGAGTACGAACGTTCACTTGTGGTTAAATATCACTTCGCTAGACCGAGTACTCAGCAGGGAGTGCGAACGTTCACTTGTGGTTCAATATCATTTCGTTAGACCGAGTACTCAGCAGTGAGTGCGAACGTTCACTTGTGGTT
>LQNS02278097.1:22069196-22081832 GCA_001587735.2 Parhyale hawaiensis
ACCGAGTACTCAGCAGGGAGTGCGAACACTTGCGGTTGATTATCACTTCGTTATACCGAGTACTCAGCAGGGAGTGCGAACGTTCACTTGTGGTTGATTATTACTTCGTTAGACCGAGTACTCAGCAGGGAGTGCGAACACTTGCGGTTGAATATCACTTCGTTAGACCGAGTACTCAGCAGGGAGTGCGAACGTTCACTTGAGGTTAAATATCACTTCGTTAGACCGAGTACTCAGCAGGGAGCGCGAACGTTCACTTGTGGTTGAATATCACTTCGTTAGACCGAGTACTCAGCAGGGAGTGCGAACGTTCACTTGTGGTTGATTATCACTTCGTTAGGCCGAGTACTCAGCAGGGAGTGCGAACGTTCACTTGAGGTTAAATATCACTTCGTTAGGCCGAGTACTCAGCAGGGAGTGCGAACGTTCACTTGTGGTTAAATATCACTTCGTTAGACCGAGTACTCAGCAGGGAGTGCGAACGTTCACTTGAGGTTAAATATCACTTCGTTAGACCGAGTACTCAGCAGGGAGTGCGAACATTTGCGGTTGAAAATCACTTCGTTTAAGCGAGTATCGAGTCTTCGCTTTGCAGCCACGGCTTTTACATAAGTTACTGTCCCTTAAACGATACTTTTTCAAGCTGATGAATGCATGCAAGGCTACTTGCATTAGCAGTACCGAGGCCCTGCATGGGTCGTATTTAACTGTGACAGACACTCACGCAATAACTGGGAGGCCGGTACTAATTTCAAAGGCCGGCTGATGGACAGCACCTGGTGCGGAAGTAGCTGTGGTGCAGCAGGCTTGAGAAGGAAGTAAAGTGCATAAGCGTGTCTTCTGCGGTAGCCCAGACTAGCTACTTTTGATTTAAGATTCAAATTTATAAGTTTGTTGTTTTATTGACACGATGCTTAGATACGTATTTACACAGGAATAAATCACAAGTATATATTCCTATTCATGTGCGCGTGTATGTATGCTTGTATACACTGTAAAAAAAAGCTCAGCGTTTTAACAGGAAGAAATTAGAAACGTGTCAGTGTTTTTATCCGTTTTGAAAGAGAGCTTAATGTTTCCGTCGTTGCACTGGAAGCGCCTGTAGTTCACATGGTTTACAGAACGAAAATATTTCGTTCTGTCTTACTACGGAGATTTCTGCATTATTTTGTGTATCGCAGAAAGTGTCTGTTGATAGGCCTGTTAATGGGAAGTTTCCCCCAACTCTGCTAAATCCCACCTCCAGAAGCTCATATTCCAAAGTTCATCACAAAATCATATATATATTAGCTCCGTGAAAGAAATATATCTATGGTAGATGCCAAATTAGATTTCAAGGAATGATTTAGAAACAGTACCAGCGTGCACTGTGCGTGAAATTAGTTTGTGGGATACAAGTAACCAATTTTTGAACTGAGGGTAAAAGCAACGTTAATGGTTCGATAATTATATATACATCCAAGTTAGAAGTCTGAATGAAGTAGGTTTGGTAATGGCCGAGGCCTAAGCTTTTTGCAAAAGGACCGCTAAACAACGGGATCAAAATCCACAGTCTGCGCGCTAACGAGAATTTATTTGTTTTTGTTATTGCTAGAACCACTAAATACGTTCCGTTACCAATAACAGGAAATTCATTGGTGTCCGGCCAATTGGCTACCAGACGCCGTCTGGGGGCAGTTCATGTATTTTTATTTACTGTGTACATGAAGTTATTCTACTGGAAAATTACCAAGATTAAAACTATCGTGCTGAAAGATGTGCCTCGTACAGGGCTTTTGCAGGATTGACAGCTCGACGAAGGTAAACTATTTTGTGGATTTCTAATGATAGTGCAAGCAAAGCTGACTACTTTGGGGCTGATCGGTAGAGCGCTGTTTGCCAGATAGACCACTGTTCGATAGATCGAGACCAGCGGAGGCAAAACAGACTACTTTATTTAACATGAAGGTTCCGCAGTACCCTCTACCTCGCAACAAGTCTTAGGCTTTATTGCAAAAAGCTCACGTTTGACACGACCGCGAGCATAATCCTGTCCACCAAAGCAGAGTTTTTGAATTTCTCAAGCGAAATCAATTTCACACAATGCCTGATATCCTAACCAAAGTTGCAAATCGAATGCCTGCATTTGAAGTTTCACGCAAGTTGAACCTAAGTGTGTTGGATGATCTCGGTCAGAGTGAATTGCACTGCGCTAACAGAATACGCATTAAGTACGACTGGCTCTTCTCCCGAGTGGTCAAAGAGTCCAGCTTCGATGAGTGCAGTCAACGCGAGTTCAATCCCACCTGCAACCAGTGCAGATTTTTCATAAAAAAACCGGAGACTGAGTAAGGAATCTGGCAGGGGAAGCATGTAGGAAAGATTCTCATGTTGAATGTCAGTGGTGGTCACTACTCTCGTACTTTACGGTGGCAAAAAATCAAAGTGATCATAAATTTGCGTGAGGCGAAAAGAAAACTAATGTAGTCGTTGTATGCAATGCCATGAAAGATTATTACACATATTATTCATACTGTTTTCAAGTTCTTAATCATTAATCATAATCACACCAGGTCCAAAGCGGCTCTTCATTACAAGGTTGGATAGTTTTGTTTACATAAGTTTTCAGTCTAAAATCTTTGCCAATGTAAATTGCATGGTAGTATGTCCAAAAGAAGACAGAAAAACCATATATTCCTCTCATAATTTAAACAAAAAAGCTGATTTATGCCGAGCCATCCAGGAGTGTATCCACTTTCTATGCATACTAAAATAAAAAGTAACGTATTTAATAATGCTAATAATAATAGTATAACCATAAGGACGTGCGCTTCGTACAAGAGTGCGCCAAGCACAGCAAGATGTGATGACCAAAGGGCCACCTCATCACACCTTCACTGGCCACCCATTATTAAGCCTTCTCATCAGCAGGCAAATGAGTATACTACCTTGAATTTACTCGATAGATTTGCGTTAGTAATTCACTTATTTTTTAATGTCTTAAATGCATGTTTAGGGCAGAGCTGTGAGGTCATAATGCCATGGTGAATATTTTGCAAGTACTGCATACTATGTGATGCTTGAAGTAAACATAGGGTGAAAACCTCTAGGCTGGTGCAGGGCTTAGTACGTACTAAGAAGAGGCTGCTCAAAATAGACGGCGTTTATTGTAGCTGAATACCGAACTGTGCAAATCAGTATTTTATTTCTATACTCTTGTTGGGTTTTCATTGGTTAATACTGGATAGAAGACTATGCAAAGTGGTACAATGCTCAACATACTTCTCTCGTTTCCCAATAGCTGGATATTCAGGAAACGATTTTACAAAGTAGCGTAATATTCTTGATAACATTTCCAGGTTTGCAATCAATACACACTGAACAATAGATTAGCAAAAATAGGGCACGAGAACAACGCTTGTCTGCCGCTGGTAGAGACCGAGATTGTGAGATCGATTACAAGCGATAGGGCAGCAGTTCTGTGACACAACGGATCTTGTACAGTGAGAGACATAGCGTTCATATAAAGAAGAAAATGATACATTGTAACTAAATAGAATGATAGATCTGGCTATTTGTGGTGGAAGATTTGACTTCATGTAATAAACGAACCTGACTAAATGTTGTAAAAGATCTAATGCGCCTGTGCGTACCAACTGGCTAAATGCTGGGAAGACTTCGCTAATTCTAGTAAAGGAAGATCTAGCGTATGTCTCCCCATCATCTGGCTAAATGGTGGGAAGACTTCGCTAATGGTAGTGGAAGATGAAACGTATGTATGCCGACCGTCATGCTAGATGCCGTAGAAGACTTCACTAATTGTAGTAGAAGATCAAACGTATGTATGCCCACTGTTTGGCTAAATCCTTGGGAAGACTTCGCTAATTGTAATAGAAGATCTAACGTATGTATGCCCACTCTCTGGCTAGATAATGTGCAAGACCTAAACATCTACTATAGGCTACAACACACACATAATCTGAAAATCTACTACAGCACATCTGACTGGANGCCAAACCGTATCCAGGATACGTGCCCGGGAATTCCCGCGGCTGTGAAGGCCTGGTCACGGGCCTTTGTGAACTTGGTTGCTTTTGTGCCCTTGGTGGACAATGTGGACTTGGTGAAATTCGTGGACTTTGTGGACTTGGTGGACTTGGTGGACTTTGTGGGCTTTGTGGGTTTGGTGAATGTAAAAGTATTGTGGAATTTTTCGATGGGATGGTAAGATATTTTCAAATACATATTTTCATGACTTATTCAACAAAAGGGTTGCGTTTGGTGCACTAGTGATAATAATAATAGTATAATCATAAGGACGTGCGCTTCGTACAAGAGTGCGGCAAGCACAGCAAGATAAGATGACCAAAGGACCACCTCATCACACCTACACTGGCCGCCCATTATTAAGCCTTTTCATCAGCAGGCTAATGATTATACTACCTTGAATTTACTCGATAGTTTTGCGTAAGTAATTCACTTATTTTTTAATGTTTTAAATAAATGTTTAGGGCAGAGCTGTGAGGTCATAATGCCATGGTGAATATTTTGCGAGTACTGCATACTATGTGATGCTTGAAGTAAGCATAGGGTGAAAACCTCCAGCCTAGTGTTGGGCTTAGTACGTACTGAGAAGAGACTGCTCAAAATAGACGGCGTTTATTGTAGCTGAATACCGAACTGTGCAAATCAGTATTTTATTTCTATACTCTTTCTGGGTTGTCATTGGTTAATACTGTATAGAAGACGATGCAAAGTGGTATAATGCTCAACATACTTCTCCCGTTTCCCAATAGCTGGATATTCAGGAAACGATTTTACAAAATAGCGTAATATTCTTGATAACATTTCCAGTTTTCCAATCAATACACACTGAACAATAGATTAGCAAAAATAGGGCACGAGAACAACGCTTGTCTGCCGCTGGTAGAGACCGCGATTGCGAGATCGATTACAAGCGATAGGGCAGCATTTCTGTGTCACAACGGATCTTGTTACAGTGAGAGACATAGCATTCACATAAAGAAGAAAATGATACATTGTAACTAAATAGAATGATAGATCTGGCTATTTGTGGTGGAAGATTTGACTTTATGTAATAAACGAACCTGACTAAATGTTGTAAAAGATCTAATGCACCTGTGCGTACCAACTGGCTAAATACTGGGAAGACTTCGCTAATTGTAGTAAAGGAAGATCTGGCGTATGTCTGCCCATCATCTGGCTAAATGC
This sequence comes from Parhyale hawaiensis, assembly GCA_001587735.2. Classification (NCBI taxonomy): domain Eukaryota; kingdom Metazoa; phylum Arthropoda; class Malacostraca; order Amphipoda; family Hyalidae; genus Parhyale; species Parhyale hawaiensis. The sequence goes on from LQNS02278097.1 coordinate 22,074,408, forward strand.
TGGGAAGACTTCGCTAATTGTAATAGAAGATCTAACGTATGTATGCCCACTCTCTGGCTAGATAATGTGCAAGACCTAAACATCTACTATAGGCTACAACACACACATAATCTGAAAATCTACTACAGCACATCTGACTGGACTAAACAAAATACAAATTTCATTTATGAAGTACTTGACTTCTAGTGCAGTTACACACCGGTGAAAAGATTTGTCTTAATATATACTGCGAATGACTTGCGTTGATACGGAGAAAGACTTACATGAAAGACGCGGCAGATTTGCCTTAATTTGTGAAACATTAGCTTTATTACAGTTGATGTTTCGTCTTGATACGACAAAGGCGCTGAAAAGGTAAAAGAAAGGGAAAAAAGGTTATTAATAAATTACAACCAGCATTTGCGAGGGTCCGAGCTGCAATATGAGAAAATTTTCAGAGGAACTAATGTTATTTACATATATGCCCCAAGTTAATGTTGTACGAATGTACTATCCACCTAACTCTATTCTGATCACAATTTATTCTGATCACAATTTATTCTGATCACGACTGACGGTGAAGTTATAGCAAATTCGCATTACTTTTTGTGTCGTTCGCTCAACTCTACGTGACTTATTTCTGACCCTGACGTTTCTTTGTTTCAATTAAGTATTAATATCACTTGGATTTGCACTGGACATGTGTTTCTATAATGCAAGAGCTGCGTATTGATCGGTACGAAGAAAGGCTGGTCACTTGATCGAGGACCGGACGGTTGTTAGCTTCCGGAAATTCTAGACTTTCTATTGCATATTTTTTTGGCCTGTCATACGCGTTGGAAAATTCTGGAACGTGGCACTGTGCATGAATGGATTATTGACAGACACCCAGAAAGCACCGGAATGCCTTTAGAGGCACGCGTTCTAAAAAAAGACATTGCGGCATTCATGCATCATTGGAACTAGTTTCAAGCAATATGGCGACTTCAACACGCAAAACACTCTCTTGTGCAGAAAGAACTCATTATTGCCAAACATCAAGAAAACCAGTCGATTTCAGAAATTGCTGATATTGTGCGTAGGTCTAAAAGTGTCGTTCAGCGTGAAATAAGCAAGTATAACAGATAAAACGTTAGTTGAAAATCCAAGACGGGTAGGCCCACAAAAACATCTTAAAAGGACGATCGTAAACTTGTTAGAATGTCTGCAAAACACCATTTTTAAACGGCTGCAGCTGCATCAATTTCCCGCTAATTTGAGGAAGAGAAAGGTAGTAACATCTGAATGAAAACAGTTTCTTGCAGGCTACACATCCAGGATTTCATGCCCGGTTCCAGCTTCGGAGCCTTTCGTTTCAAAGCAACAACAAAAGGCACGTCTGGTTTGTGAGAGAACGTGTTCTGTGGACTGACGCACAATGGGCTGCAATTCATTTCACTGACGAAGCCAAGTTTTTTCTGCTCGGCTCTGAGAGGCAGTATTTACGTGCGCTACAAAATAAGTGAAAGACTGTCTCCTCAATGTGCTAAGAAAACAGATAAGTTTGGTGGGGGCAGTGTGCTGGTGTGGGAAATGATTTCTTCCGCAGCTATTGGCCCCATCATCCGTATTCATGGCAAAATCAATGCTGAAATTCACACACAAACGGCTTCTTCAGGAGCATATTGCACCAAACTTATACCTTAGCTCTTGTGATTCCCCCAGTTTCATGCAGGACAATGCACCTTGTCAAGAGGCTTTGGAGGTTGTAGTCTTTTTTGAAAAAGAAATTGTCCCGATGAACTGGCCAACCCAGAGCCCCGACTTGAACCCTATATAGCTAGAAATTCTATGAAAGCTTATGGAAGAGAGGGCTCCTAAAAGAAACCCACAAAATTAAGATCGTTTGTGCGATTTACTGAAAGTAGAATTGGAAGGTTGTTATATATGCGTCTCGCACATACAACATTCCAATGTGTTAGCCTTAACATTCAAATGTACAAACGCAATCTTTGTATCACGCGGTTCAGGCTGGCGGATGTTACCCCCGCCGTCTCCAGGTCAGAGTCTCTCAGATAAAGAAACGAAAAGGTTTTTTATGACGCCGTGCAAAAATGTGCCGGTTTACCAGCACTGCCTAGGAGCGACATGCGTAATTCTCAATGACCTTCCGGCCGGAACCTATATCAGTAAAAGCTGTCTGTCAAAGCCTGTAACCAGAGTTTCGAAGATATTTATTATTCTCGTAAACGTACAGTAATTTACCGGCGGATTTCCGACTCGAATCCGGCGGAAACAACCGGTGTTCTAATGAAGCCGGCAATCATAGATATTTAAGGCGCTTGTACTCTCAAGCGTCAGCTTATTTCAGTACNATTCTTAGTCAGTTGTCTGCATCTATCAAGTAGCATGCTTGCTACTTATTATGGGATCATATCTTCTAAGTCTTGTATAATAAGATGTAAATAAACAAGAAGATCTTGACGACATTCCTTCACCATCCAGCACTGTAGCCTGATAACTATACTCGGCCTTAAAGTTCACTCTCACAACCAAGTACTCTGACGAACTCAATTAGAACTCACGCACGCCCAGAAATACAATATATTACAAAGGGATAACTGTCGATTTTTGCAGGACATCAATTAGGTCATGGTCATATGAGCAAAAATGCAGGGAAGGCATAGAAAATTATGGGATGTCGACAAAATATTAGACTTTAGTGCTATTATCTATACAATCGCTTACTTCCAGCATCGTTCCTTAATTTTTGGCCACTTCTGAATTCCTTCGTAACTCTTCATCTTTAATTTTTTTCCAGTAGGATACATCAGCTTATATCTCAACAACAAGTTTACTTTGCTTTTCTACCACTCTAAAATATGTGTTTGTTATTGGACTAAGTTTACTTAAGACTGTCTTCAACTAAAGACACGTTAGTGACGTTACTGCCGAGTGACAAAAAATTTAAAATCTACGTCGACGTTTCGGCATCTTACTAGTGCCATTCTCAGGACTATTAAAATCTGAAATGGAAATATACAGAGATAAATTTCACAAAAATGCAATAATTACCAAGATATAAAGATACAAGGATCTAAAACAATGTTTAACAGTAAAATATCTACAGACAGCAGCAAAAATTTGCAGTGCTATCTAGACGGTGACATGACGGTAAGTGGGACTATTCCGGCGTTATTGGAACGATTCTGACTATTGGAGTTTTACTAGACTCCAAGATTCATTGTACTTGACATTGATAAAGGGATTTTGGCGTTTGATTTCTATAGCTTCGGCAAATTTGAGGTCGATGGATTGGGAGAGGCTGTGTAAAATACAGAAAAGCTTTTTAACTATTTCAAAGGGTGGAGCGGCCATATGGTGTTTGTAGATACTACTAGACGAATATCTATGTTATTTTATGCGGGTCTCGAGAGCGTTCGTCGTATGACCAATGTAAGCAGCATTACAGCTGCTCTCGGAACACGTAAACTGGTAAACAACTCTCGCTCTCGAGACATCGCTCTGAGGTTAACGGTGGAGAAACAAGATGATAATTTGAATTGTTTGAAGTAGGGGTGCAGAGATACAGTTTTATGCTCATCGACTGGTTTAACATGATTTTTGATTATGGATTCCAGAGATTTGTTTTCAATTTTGAATGCGGATAGGTTAGTTAGCCGCACAAAGAATGGTATTTCTTTTTTGAGAAAACTATTGTGTAAAATCATATAATTTTGTACTTAATTTATGCATTATAACCTAATGTTTACTTGGTGAAAACTTCATTATGATTCATGCATTACGATCGAAGTAATAAGTGATTTATGGCAGTGGTGTTCACGATCCTTATAATTTGACCGCTACTGAGTGTACATGCACACACAAATTTATATCACTAATCACTGCTTACATATTTGAAAGCAAGCATAATGTAGGATTTAACAATCACAAAAAACAATTACTATTATTTTACAGTTACTATACCATATACTATGAAACAATTACTATACTTATAGGAGCTAGTTTTACTATTATATTGCTAAGTAGTAGACAATATAATCTAGTAAAATGCATAAATCCCATTAATAGTATAAGTTGCTTTCTATTTAACAAACTACATAGTTAGCTCCTAAAGATTGTTACGCTCCACATCCTGCTTGTTTTCATATCGGGAAGAGCATGATTGGTTTAAACAGAAATCTAAGTAGAATTTTCTCCCTTTTATTTTTTTTAGTTCAGATACGCCCTTAATAACAGAATTGGCTGATTATGTTTAACAAGCTCCAAATTATCGTCTCCAAATAGAAATGTCCTTGATGCTAAGCAAATAGAAAATCTCGTTTGCTCAAATTATATCTAATGAGAATTCCCGACTTCCTTAAAATAAAAATTAAGTTTCTGACTGGTATTCTTGCATCGTTTCGAGTCCTTCATCAAGACGCCTCCAATTAGTTTCGAAAACATAGCCGGAACATTGCAATAATTTGTATAGTTTCTGATTGCTTCAAATTAACGCAACTGGTTCTCGATAGCTGCCTATTCGTTAATTTGTATGTCTTGCCTCGTTCTTGAATGTCTCTAACACGTGAATGAAGTGACAAGATCAACTGCTCAGCTTTGATGTTAGCTTCCGTTCGGGTGCTTTTGATTATTTTGCAACTATATACTCTTGGCGGGTAATATTAAATTAGTTTCGCGTTAAAAATTCTTCCATATGTCACAAAATCTTATCCATTGTGATAAACCTGGGCTCCTTATTAGCTTCTGGAAGTTCCTAATTAGTTCAAAGTTACCTACACATCTTTCAATATTTATTTTATTCTACATTAACTTTTTATTTCTAGAATCGTATCTGAGACATTGCACCTAATCTTTTATTTTTGAGCTCCTAATTGCTTTAAAATTATATGCTTGACTAGCAGTAGTTGCTGCATGAACGTTTCCTTCACTGCGGAAAACATGGACTACTCACATTTGATTTTTTACGGGGGGAGGGGGCAGAGGAGCCTATTTTTATTTATGGCTGATTGCCGTATTATTTTGAAATTGGATACTTGGTTTAATGTACTCAGGTAGGCATTCTAAACATTTCCTCCATAAAATAAGTTCGAATTTATTGCAAAAAAACATGATCTGTTTCTCGCTGATTGTTGTTTTTTGATTGAGCTCTTGGCTGCCATACGCTTACATACCTACTTAACTGGCAGTACCTAATTATTATATATCAAGTTCTCCCTCTTAGACCAGAATCTAATTTATAGCAAAAAAAACTTTATCCGCTCCTAACATAATTTTAGATATTTGGTTGAGTCGCTGATTGCTCCGGAATTACATAACTGGCTGGCAGTATTTGTTTAATTCCACCTCATGCCTGGCATCCCTCACGAAGCTTGCCTAATTACGCAGAAATAATAACCGGTCGCTAACGAACAGGAAGGTAATGACAGGCCAGGAGGTGCCTGATCAGAGGGAACGGGTCAGGGGCCGCTACCAACCTTAGGGCGTCGCTGACAACCTCATAATAGAGACAGGCCTTTGTTTCTTGATGCTTACTGGGCCAATTTTTGCTGACGTGCGTCAGTGACGCTTGGAACTCTACCCTGATGTATTTTAAGCTGGTGCGTAGAAAAAATACTAAGGAATAAAAGAGATGAGCGTTCGTTTCTTTATGCTTAGCTGGCCATTTTTTTTTTTTGCTGATGGGTTACAGTAACGCTTTGGAAATTCTAACTCGGTGTATTTTAGGCCCGTGCGTACCAAAACATTCAGTAATAGAAGAGACAGGCCTTTTTTTCTTCATGCTTTGCTGGCCAATTTTTACTGCCGTGTACCAGTAACATGCATAATTTATTCTCTCCTGAACGGTGCTATGTTAGCGCACTTATAAAAAATCAGGGCAGGAAGTTTTAAAGTGAGAGAAAATAGAAGAGTGCGGCATATATCAAGAAAAGTTAGCGCATGTGAACTGGAAAATTTCGAGGCTATAGTGACACGAATGTGCTGTGAAATTCATGAGGTTTGCCAGTGCTGACAACCTATTACATATTAGAGTCTAACTTTCTTCAGTTCTTGGTGTTTTGTGAGCATTTATTTTACTGACATGCATGATACACAGAAAACTAGACCCAGGAATAGTTTTTGCTAATGCTTGTAAGATAACATGTGCTTTTGAGAGATGAAGTGTAAATAAGCAAACAAACAGAAACTTCGAATACAAGTCCAAGGACATCATCGTTCCCTTGTACAAGGCATTAGTGAGGCCACACTTAGAATTTGCTGTTCAATTCTGGTCGCCACATCTCTGTAAAGATATCGATANNTTCCTCTACATTCTACTAACATAATGGCAATAGCTCATAGAGGGCCGGGGTGTAAGTCCCGGTGTCTTTTTGGGAATGGGCCTTTTGGTTCGTCTACTGCCGCCTATCTAATCTAATCTAAATGCATTAAAATGTAAGCCCTATGCATACCAGGGTTTGTTATTTTGCAACAAAGATTCTTTGCCAGTCATGCGGGGCAAAACTTGTCAAGCGAGGTACCAGAACTTGTTACAGATACATATGCTTAAGATAAAGAGAACAACTGTAATATTTGTAAAATATCGACTAGGCTGATGAACGAACATGTATTGAATTGCAAGGAGATTTACCGCAGAGAAATGGGGCAGTTTTTAAGGTACATTTGTGAACGAAAAGATGGAGAATGCAAGGGAGATATGCATGTGGTCTTACAAAATATTAAAAATATTACGGCACAAGTTTTTGCCCCGAGAACCGCATAACAGACGGTCTAAGGCCAAGGTGAAGGGGCCATTAAAGGTAGAAATCCGTAAAACCCTGTTTCCTCCAACTGCGTAGAAATATATAAGTTCTCTTTCTCTGACAGTTTACCTGAGCTGAGTACATCGAGATCAATACAGATAGTAAGAACAACTTGTTTTTCTCTATAGTAGTCCGCCTGAAGTGACTACATCAAGATCAATACAGATAGTGAGAAAAACTGGTCTTTGACTGACAATTTCTCTGAACTGAGGAACTCCATCGAAATCGATAGCGTGAGAAACAAAATAACTTCCCTTCTTATATTATTGCTTCTGCACATTCGATATCGAGACGCCAGCGCAAGGAGAAACAAGATAGCTTCTCTTCTGTAGCCAGTGTGCCTAAGCTGAGAGAAATCCCACCAGCGTAAACAAACACCATTTGGTCTACAGCATCTCGATACCGAGGGTATCAAACTCACCCTCTGCCCCCAAAATCCCTTCAGTGACCGTGAGACAACACAGAGGCCGTACCGATGCACAGATGCCGCAACCTAAAATTCAGTGACGCAATTAGCAAACGTAAAAATTTGAACTGAGCAAACAAGGCCTGAGTTTAGGCCATAACGGTCGCCTTATCGTCCGCTGCTGATGAAAAAGAAATTTCTTAGACCGAGAGCTGCTTTTTGAGGCTTAGCTTAATT
>LQNS02278097.1:22090247-22102596 GCA_001587735.2 Parhyale hawaiensis
TGCCTGTGCTGCGACGTGAAATGATGTCTGTGCTGCGACGTGAAATGATGTCTGTCCTGCGACGTGAAATGATGTCTGTGCTGCGACGTGAAATGATGCCTGTGCTGCGACGTGAAATGATGCCTGTGCTGCGACGTGAAATGATGCTTGTGCTGCGACGTGAAATGATGCCTGTGCTGCGACGTGAAATGATGCCTGTGCTGCGACGTAAAATGATGCCTGTGCTGCAACGTGAAATTATGCCTGTGCTGCACAGTAAAATGATGCCTGTGCTGCAACGTAAAATGATGGTCTGCTGCGACGTAAATTGATGGTTGTGCTGCGACATAAAATGATTGTTGTGCTGCGACGTAAAATGATGGTTGCGCTGCGACGTAAAATGATGGTTGTGCTGCGACGTAAAATGACGGTTGTGCTGCGACATAACTTGATGGTTGTGCTGCGACAAAAAAATGATGGTTGTGCTGCGACGTAAAATGATGGTTGTGCTGCGACGTAAAATGATGGTTGTGCTGCGACGTAAAATGATGGTTGTGCTGCGACGTAAAATGATGGTTGCACTGCGACGTAAAATGATGGTTGTGCTGCGACATAAAATGATGGTTGTGCTGAGGTGAATAAAATGGAAGTATTGTTGTTGTGACGTGATGCAATAGAAGTATTCTGAAGAAAATGCTGCCACTGTTATGACGTCAAATTATGGCAGCGCATTTTTTGTGATCTGAAGTAATATTATACCTACTATTGTATAATGCACATTCAGTTTGAAATAAAAGTAAAAGTTTACTGCTCTATTGCATTTGACGTATCATTCTAAATAGTGGTAGTTTTGTGACTGCTGTAGAAGTAAACATTAATGTGCATTTTAAAGAAACATGTATGACACACCTAAGTGCCTTCACCGAGCTTTTTTAGAACACCTTACGGCTGGAGGTGTTTACAGTTTATCGCACTGACACTAGATCTTGCTTCAATTCATTCACGAATTCGTTTAGGTTGTCACGTGAAGGGAATATTCGGCAGTCGTCGCCAAATGTGAATTTACTTCACATAAGTTTTAAAATGCTTGGAGAGTGAATTGTGGTCCCGATTTTTTTATTTAGATAAAAAATTGTTAAGGGTATTCCGTCGGCTTCATCCGAAAGAAGTTTTTATCCGAATGCAGATTCAAAATGGTGCCGCAATAGCGAAGGTGAATCGATCCCCCTTGGGAAAGATATAAAACAAGGTTAAATTTATGACCCCCTCGAGGTAATCTGAAGCTAGAATTCACACCAAAATGGGATGTTAGCTCATGACGAATTTTAAGGCCTTTATTTATACTGCTAAACCATTTTTTTCTGTTTGTATAACATTTAAATTTGTGCCTTAACCAGTAAGAGAGCGCACAGAGCTTCGAAGGCAAAATCTGTGGATATCTTACACATGATTTGAGTATCTTCAATAAGCGATGGGGAAAGCGTATATCAATCAAAATAATTGCTACGGATATGTTTAATAGGATGTAAATATCTTCAGTAACCAGGAGGATGGTATACGTCTGCGAGCAAGGAATCAGTTTATATTTTGCATAGAATTAAAATATCTTCGTGAGAAGGGCATACATCTACGAGTACCGAGCCTACGGATATTATGCATAAGATTTCAATATATTTAGTCAACAGTCGAGGAGAGAATGCTAGCAAAATATCTACGGATGTGCTTTGTAAGGTTTGAATATGTTTATAAACCAGTGGAGGAGTGCAAACATTTATAAGTTTAAAGTCTACGGATATGTTGCATTAGATTTAAATATCACCAGTCCCAGCGAAAGCGAGGTGGGGATTTGTAATGTGCATTTACAAAATCACCTGAGATTCAAAACACGATTTGCATCACCAGCGGGAGCAGCAACGCAGTCTGTGCATAAGTTGTTCATAATTAATTAGTTAGATCAGCCCGGCTTCAATATTTTTTTTTTCGTATTCTCAAAGCAGTTGTGTCGATTTTTTGTTTAATTTGCTGTTATTTTTAATTTATCAATCAGAGTGCAATTTTTTTTCATCACTGAAGTGTTTGTAAAAAAAACTTCAGCACAATTTACTGGTGTTCAAACCCAAATTGCATCCAATTTGTATGCTTATATATTAACAATATGTGCACGATTTTTTATATCATTGAATTTAATTGGAGAACATTTCAAGAGTTAGTTCGGATCAAATTTTCTATCCATCAAGGGAGAGATAAACCCACATGAAACCCTAGTTAAGTACAAGACGCTTAAAACGCTAATGAAGATAAAAAAAAAATTGTGTTCCCTGAAATTCACAGCTCGTATCGTAGCACATCATCTAGCGAAAATGTTCCGACATACACTTAACCCTCGTCCTCGAATAAACATTATTTCTGTAAGTATTAACTGCGGACATACACTCCATATCCGGCAAAGTGACTGCATAGGTGGCGATGTGCTCATACTGTCAATTTATCATACCCCCTTTGGTTTAGCTACAATGAGCTGGGATCATAGCTGATTTAACCCTGTCTGTACCAGGTCGCGCTATTTCGCTACAAGTTTTCTTCTCGTATGAATATAATAGGAAAAAGTACCCTTGGAGGAAAATAGCAGCCAAGCGTGAATAGGGTTAACATCTTTCAACACAGCTCGTGCGCAATTAACTTGCGTGCAAATTGTACTAATTTGTGTGGACTTGTGTGCTCCACAGGCAGTTGCGGAGGCTCCAGTGGGGACAGTAACACTGCCCGTCTTGACAAGGCCCTGCAGGAGGCCCACACGGAGGAGGTAGCCTGGAAGTATGTGCCCCTCAGCGGGCCTGCTGTCGATCCAGAATACTCGGCGAATGTCAGCACCCAGATCGGCAAGACTGCCCTGCTCAATTGCAGAATTAAATACGGCGGCGGCAAAACGGTGAGATTTGAGATTTTTTTCGAGAACCTCTTCCGGAAAAAGGCCCGGTAGGTCTATTTTAACATTGCGATTCACACGAAAAGTTTGTGTACATGATAAGTAAAAGCCGACCATACTAAGCAGAGTCGACGTTATGCTCTGAGTTTGCCAGTAAAAAAGTTGTCGGTATTTTGGCTTCACTGGTACAAGAGAAGGTATGCTTTGAATAGCTGTTCGGTGTTACAGAGGAAATAAATTCGGTATGCAAAATACTTTCTTTCTTGTATCTGCATATATTAGTAAGCGATTGAGCAATTATCCTTATCTTCATTTGAATTTTTCATGAAAATATCGGATTATTAACATTACTGTTCAGTAAATGACCCGAATATGACAGGAGATTTGAGTTTGCTGACGGTGGCTTTTACTAAGTACGCTTTCTTGTAGCTTCAAATAGGTATAGGTTATAATTATTTATCTTTATCTGACTTGTGTGATTACTTGAAGCCTTAAAATATGTTTTTACACCTCGTACAGATGTCCTGAATGCGCATGAGTGACCCGCATCTGGCGACAATGAAGCTTTCTTGAAGCATTACATGAGCAAATTACTTCCTTATTTGAGCTTCCCTATTATAAACCCTTGCATTGATAAATTAATTCAACTCTCTCGTAGGAATAGCATTATTTGAAATGTTGAATATGGACACGCTATAAGAGAAAGGATTAGAATCCTTAACCGTTTCATCTCGTACAGGTGTCCTGGAAGCGTACGAGGGACCTGCATGAAGGGACCTGTCATCAGTAAATTAATTCCTTTCTGAATTTTATCGACATTAAATGACATTAAAATGATATCTTTGTGCTTCGTACAGGTATCCTGGAAGCATACGAGGGACCTGCATCTTCTAGCAATGAGGTGCTTTTGGAACTTTACATCAGTAAATTAATTCCTTTCTGAATTTTATCGACATTAAATGACATTAAAGGATATCGTTGTCCTTCGTGCAGGTGTCCTGGATGCGGACGAGGGACCTGCATCTGCTGACAGTCGGGCGTTTCACATACACAAGTGACGACCGCTTCAAAGCACTACACCAGAGCGGCTCCCACGACTGGATGCTCAAGATTCACTACGTCCAAAAGAGAGACCAGGGAGGGTACGAGTGCCAAGTGTCCACTAACCCGCCCTTGAGCTACACCATTTGGCTACAAGTGGTCGGTGAGTTGCTGTTGCTCATGGCCGAGTGGTCCAAAATACGGGCGGCTTGGGGACACAGGACACACTTATTGACAGAGACTTGCAGGAAACTTGCCATCAGCTCAGTGTGATTGTTACGAGGGATTTAATTTTTTTCTCAACTCATTTATTCCAGGCTGTAGTGAGACTTAAGGGAGTGGCTTGAGTGAGACTTACTGAAAAATTATCACCACTACGAGCGTGATGGTTGGGAGAGAATTAATTATTTTCTTGCTCAATCCAGTAATTCCAGGATTGAGTCAGACTTTAAGCAGTGGTTTCAGTGAGACTTACTGTAGAAAAGTTACCTTCGGTCCCGGGTGGTAGTTATGAAAGATTTAATTTTCTTTCGTAAGCGCTACCATAGAGAGCAGGTTCTTGTCCTGGTATACAGTGGTCAAATACAATTCGGTTATCCATTCATATTCCGGTGTCTACCCGTCTCAGATAATTTCCGGCAAGCAGCTGATATCTTTAGAAGAACGCATCTCGTAGATTGCGCTGTTTATGTGATATTTCCGGTGAGATATTTTTGATACACAAGCACATTTTGAGTGAATGGTTTACAAAACTGCATCACTCGTCTGAGTTCAATGAACAACCTAACTCATCTACTCACCTAGCGCATGATCACAGACGGAATTATTAGGGTGTACAACGCCACTTGAACCTCGCTTGAGAAATTTTTAAAGTATTCAATGTAGGTATAGTTTTTAAGTAAGCTATAACTTTGATGAGACTTGATTGCAGTTCTACTCACTCATTAACATTATTCTATCAATTGCAGTAGTAGCAGCGTAGGCTGCTTCCGGCATCACTCGATCCATGATTCTTGAATGACTTGAATGAAACGTAGCTTACCTGTCGACATCTGTCAATGAGCGGCCCTGATTAAGTTCAGCGTCATGGAACTTACTCATCTATCTAAGCCAATCCACGCCAGTAATTTATAATCTATGCAGCTTAAGATCCTTATCTACGTCACCCGATTCACGACTACATTAGTTTTGCGAAACGTAACTTACTCAACTATACAGAGCTCGATCCACGACAATTACTATAGTTTGATGGACCGTAATTAACTCATCTACAGATCCCAATCCGTGACACTTACTTTTGTTCGCTGCTGCGTAACTTACTCATCCTCAGCGCTCGATCCATCGCATTAACTTTAGATCGATGATGCGTAACTTACCCATCTAGAGCGCTCCATCCATGAATAGCAAGTACCTTAGTTCGACTCAGCATAACTAACTCATTTACATATGTACATCATCCGATCTATGATACAGACACGAGAACAACGAAGTATATATTATATATCTACAAAATGAAATCTTCGGTAGTGGCATGAATTCTAAGCAGCGTAACTTACTCATCACCACAACACAATTCACAAGACAGCCGTGAGTTGCACGACGCCTACATTACTCATACACCAACCCTCCTCCCCGCCAGATGGCTCAATTAATTCCTTCACTAATTCGCAGCGTGTCAATGAAAGCGACAAACTCGCGTGGCTGACAGGCCTCGCGAGCGCCAAATTGGAGAGCAAATTCGAGGGCTTCCAAACGCTCGGCTTATTGACAGAAAGTTCTCTCCTGGGCCAGCAAAAAATGTTGGCATCAGAGGGTATCTGTAGCTTTTTTTCTTTGTGCGGGAGTTGTAAAGAAAACGAACGTGCTGGAGCGACGGTCGCCTCTGACGGTGGAAAAAATATACGTGGTGGCGTTATGAGGTTTGGCAGAAAGTGGAAATATGAAGTGCTGTGTCTGCACGGTATAGTGAAGTAAGTAAGGGAAACTGTAGGGAAGGAATATGAGCTTGGCAGAAAAACACGGAGGACAACCACGCAAAATGCAATATATGTAAGATAGCTAAGCACGTAAAGGTCACTATATATTATATGGCAAGAGCAATATGACCAGGGCAGAGACTCACGTTAACATAACCGTGTAATAAATGTGCTCATATATGTTAGGGAAAGAATTAGGTAATGTGCAGGAAGTGCAACAATCGCAGGGTAAATCCTAATAAAAGTAAAAAGAAATAAATATGAGCAGGCTGAGAAATAGAGAATGATTAAAGTGTAGAAATGCAACATGTGCAGGGTAAGAAAACTAATGCCACCAATCGAGCAAAAATACAATACGTACAATTTGTATGATATGCGTTATGATCATGAAACATAATTCAGGAACACTGGTCAAAGACATTTTATGACATTTATGCTAATAGATCTAATAGATATAAGAAGTGCAGCTAATTTTGTATGGAACGGCCTTAGCATTAGAAAAATGTACTTTTATCAGCACAAATATGCTCATTGAAAATTACCAACATGAACTTGCACGGTTTCTTCTTTAGCATTTTTCTCATTCAATGTTTATGCTTCCTATGATTGTTAACTTTATTCTTCTCAGTAAATAGATTCATGCTAGTTGAGTTTCACCTAAGTTTTTTCATTAAGAAATCACGCTATCTGTGTTCCACGTTAGTCTTCTCATTGAATATTCACGCTAAGGCCGCGGCCCCACAGGCGAGACAGGCGACGTGCAACGCGACAAATTTGTTGCACGACAAAATGTAACGGAGGGTACAGCAGTCTGCTGTCCCCACCAACGCAACTTGGACTCCTCGCCACACCCGTTCATTGCTGCAACTTGACTCCCGTACAAATCGCATTGCGTCGCTTGTTGCCTTCTGTTGGTCCCCGGCCGAAGTTGCTGTGTTTCTTCTTTGTTTTCTCCTATAACATTTACGCTAGCTTTGTTTTTCTTCAGTGTTTCTTTTAACTAAGTATTTTCACTACTAAATTATATAGATAAATGAATATATTTCATTTGATATTGAGTCGCTTCCAGTGACTTTGTATCTCAGTAATATACTATGATGTAGAACAAGTTATAAAAACATCACTTTTGGCAAGAACATAGAGCCTCTAGCCCTTCCACAACCTTTTCAAATATTTTCAAGCCATAAGTTCCTCAAAGGCAGAGATCGCAAAATACCGTATTAAATAAATGAAATGGCGCAGCTGTCCTGTAAAACATATTATTTTTCTATCAGTGATCGCAGAAATCAGCAAGCATGACTTAAATATTCACAATTTTGTACGTTCGACATTGCGTCGTTTGCTCATCAGATTATGTCGATATATTTAATTAACCAGTCCGTTTGGCCTGACGTGAAAATGTTTCAGTGTTGCATCAATCTAAAAATGATTCTAAAGTGCTTGATGAAAATAGAGCGTGCTAACAGGCTCAGCTGCGTCAAGTGCGCTGTCGGTTTGTCCGTCACTTTCGATTCCTCCGCTTCGGCTAACTTTTGGCGTCGGGATAGTTTGTAAATTGGGAAATGATGATAGGTTCTTGGTCCGTTTTTTCCACAGTGACTGGACACGTGCCGGTGGGCGACGTGATGGCGTGAAGGAACGGTGGAGTAAGTGAGGCGTTATGGGACCGGAGTGGGTGGTAAAAATGTTTGTTAATAAATACTTCTAGAGAGACACCGCGAATGGATCCTTTTAGGGAAGCGTATTTTTATAATGATCATAAGAAGGACCAGCGTTGGAATAAAAGATAGACTGGTGTAGCTCTCACGGTTCGGTAAAACCTTTTTTGTGTACCCGTGAAGTCTTCACATTTTTGCTCGGTTACACTGCTCTTGCTCGACAACACTGAGACCACTGAGATCCAGTCTCCTTGCTGGTAATTGTTAAGCTACCATCGTACTGAACTCGCAGAGATCTCACGGCAGCAAACTGCGATGCAGGTTCCAACTCACTGACGTATACAGAAAATCTCAGGTGTATAAAATAATTAAAAAAGCCTTGCCCAGTTGCACCTGATCGCTGAGCTCTGTATCACAGATACGCCAGCTTCCGACAGCGTGAGAAACACAGTAGTTACGTAGATAGGTAGGTAGAAACCAGCTCTTCTTAAAGGAACAGAGAGGTGAGCGTTAACGGCTGCACAACTGCTGAGTAGCGAAGCTCTACTTTTCTTTCACTAACAAGGAGAAAAATGAATTGTTTTTTCCAGGTAGTCAAACATCACTCAAAATATCAATTTCGATTACGTATTATGAATATGACAGGATATCACGTAGGTTCAATTTCTTTTTTTTTTTTTTTGCTATTTCATTGATGATTGAGATAAAGTTGGAAGGTTGAATGACGCATCGATATTATCTGTCAGAAGAAACTTGTAATCTTCTATGTTACAAGTTAACTGGCCCTCAGTTAGTTAGTTACGTCGTAGGACCGTGACGCTTTCATAAGTATTAGACACGAGGAAAATTAGGGCATCCTTGAGGTATCCTTGATACAACGTGGATACAGGTTTTAAATATGTGTCGAAACGCCATGAGAGCTGCTCATCCTAGCAACCAGTTGGGCGTAGAAATGCATGTGTGGTCGCTGCATTATGAAAGCATTTTATTCTCACAAAAATAATGATTAGGAGATGAAAAAAAATGAAAGTCGAACGAAGTGATACGTTCGATTAAATCACGAACATGTGAAGCAGCATCGACAGCAAGGGAAGCTTTACAGAAGAGAAGCCTTTCATGTCCCAAGCTCAAGGAAAAGACGTCAAAAAGGCAACTATCTTCAACCGAAAGGGGCTTAACATGCAGTATTCATTACTATCAAGAAATTTATCTGTTATTCATTCAGGATCGATTCGCCTTCTATCTAATCTGCGCGATCAGCAGCTGAATTATCTGCCATCTAGTCTTTAAAATCGTGACGGAGTCAACACTAGCGCACCATGCTGTCAATAACAACAGAAAAAATTTGCAGAAGTGTTTTTTCACCATCGACGTTCATGACCAGTATTCTGTTCCACAGACAAATTAAAACAGACGGTCATTTCTTCAGTATTACTGCGACAAAATTAACGACAACGATGACATCATAATTAATTACTTGCATTAAATCGCATGCTTGTATCCATTATACCAGTGTTCTTTACATATTTCCAACTGCGCCAAGAGACCCTGATGACGTCATAACGGTCTTTAGCTGTTGATCTGAGGTGTTTTTAGCAGTTACACGTCTGTGTATTCCTTTGTCTGTGCTCTGTCCTGGCCAGCACAATCTTTGGGAATATAAATGGGGCGAATCTCAGCCCTTTTCGGTGCAGACTGCTGCCACGGAAAATGGCTGTACNAGCTGTTGATCTGAGGTGCTTTTAGCAGTTACACGTCTGTGTATTCCTTTGTCTGTGCTCTGTCCTGGCCAGCACAATCTTTGGGAATATAAATGGGGCGAATCTCAGCCCTTTTCGGTGCAGACTGCTGCCACGGAAAACGGCTGTACTTCCTCACTCCCAATACCTCCAACTTTGGCCGCCAACTTGGCTGAGGCAGCTGAAAGCCTTGCCGGGATGTATAGGGAGAGGCTACATAAACTCACGGCATAGGGACAAAAAAAGTTCGAGATGCCTTTACATGGTGCATTTTTGAAGTGGTTTTGATGAGTTCAGTTCTTGTAGTCACTGTGGATATAAGAGGCACATTTAAATAGTCTGCTCCACATCAGCCACTGACTGAAGCACAAGCTGGCTTCAAAGTGCTACAGGCGGTACGTCAAGTTCATTAAAAAATTAAAAATCTAAAATTTAGCAGTCAGTGGACAATATGGGCAGCTAAGACTGTTGAAGAATAATGGTATGAGTTTGATGTCTGTCCCCCAAAGGGGTTTAACTATACCTCCTTGCCCTACCTCCGTACCCACTGACGTCACTAGCCAGAAAGTACGGAAATTAGACTCTCAGACTAGAATTGGAATAAGTGGAGCGGCGCACTCCAGCATATATTTCTCTGAAGAACCAATTTTTCTGAAATACTGGAAAGAAACGCTAAGCAATAAATGGCATCATGTCTTAAGCGTAGCTACGATACGCTACGCTCGAGGGAGCCTGAGCTCCCTGTATGAACCTGTAATGTTGACTTGGGCTCAGAGGAAGGTTCTTCGCAATACATTAACGCCCGGTAATGCCCTGTAGGTTTATTAGCGTGGAATTTCTGCTGGTCCAGCTAATATATCTACAATATTATTCTGCATGTAATAAGTAAATATGCTAAAATAGAGGTTCGTGTTGGCATGGCATCATGCAAGTGAAGAAAACTCTAGAAAACGCTTAGAAACGCCGAGTTAAATGACGAAGTGAAGCCGATTCACGAGCGTTTTTGTTAATCTATGCTTAGTGTAAATTGTTAACGCGAAATTGAACTGATAATTATTATTATTGTGTTTGCTGCAGAACCGGAGACGCGTATCTTGGGAGCCAGCGACCTGCACATACACGCCGGATCCAACATAAACCTGACGTGCGTGGTGCGCCACTCGCCAAAAGCGCCTGCCTACATGTTGTGGTACCATGGCAAAGATGTGAGTTATTTTGTTTACTTTCTATTTATTTTGTTGTTAGCCTCCAATGGGGCCTTCCTACTTGTTGTGGTACCATGGCAAAGATGTGAGTTGTTTTGCTTACGTTCTATTTATTTTGTTGTTAGCCTCCAATGGGGCCTGCCTACATGTTGTGGTACCATGGCAAAGATGTGAGTTGTTTTGTTTACTTTCTATTTATTTTGTTGTTAGCTTCCAATGGGGCCTGCCTACATGTTGTGGTACCATGGCAAAGAT
Organism: Parhyale hawaiensis; assembly: GCA_001587735.2. Classification (NCBI taxonomy): domain Eukaryota; kingdom Metazoa; phylum Arthropoda; class Malacostraca; order Amphipoda; family Hyalidae; genus Parhyale; species Parhyale hawaiensis. The sequence goes on from LQNS02278097.1 coordinate 22,101,027, forward strand.
GTGAGTTGTTTTGTTTACTTTCTATTTATTTTGTTGTTAGCCTCCAATGGGGCCTGCCTACATGTTGTGATACCATGGCAAAGATGTGAGTTGTTTTGTTTACTTTCTATTTATCTTGTTGTTAGCCTCCAATGGGGTCTTCCTACTTGTTGTGGTACCATGGCAAAGATGTGAGTTGTTTTGTTTTCAATTTATATTGTTTGTTGTCACCCAAGGCACCTGTTTACATGCTGTGGTACCATAGCGGAGGGGTTAATCCTTTTACTGTTAAAATATTTACTTTTTTTTGCATTGCTAGTGGTCTTCACAGGGGCCATCCAGCATATCCTGTGGTACCTACCACGGGAAAGAGTTTACAGGCCAAAATAATATAGTCTCAGGGAATTAATAAAATACATTACAATAAGCCTTACCAGACATACAACGACAATTAGAACTCACATTAACGTGGACTTGGCAGCAGAGGCAGGATGTTAGATAGCTGAGTTCACATGCGCTAATATCAGGGCTTGCCACTGCCGCAGACAGGTAAATTCTTGTGGTGCTTTGCTAACTGAGTCTGCCAAGTCACACGCCACTGTGGGGGTATTCACCCTAACCAGAAATGGGGATGTTCGGGAGGCTGCAGTTGCCACATAAGCCTTCCGTCTCTGAAGCCACAGTTCTGACACTTCTCTGGGGACAGGGGTTATTTTCCTGCAGCACGAACCAGTACATGAGGCTTTTCCAGTTGGGTATGCTGTCACGTTGACTTTACCTCCACCTTTATCGTAACAGAAAGGTGAGATGTTTTATAATTGAAGGGCATTTTCTAGTAATGTCGACCCAAACTTAGAAACTCAACCGAACCGACTTGAGAAATTGCCTTTTCTACTTTTGTTAATTTTTCTGATATATTCATTCTTGTGCTGGCTTTTTTAACGCATAAGAAAAGCAAAACTAAAAAGATGTGACATTAGTTTCATCTAAGAGAAAGGGAGTGATGCAGCACCAAATACTAACCGTAAGCACTTTCTAATCATGACTCGTTGCATCATGAGAACATTTTCTCCTTGAAAATTATTTAAGTGTCGTGTGTTTCATATTATGAAGTCATTTTAATTTCGAACTCAACGTAAAAATAGAAACCTCGTCAGAATACTCGCTTCAGGCGAATCAGATTGGTATTATTTACTCCTGATCTAGCAGTGTCTTCACTGACGCTTTATCAAATGCTCCTGCTAATCACGTCCTAGTCGAAGACCGTTGCATCAGAAGCACAGATAGTTCTTACCATAGATCAACAGTGTTGGCGCAGCGCCAACTACTCTTGTTAATAACCTTTAATCAAGAACCTTTGCACCAGAACTGATTCAGCTAGTTCTTACCAAACAGCAACGGCGTTAGTGCACCTTCAGATATTTCTCAAAATCACCTCCCAATCGAGAACCGCAACATTAGAACTACAGCAACGACGCTAGTGCGCCACCAAATGTTCCTTCTAATTACCTCCCGATCGAGAACCGCTACATTAGAACTACAGCAACGACGCTAGTGCGCCACCAAATGTTCCTTCTAATTACTTCCCGAT
>LQNS02278097.1:22104214-22121117 GCA_001587735.2 Parhyale hawaiensis
CTCGTGCTGCGTGCGGAGCGCACTCTTTCACTTTGGAGGCTGTCAGATGTCGAACTAATCAGTTCTGTCGGTGCTTCGTGCCCTGATCGGCTAAAGTTTGGAATTTGTTGCCTGCATCGGCTTTTGGTTGTGTTGGCCTGCAAGCTTTTAAGTCGGCTGTTAATGATTTTTTGCTGGATTTCCTCTAGCAGCGTTTTGGGCTTCCCGGTGTTGCAAATGCTTCATTTGGGTTGTATTACCTGTCCGTGGGAGCTCAAGCGTGAAGTTTTAATAATAATAATAATAAGCAACGACGCTAGGGCGCCACGAAATGTTCCTTCTAATTACCTCCCAATCGAGAACCGCTACATCAGAACTACAGCAACAACACTAATGCGCCACCAAATGTTCCTTCTAATTACCTCCCAATCGAAAACCGCTACATTAGAACTACAGCAGCGGCCTTGGTGCACCGCTAAATGCTCCTCCTAATCACCGCCCAATCGAGGACCGTTACCGTTAACATAGCCTGACTCTGGCAATTTTTTTAACGCCTGCCGAGGTCAAAGAGCGGCTCATTAGCCTGGTAATTTGTGTCGCCTGCAGAGGCTAATGATTTACTGCCGATTATCTTCTCTGCAGCTACGGCACAATGGCGCTACTGATTCGTTGCCCACTCAACGCTGTTTACCTCAGCCACATGGGCTTAGGGATTGATGCTGTCGTTGTCATTATTTCGATATTATTATTACCCTATTATTTACGGTACTGTTTCTTGTCATAGTTTCCATCACTCATGTTGTTCATCCTTGCATGGAGTTTGTTGTTAACAAGCAATACATTATTAACGTTAATGAGTTCTTAGTATTTGTTAATCATTACAATTATTGGCCTTGTCACGCTGTTAATAACGTAGGTCGGTAGGGAGGGGGGAGTTGGTGAGTACAGACACGTGCCCTGAGAATATTATCTGCTGCGTAGACATCATAAAAATCTTTATTGTAATGTGAAAAATGTTCGCATAATGAGTTTCCTTAAAATGGTAGTTTTTTATTTGTAGAGGAAACCATTTCAATTCTTCCCTGTTTATATGTGTAGTAATAATATGTATTGCATTCTGCAGTGGCGGTTACAGGAAATGTACATTAGGAAGGCTGAGGGGAGCTGTACGACGATGGGGAGGGGCTTCGTAATACTTACATGTATGTTGGGTTCATGGTAGCAACATTGGAGGGGGAAAACTAGATGTAGAGGGTGGGGGGAGAAGCATGGCTCTCCTCATTGGGTGTTCAAGCCCTCCATGCTCCCTTTTGGAGCCGTCACTGACTTCTTCATAAACAGAAGTCGCAAGAAGGATTTTGGCTCAGTTTTTTTTTTCAATAGTTCCTAAAGTAAGATTCGAGAGCCATTCATAAGTCACTCTGCTCCTAGTGTAACTTTTCAGTTTTTGCAATGCAGAAATCGGCGTCTCCACAGAAATAGATGTAGCAAGAATGGCTAACATTGATTGCAGAAACCTTACACCATCGAAAAACGTTTGTTCGAAGTCGTGTTTGAAAACTTAAATGAATCGAAACACGTTTTCCTGCCATCGGCAGTGCATAAGACTACTTATCTTATGCTATCGAAAAATTCTCATGGCTCTTTGCTAAACGTTCAACCGTATTTTTATCACCTCGACAAGAAATATATATAAATGTATTTCCATTAACTGATGAGATGAATGTTTTTGATTAGAATGTTTACAGCACTGTACCAAAAATTGCTTTTTTCTTTTTCAATTGAAGTGCCTTTGTTACCCATCCAACAGCCCTTTTTTGTTGAGCGGAAACGTTGAATAATGGTGTGGGTTCGCCATTTCTTATAATTTGTTTCTTTTTGTCAGAAGCTAGCTTTGAAGACGAACATTATTCATTTGTGTTAGACAACATAGTGAAAATAAAGAGAAACGAACTGTAACTTAAAACTTATTAGCGAGAAGCAATTTCGAAGGCACGCATTAACAACTGCACTAAAGGTACATAAGAATTCTGCCTGTACCGTCCCTAGGCCCTCAACGCTGTCCCCGCCGCCTGGCGCGGCACGTGCACCGCATAGTTATTGTCTCCGTACCTTACCCACAGCGATGAACAGGCAGATGAAACCATACCTACACTGTGAAAATTTTTTACGTAAAATGACAGAAAGTGTCCGGCAGCCCATTCCCCGTACACTTTCCAACTTTCTGTTTAATCGTACCAGGAAGTATTTAGAAGTTCCGTCAATAAGCGGATTCTTTTCTGTAACAGAATGAAAAACAACTTCCCGGTAGAATACAGATTGTGAAATTTCATTCCGTTGTTTGTGGTTCTTTGGAAAAAGCAAGGTGCCTGGGCCGGATTCAAACCCACGCCCTTCAAACTTTGAAGGCAGCGCCCTAGCCAATCAAGCTATCAAAGCTCCGCCTACACAGTGGTCAAAATAGGGTCATGTGTATCCAGCACACTATTTTTTTTTGGCAAAGTTATGAACGGATCTTCATAAAAATTGCAGAAACAGTTAATAACTATTGAAAGGCTCGAATGATTAAAGTTTGGTGTTGATACAAAGAAAATCATGGTTTCAGAACCAATTTGAATTTTTCGTTACCGTTGCCTTGCTTGGCGAACGTTAGCGCACTCAGAGTGCTCTCTATAGTTGGTATTGTAAACTCTCTAATAGTTAATGGCTCGGAAAGTTAAAGTAAATTCAATAAACACGCTAACATAGAACTTCTAGACCTGGAATCTGACGTAACGGACACGAGGTAAACTTTCCGTTAACACGCCTATCAACAGACACTTCCCGGTGATACTACAGAAACAATGCATTAATATCCGTAATTAAACGGAACGTAATATTATATCTGTGATCAATGTGAAGTACAGGCTCTTCCACCGAAACGACGGACACTTTAGGTGGATTTATAAAACGGAGAAAACTACAGATATTTTTCTAGTTTCTACCCGTTGAAACGCTGAATTTTTTTAGTGTACTTGGTGTAAAAATAAAATAGGTTGTGTTTTTGGCGTTATAAATGCTCAATTTAACTATCATATTTACATTGGCTTCTGAAATGTTACTGCCAGCATCTTTTCTGCACGGTAGGCGCCGTTTTCCTTGCTTACCTAGACTGCACGTGCCTTGTAGGTGTAGATTACCTAGACTGCACGTGGCTTGTAGGTGTAGATTACCTAGACTGCACGTGCCTGCAGGTGTAGATTATATAGCTACCAGTAGACAGACCAACAGGCCGGCCATAAAAACATTAACATAGTTGTTTTACGGCATTGGGTACATACTCATATGTAGGGAGCTACGTCCAAAGATGATGACACGTACGTATACCGATACGTGATATCATCTTTCAGTACGCCCCTGGGTTTATCTACAGTATCTTAGGTGAATCATGGTTGTTTTCAATAAGTTCTTCACTGTTGTACTTTTGAATCAAATTGCCGCAGTGGCTACTGACGTAATGATAAACGAATTATAGAAAGCACATATACTGAGAATCAAAACAAATTGAGACTCTTTTGTCATCCTAGGTATGTAGTTTCTATGATCGCTATGATCCGTTAGTGATCCAAGGTCCCATTTAAAGTTACCTGATGATCCATGCAATTTCGAACCAAAATGGCTTAAAGTAATCGGCTTCAGATACCCGCAAACTGTGAACTATCATCACCAAGACCTAGGGTAAAAACTAGGCTCAGGAATTCGTACATGTTCTCCGCTATGTGCCAGGGTGACCAGCGGAAGGCACCAGCAAACAGACTTACTCATGATTAGGTGACCACAGGACCCAGTTATTTTGGCCATATTCGCTTTTTTCTTTTGACCAGCTCGATGACCAACAATTGTTTCATTTTGAATATATTCGCAGACTGTTCTCTCCTGATTAAGAGGATAACAAATAATGTGTTATTTCAACGATACTCGCCAATTCTGGTAAGACAAGATGACCAATAATAGTTGAGTCGTTTGAAAATACTCTCTTAAGCTAACTGAGCACGATGACGAGTAATTGAGTCATTTTGAAGACAGTCACACATTCTGCATACATAGGGAGGATGACCAATAACTGAGCCATTTGACGATAGGTGTAAGCTGTCATTTTCCTGTGGCTTGTATTACCACTAATCTTGTCGCTTCAGTAGCATTATGCAGAGAGACTTCATTTTGCTGTAACCAAAATGACGGATGATAAAAATAATATCGACGACTCCCCTAGTAAATTGTCTTTACCTTACGGCCGTGAAGACCAACAATTCAGTCGCTGGCACTCACAAGCTGTCGCTTCCTTATGGCCGCGATGAGCAACGATTCAGTCTAAGGCACTCGCAAACTGTCCTTTCTTTATGGCCGGGATGACCAATGATGCAGTCATTATGGTGAGAGCAATTTTCTCCCATCACCTTTGATGAAAGTGAGATTGCCTCTGCAAACGGGAGGTGACCACATTCATCTCCATCCATCAGTCCCGCCCCCATATAAGCCGCCACCGAATCAGCTCCCCCTCCCCCCGAAGTGGAGAATCAGGTTCGGCCCCTCATATGCGTGGCCTCTGCCCCTATTTACTGACAATCAATCATTTCTTTCATCAACAGCTCAAACAAAGATTTTATTTGAGCGTCCAGTTAATGTTTGCGAGGCCCTAAAGCGCTCGAGGGCCTGCCATTCATAAGCTCCAGTGTAATGACAGCAGAAGGGAAGTGAACCCAGCCCTGGAGTGTTTGCCGAGCTCTTCCTGTAACTGCACCTGATATTTTGCACAGGGCTTATTGTGATGAATATTGAGCCAATAGTATTTACGAGGATGAACTCGAGGATTAAGCCTACAGTCAGATTTGAAAGCTTCATTTATAAAGACCATCAAATGGAAATTATAAATCTCTATGAGCTGAAGTGATTTAGGCATTTGTACAGACAATGGCTTCTGCGTTCTATGAAACTTTAACAACAGATTATATCTTGCTTATTAAACATGAACCAGACCATGAATATAATATTTATATATAATAGTAATTAGTAGCGTGGCAGCTTTACTAAAAAAAGAAAAACATCACCCTGTCACGCACAGGAAATGCAATCGTCATTCGCGTTTCAGAAGCAGTTCGACCCACGTTTTGCTGGCACAGTACTAGTGCCTCCAATGACTGAACTGTATTATTGTCTCTGAGTGACTATGTCTGCGAAATGCGGCTCACTTTTATCGTTCCTTTAATCTACGCGGTCGATTCCTAACCAAAATGATGTCTCTCCGACAGTTGTTGTCATACGACTCGCCTAGGGGCGGCATCACAGTGGTGACCGAGAGCTCCACCAGCACCACATCGCGTCTTCTCATCCAGAAAGCTACAGCAGCTGATGCTGGCCGCTACACCTGCACCCCAGCCAACGCTGACTCCCACCACGTCACAGTACACGTCGTGCCCAGTGAGTATGAGTCTTAACACTTTGCTCACGTCCCCGAGCACGTCGTGTCCGGTTACGAAGTCGTCTTTTTCGCCTTTCAGAATGAAACCTCCATTTTAATAGAACTAGCCTGATGAGAAACGTAACCAGATGGCCACCGTGAGTGAAGTATTTATCACATTTCATGATAATAGCGCTGCCTGTAATGGCCACAAATGTGTACAGTAGATACGAACAGTAATTTTCTTGATATCTGGAATTAATGCCTTCATTGTACGTGCCACCCGATGGTCGAAGTCGTTGAAGCTTTACAACTTTGAATTTGTATCTTGCTGGAAATCAAATAGGCGAGGCGGCACCTGCAGCCCTGTGATAGAGGAAAGAAGCAGCACACCTCCGACCTTTTTTCCATCCCTGCAGTTGGATCTCAGGCAGCTGCTAACTGCGAGCGAGTTATCTCTTCAGTGCACATAACCGGCTACAAATGCAGCTTATATGACACCCTTTCCAAATTGGAGTCCAACAAGTTGTACCGGACAATTTTTATAACACCTCTATTTCATTGCATTGAACAGCTCCACCTTTCATACGAACCCCAAGTGAAGCTATAAGAGGGATCCGCTGGATCCGCGTTCCCGAGGTCAGGTGTTCGATCTCTAACGGAATGACGAATTCTAGCGATATCGGCATTGCAGCGTCAGCTTTTCTGGGCAACCACAGTGCACTGTGAGGGCACTGGCCTAACCAGCAATGGTTATGGTCGAGAGGTAGCATTTGCCACAGGAACATTGCGTTTCTGACGTCTTAACTGTGGGGCCAAGCGAATATATAAGCAAAATACAAGCGTATGTGAATCTCTAGTTTGGTGTATGGCCAAAGATGACTTTACCTTTGCGAATTGCAGACTAATGTATGTTTGCACATAATATCTGTACTTTGACATAATGTGATGTGTTTTTGAAGCCCCGACTATCAAACCGTTAGAATAGCAATGAACTATTTTTAACGTTTTACGAAGCATAACTTTCGTGGGAATAAACCCAATCGGAAATTCATAGGCCTTTATCGGTTGCCTCTGGGAAAATAGTGAAAGTTATTCGATAACATGGAATAATTGAATGTAAATGTTTGATTGGGAAGGTGTCATCGATTGAAACGTTTAGATCGAAACTAACTCTTTTTGTTGACCTTAATTTGTTTGGCTGTTGGGTCATGAGCGTTGGAATGACAATTTAGGATCGTGTTGCTGGTGTTAGACGCGGACCGACAACTCTTAACTGTCGGCCCAATAAAAGGTGATCGGTTTGCTATTACCGATGGGAGATCGATGGGGAAATAGGATAATGAAACCACGGGTCATGAGTGCACTTCAGTTCCGGACTACTTAATGCTAGCGAGATTAGCTTATATCAGTGACAGAGTGCCAAGCGATTACACTTCAGTGTTATATGAAATATGTCTGAATTGTTCTTGTAACTACCTCTGTCAAGAAGGTTATATTTTTGGTGAGCTTGTTTGTTAGTCCATTTGTCTGTCTGTCTACTTGTTTGTCTGTCGCTAAGATGGCTCAAAACGTTTTGGATGACTCTTTACGAAATTTACAGGGATTGTTAGGTACATATATTAGGAAAAGGACGTGATCAACATTTTGTGAAGATGCGTCCAACAGCTTGTTTGTTTGTCTGTCTCATTTTTGGTAGCAAAACTCTGAAAGTTATGAAAGGACTTATATGAAATTTTCAGGAATTGTTGATGTTGTTACTAGGGGCAAATAACCAAATTGTGTGTAGATCTGTTTGAACGTATGTTTGTTTGCTTGTCTCTCAGTTTTTATCTTTCTGTAGCATATCTCAAAAAGTTATGAACGGATCTTCATGAAGTTTGCAAGATTTGTTAGAAATATTGGATGATATACATAACCAAATTTTGACGATGATTAGTTTGTTCTTTTGTGTGCTTGGCTAATGTTTGTCATAATGTTTGTCAATCAGAACATAATTCAAAAAATGGTTGACGAACATTAACGAAATTTGCTGGAATTGCTAAAAATAACACCAAATTTTGGTGAAGTTCAGTTCGCCCGTTTGTGTGTTTGACAAATGGTTGTTAAAATGTTTGCCAAAACATTACTCAGAGTTACTGGCGGACCTTCAAAGAAATTTACAGAAGCGGTTATTACTGTCAAGAGGCACAAATGACCAAATATTGGTAACGATAAATAGGAAATCCTAGCTTCAGGATCAATTAAAATTTTTTGTTAACGTTGCTTTGTTGGCGGATGGAGACGCTCTCAGAGTGCACTAGTTGTTTTTTGGAGCAGTTAAAGTTAATTGTTCTTTTGGGCGGTAAAAAATCAGTGGTTCTTTTGGGTGGTTAAAGTAAATCATTGTTTTCGGAGGTATATGTTAATTTCTTGGTAGGTAAAATTCAATTGATCTTTTGGGCAGAAAAAGTTAGTTGTTCTTTCGAGTGGTGAACGTCAATAGTTCTTTTGGGCGTTGAAATTACAATGTTCGTTTGGGCGGTAAAAGTCAACTATTCTTTTGGGCATAACTGGTCATTTGCCCTTTTTGGCGGTAAAAATGAACTGTTCTTTAGGGCAGAAAAAAATCAACTGGTTTTTATTTGAGCGGTAAATGTAAATTGTCAACGCGCGTAATTATTCAATCGCTGGGTTCCTAGTACTATTACTATAAATTCATAGCTAACTTATATCCCAGGAGCCACTGTCTCTATATATTTACCTTGGACATGACTGAATGTACAACTCTAACTCACTTACGCTCATTTCTCATATTTCTTTATAAATATTATTGGTCTGACTCATGGTGCACTAACAAGGGAATCGTATGTTAGGGGCGCACTGTTTGCTCGTGAATAATAAATAATGCTCGCTACAGTATACATTATAATAGTTAGAGTGTTTTTTTTTCTTGTACATGTAAATGGAGCGCAGCGCAGAGCATATCCGTAAAGTGGTAATATAAGTCGGAGCTTATACAGCAAGTTTTGTTCAAAAGTTTTGCAGAAGCTGATCCGAAACTAACTAATCCCGATACTAACTAGTACGACATGAACTATTCAGACACGAACCAGTCCGACACTAGCTAATCCTATACTGTCTAATCAGTTATTAATTTATCCAAAACAAACTAATTAATAGCTAATCCTACAATAATAATTCAGCCAGTACCAATTCGACATTAACTTAGCTTATCTGTCACGTCTCTCTCGGACTTTCAATTCACCAGTTTAGATTTTGCTTCAGGCGTCACACACAAAATCGATTCTGCTTGGGATGGCCAGAAACTTATCCTGAGTATTCGGTAGTCTCAAGCGTAATGACGACAAACTTACGGATAAGTTAAAGTTATTAAAAAAAAACATCTTGAACAGAAGAGTCAGTCAGGTACACCTCCTTTATTCCTGTAGCTGCGCACTCGCAACATGATGTCCAAATATTCAGTATCTATGGAAGCACATAACTATAGCGACTCAAGTCTTCAGTGATGACGACAAAAAATTCATATTTCAGCCAAACCTCTGCTTATTTTTGTTATCAACTCTTCAGAGGACTTCTCAAAGGAAATTTCAACACGCTGACCTAGTCCAGTTGCATTAGCGGTGTCACCTCTACATTTACGAACACTTTCATGCAGCTGAGCTCAGGTTTTTATACATACAACTTATCAGTCCTCGTTACTTCGAATGATTGAGATTCAGTCAATGCCCCCTACTTACAGTGTAGGGGGCCTTGATCCAGTATAGTGTCACAGATACAGGAGCGCGCTCTACAGTGATTGAATTTTTTTCCTATCTTCTTCCCATTAAGCGTGATGGAAAAGGTATCAATATATCCTAATGTAATAAAATGCTTCATGTATTTATTTCTTATCCGCTTTTAAAGAAATAGGCAAAAATTGGCCAGGTTGCAGAAGATGGCGAACGTGGGATCCTTTTCCCTTTATCAGAATGCACTTCTTGCTTAATCACTTTTTGAAATCGGAACAATATAAATATGCTTCGATACGGGGTATTAGATGGCTAACAATCATTCAATACGTGGCCTGTTAAGTGGCCGGCGTCTCGATAGAGGTACCAAAAATCTAGGCCACCGAACGGCCTGTTAGCTTCAAATAGTGAAAAAGTGTTAAAAACACTATAGATTTTCGCAAGTTGGTCTCATATTTAAGGAAAATAAGTCTACGTTGAAACGCACGCCCATTTCTCGACAGATAAACGTCCAAAAATTCTTTATGCTGCCACCCACTACCAACGACCACCACCGTAGTACAGCACCCCTTACAATGAGCTCTTACCCCGCCAACCTTGTAGGTTAGGAAGGCAAGGACTGGTTCTGCTAGTGTTATATGAAATTTAATACATAGTGAACCCGTTGAGTCATCTACAGTTTCTTTGCTTCTCAAGGGAATATTAAAGAATTTGCCTGAAGCAGTTTTATATATATATATATAATATTTACGACGTTATCCAGTTGCTTTTCCGGTATCACTTTTACATTTAACGCGCACGTTTATGCAGCCGAGTTCAGGTTCATCCTTCGTATCATAGATACATGCACATTAAATCTTCAACGCTCAAATTTCTTCCTATCTTAAAACTAACATTTTGTGCACGGTGATATACAAATTAACACGCCAGCAACATTAGCTATCAGAGTTTTAGAAGCATGTAAATAACTAAATTCACGTTGTGAATTTTTGTGCAGTACTGATACTATTTGCTAATTTAACGCAAATATAATTCTCTTGTATTTCGCTTGGCCCAAAGTCAAGAACTCTTAACAAAGATCACTTTCACCAATATCCATTTTACATACACCAATGTCTGTACTTCAATGAGACCTTTGTTTAATGATTCCTAGCTCCGTAAAGGCAACTAAAGCATCAAGAAGCCCACTGTCTACTAAGAAACACTCCTATTCTCCCTGTCAAAGCAACATTAAACAAATGGCGAGTGTTTCTATGCAAGAACTGCGTCTATTGTTAAACGAAAAGTGGGCATTTGAGTGCTTCAAAGGCGTGTTGCAGACGTGCTTACCACACGCAACTGTTTAGAGCAAGCGTCTTGGCGCTGCTTTAAAGTGAGGACTGCTGCTGGGGGCTGGTTTACTGATTCGCCCCCGGGGTGTTAGCTCCACTTCAATTCAAGATTCGATATTCTAATTCATGTACGAATTGACTGCGGAGATTTAAAGCGGGCTGCTGCTGCTGCTGCTCCTAGCTGTCACGTAACGGTGTTAGGAATGATTTGCTTTAACCACAGGGGTCATAACTCCACTTCAATGCAAGGTTTATGGCGCGTTCGATTGATCTCCGAAATTTAAACTTCGAGGCTTGACTTGTCCGGACTGTAGACAGGTGGGCAGGCATTGACCCGTTCACTTACGTTTCAGGCGTAAATCTTTAATCGGTTGCCCTTGAAGCTTTTAAAACGCAAGTTTATTCGTAAAATGAAAGTTTCAGTCTGTCCAACGTAATCGGGCTGCTTCTAGCACGTGCAACACGAGTTAAAATGACGAAACCAAAGCTCCTGTTTGAAGATTCGGACAAGTTATGACTCTATGGGCATGCTTGATCGGGTACCAAAATTAATCCTTCAAGGCTTGGCTTGTTCGAAACTTCACGCAAGTGCGATGGTTTTGACTCCTTGAACTGCGTGCAAGGCATAGGCACTCAATCGATTACGCTGAGACATCCAGAAACTCAATCTTGCCCCGTAAAATAGAGTTTTGACCAGGTTCAGCGTAATCGCGTTGCTTTTAACACCCGTAACATGTATCAAAGTGACAAACCCAAAGCTGCTGTCTGCAGTGCGGGCACGCCAAGCCTCGATGGCTTAACGTTGGCGCCCAATCGAATAAGCCCTACGTGGCATCAATTGTTATGGTGAAGGCATGCCCACTAGGCTTCACTTATCCTGAACTTCATACAGGAACGTCAGTTATGCCACTCTGAATTGTGTTAAAATTGTTAAAAGCAACCCACGTACGCCTGAGACGGCCGGAAACTGTTTTACGGGACAAGATTGAGTTTTCGGAAGTCTTAAGGGCAATCAGCTAAGGGTTAACTCTTGTATACCTTGTGAACAGGGTGAAGGTGGCGCACCTATTATCAGTTCCGGACAATTAAAGTCGAGAGGTTTAGTTTAACTCGACTTCAGCGAGACCCTCAATCACACATTTAACCTTCCATTCCCAGTACGAACAGAAAGGCAGCGCCTTAAACTGGGACGCCGCTGCTGCCTGGAGCTGTCCCGCAAGGACGTAACAGATGATCAGCGGCAGCTACTGCAGGGATGTTAATTCCACTTCAGTTGGCAATATTGAATCTTACATGTCTTGTGCAAGCCATAAGAGGCAGCAGCTTGAAGATATGATGTAATTAATCGATTAACTCCCAGCGTAAACCTGACTTTCTAGTAATAACACTATTTTGTGTATTTTTAGACGCTAAAAAAGTGGATTTAGTGCGTTAATTAACTGGGTTGACCATGCCATGCCAACGGTAATGGTCCTTCACCTTTTTTTGCCCATTGTACACAGTTATGGACGATGAAAATAGTGCTATTCCTACGCGAAAAGGACACTTGATATAGGCACGAAAGGGTTAGTCTCCGGCAGCTCTTCAAGACTGTCACAAATGGGAATTACGAAAGGTATACATTTTTAAGTTCTAAATATTTATTCGTTTTGCAACCCAAGTGCACTCATTGTGTACGTGTGGATCATTTGCACTCTTCTCTCGTAACCGACGTGGCCCCGTGAACTAATAACAGTCTGTTTCATTTTTCACCAGGTGAACATCCCGCCGCCATCCACCACAAAAACGGAACGTCTTCCTCCACCAGCAGATCTTCCAGCGCCTGCGAGGTCACAAGAGTTCTGTTGCCGCTCGTTCTTATCGCGTTGAATTTTTTCGTGTTTCCCATCGTCCGAAGTGACGATAATAACCTCAGCCTGCCTAACACAGGCCAGCATTTGATGCTGAGACCAAGCACGAGCAGCAAAAAAGTGAATTTATTAGGGCCGTTAGTAAAGGAGCATGATAGGCAGCGCGGCTGCCAGCTTGTTAACTCTAATCAATACGATCAGGTCGGCACTGGGGCGGTAATGACCTGTATTAAGGAAAGTGGTGATTCCCAGATTATTGATCTCGAAAGTGGCATCGACGCTACTGGCGATGTCAAAAGTGCTAAGTGTAAAAATGCCGGTTCCGGGTTTGAAAAATCTAATAATGGAAATGACGGCGCACGACGCTGTGAACTCAGCAAAGATGCCAATGAGGCTTGCAGTAGAATTGCTTGTTTTCGAATGGAACGCTTCATGGAGCGAGGAACTTGTGAAAGTCAAGATTACGGGATTTCGAAGTGGGCACAAGAAGGCGTTGTAGCACCGGAAATATCAAACGGTGCCTCCGTAAAATCAACAGAGGCATTAACAGACGATTATGTTCATCTGGACTCAAAATTACCGAGTGAAAGCAGTTATGTGCGTTTTGACGCTCAAAGTTTAATCCAAAATACATTCGCGTGTGCTCATAATAATTCAGAAGCTCCGATAACCAAGAATTCGGGCGATATCTCTGAACTTCATACGGACAATTTTTGCCTCAAAAAAAGTGTGCCCAAATTCGAAACAACTTATACATCAGGGAGCATCAGCAAGGCATCTACATTGAGCTCCTCCTCGGTTAGCAGAAGCGTCGACATTAAGTTGACCAACTCTGTTGCAATGAATCTAAATTTGACCTTGAAAGAACTTCTACGTAATGAGACCTCAGTATACGTAAATTAATTGAATGTGATGCTGTATTTGATAGTCAACGGTGAGCGCCTGGATACTGAAAGTTATCATACGGAGACATACGCGAATACCTAATTTATGGACAAGCCGGGAGTTCCAAACTAAAAATCCACTACATATGAAGTTTTCACGTATCGTTACATTGACGCGTGCTTAGTACTAGAGAGAATGTGATGATATTTCTAGTATTTATTGGATAAAAACAGAAAATAATTTTTTTTGTCGTTGTGGAAAACTTCAACCACAGAAAAGTGTAAAAACCCCCTAAAGTGAACGAAGATATTTTCGCCCACCTTGTATAAAGGGTATCCCAAAAACATGTATACACACTTTTAATAACCGTGGAAGTAACTTTTATCCAATGTGCATTCTATTTAGAAGGTAATATGAACTGCAGATGTTATGTAATTCCATTTAAACCCTAACTCGTGTATATAGTTCCGCTATACAGTAGAGTAAACCCGAAAAGCAATAACATTTGGTGTCGTGTGTGTACATTTCTTGGGACACCTGATTTGAGTATGACAAAAAAATGTTTCTGTGAGAGAGATACAACACGAACACTTTCCTTTAACTGATCAAGGATTTAATAAAATGTCCATCTCGTAGGAGTAACGTAGTTTATTAAAGCGTCCATAAAGGTACGCTAGTCCACGAAAGATAAAAGAAAAGTATGTCGGGTGAAATTGCCAAACTCGTGCAGTAAGATCAATATGCGTGAGTTTAGCAGCGTAAAAGGTGACAGGATTTGCGGAAAAAGTACGTGTACACCAAAAAAATGTATTTTTAACTTTTCTGATTTGTTGATTTTACTATTTTGCTATCCCTTACGATCCGTTCTAAATGTTTTTGTCAAAAAAGACACGATTTTATTTGTATTGTACATTTTCTGCAGTGAACGAACTTAGAGAACGCAAGGCTAAAGTTAAAATATCTCGTGGATAATCTCACCGATCTGGGAAATTGTGTCTGCCTGTTCTTAAATGAATTCGTTTCATGCTGAAAATTTCAAATGGAAAAGCAAGCGAGAGAGATAACTTTGAAAATACGTGGAGTTGAAAAGTGTAAGGTACCCAAAATTAGAGAACGAGTTGCACAAATTCTTCTAAATTCCGTTATTGTCAATAAATATTCATAATAACATGTAGCATTGCCAAGACATGCATTGCACATGCAATTAATGTTAACAGCCTCATACCTTCTACGACCACATAATTACATCGCACAACTAAAGTGTGAATTTTGTTATTGACTTCGTGGAGATCCTGCTACAAATGTGTCACTTTTTGACTCTTTCACTCTAATTACATCACCAAGAATTTTCCACCAGTTTTTAATGGCTTAAGGTCATAACTTTGAGCTCGCCACTTCACGAGATAGAAATTTTCAGATGAGTAAAATTGCTGGAGACGGGCTATAGCGGTGTGGCAGCGGTAAATATCGTAAATAACAATGGGTTTTTGCAATTTTTGATGCCTGCATTGTGCTTTTGAACATTATATTTCTACGTACAATGTTCTGTTTACTGGACCTTGCAGCCTGATGAAGGGATTTGCACTATCGCCAGAGACCATTTTATATGACATGAAGTGTCCGTTACTAAATTTAATTATTTTTCTAGTACAGGGATAGCTTTGGCTTCGTCCTAGACTTTGTACGCCATTACGCCATTAGACCCGACCAAGTTGAAGTTCTTTTTGTCGATGAAAACCCTTTCGACCTTGTAAATACAACCGTTCCATATTGACATGCTCGTTGGGAAGAAAATAATTGCTTTTTGATTTTTGTTGTTGATGAGTGGTTTCCTGGCTCTAGATCTCCTATTAAGCAAACGCTAACGACGAGGCAGTCAATTGGGCGACGCTCATAGCCTATTGACGATTTACTTAACCCATTACTGTGGATGACGGAAATAACCGTACTCGAAACGGCGTGAAATATGCGTCTGCCGCAGTTAATGGTCTAACGGGTAAAGCCAGCTGCAGTTTCAAAAGCCACACCCGATCTTGACGAACGTTTATCTGCTGTAGAACTCCTGGTGTTCTAAGTCACAAATGAACAAGTTTCATCATGAAGTTTTAATATTACATAAAATAGGTCTGTTTTATGTTTCTTTGTCTCGTAAAGCAGCAATGGCTATTTCCTTGCAAGACAAGCTGCCGCTTAAGGGCTTCACCAACTTCAGAAAGGTTTGCCATAATCATAAGATACCGTAATATTCAAAGTATTGAAGCAATGTTTGTTTATACAATAAAATGTTGCTTAACGAACATTTTCAGCGGTTTTCCATTGTTCTTGAATCACATTTCTCTTGCATTCCTGAGCTACACATATCTTCTGTGCATATTTTTTCCATTGTTTCTCCAAATTAAATGCTCATCAGAGTACTGAGATCGGGCAGATAAAACAAAACATAATTTTTAATTTTCGTTCTCTAACTTTGTTCACCAGTGCAGTTCACTTTTTTATTTTTACTTCTAGTTCTATTTTATTCGTTCATGATGAATATTCTCTATTATTAACCATCACTTTTAAAAGCACCATTCGTCTGACCAAAATTCTATTTATACATAAATATATATCTATAAATATGTGGTGTATCATTGCTGATGGTGTAGGCTTTTCTTCTGGCTCCCCATTACGGGTATGTTACAGGGTATATCATTAAATTGTGTCACATGCCACCATGTAACAATTTCTTATTGCGACAGAAAAAATATCAGTGTTTGGAGAGTAGGTTGAGCAGTTGCCCGACATGCGACGTCGCAACTTTACCGATTCAAGTTGCTATTTGAGCTATGAATTAACTTGAAGTCGTTATTTCTGAGTGTGAAAAAAGATCTATCTCGTAAGCATGAAGAATTTTATTTTAGGAACATAAATATATAGGGTGTTCTACTGTAAGTAAGAAAGCAGTTAAGCAAGCAAGCGGCTATAGAATAATATGCAAGGCCGATTACATGAGATTTTAATTTAACGTACACGCAAGATTTTCTTCAAGCTACCGGACACCTGCATTGTTTCTATATCCTTCAAAAAGTAGTTTGAGACAGAAGGAAATGAGTCAGTGTTTTTGCAAGTATTGACGAATCAAAATTACGAATTATTACTCCTGTACGTGGTGGGTTTAAGTCAGTAACTTTCCCGATGAACGATGACAAACCTAAATGGTGACCGCTACTGAAGTTGAACAAAGTGAAATCATAATACATGGTAATAATCTAAATGGCGAATTAATTCCGGCTTTAGCTCTTTACGTACCAGATGGATCTCCTAGTTAAGTTTAAAACTGAGTGATTCCTACGAAAATTGCATTTAATGCAGGCGGTAAAGGGTCAATACAGACATTTTATCTTCCTAAAACATATGCGGTGGAACTAAAGTTCTGGCAAAGTGGGCTAGATAGCTGCATGCCAGCAATGTTGAATGACACTTGTTTCGGTGCGTTCATCTCTCAACGAAAGCTTCAGCTTCACTAGCCTAAGATCCTCACCCTGCATGGTTTCCTCGTACTATAATAGACTTGCCCTAACGCAAGAGATGGGGCCGAGAAAATGCCTGGGTAATCACTCGACTCAAGGTAACACGATCGCTAAGTCTTCATCGATGTCAATAAATCTGGCGAGGTCTCATTGCCTTAATGGCTTGCGGATCGTGACAAAG
>LQNS02278097.1:22129426-22142118 GCA_001587735.2 Parhyale hawaiensis
TTTTGTATTCTTTTTGAAATACTGAACTTTCCTACAGGGTACAGCGCCTTTTTAGTATATTACTCATAGCAAAGACTTGAGCTTGCATGGCATTGATTGTGAAACCAGTCACGCAGCAGCCGTAGATTTTTGTGGCAATTTCTACCTCGCTGGAAGCCTCTTTTAATTTACGTAGAAAACGAACAGTAAATATCTAAGTATAAAGTAACTCTTGTTTGGAGATACAGTAGATCAGCAGAAAGCAATTTTTTTTGTTGTATAAAAAATACATTATTGGATGTCAGTGAAAAAATAACTCAGGGTTTGCCCAAAATATATTCACTGCTGCTAGGGTTTTTGAATAAGCTACAGATATTTAGAATACAGTACATCGAAGGCCGTGAGTACTGCCTCTACACTGGTTATAGAGAAATGGAAAAATAACTATAGAAAATAATACTCTATTAGATGAAACTCAAAGCTTGTCTTCGGATGGAAAGAAAGAAAGCAAGAAAGTAAGAAAGAAACCTATATTATTGTTCTTATTCATACCACAAAAAATAATAACACATAAAAATTACACGAAAAACTAAAGCTAATATCATTTGTGCTTATTTCAATACTATCACTCCTACTGATATTACCTCTGCTGGTATCATGTCATATAACTTTCTTATCGTTGAATATATTATTGTAATCGTTAAGAGGTGTGAGACATTATTGTTTAACGGTTTTGAATGATTGCTCGGCACTGACAGAGTCGGGAGTATTTGAGGTATTAGTAGCTTCATTGAAATAACGACATGCGACGATAATAAAACTACATCCTACTGAAATTGTGGCTACTATGAGTAAGAATATAAATCTTTATGACAATATATCAGTATACTTCTTCCCTTTGTTTCGTTCATTCTTATTTTATATACGGTCATTGTAATAATGCTACTTTTAACAATAATAATAAAATAATATCATAAATGATAATAATACTAATGATTCCAACAACAATAATAAACACTAGAACGCCTCATGGCGTAAGACCATCATCCGTGGTGGGGGCGCATTCAACGAAGTCATTATTGATGGCCAGCTAATCCTAGTTTTTCATATGGATGCTTTGTCCAACAAGGTTACGGTAGAGTGCCTCCCATGAGATCTCTTTATAATAATATAGGAAAAAATAGAACGCCTCGCGACGTAAGACCATCTGCTGCGGTGGGGGTAAATTCGCCCCGGCGAAGGAAAATTCAACGCCGTCATTTTTCATGGCCAGCTAGGACTAGTTTTTGGGCAGGGGTCGCATCTAGGTTAACCCACCAAACTCCCTACAAAAAATTATGAACATTGTTCAATTCCTTCGGCCACTTTTTGGGTGGACAGACAATTTATATATTTACAAATATATATATATATATATATTTAAATCTTCAACGAAAACAGTATCACTTCTCTCACTTCGTTCGCGGGTGATAATCACGTTAATAATAATCACAATAGTAATAATGATGATTATAGAAATAAAATAGCGATAATAATAACGGTCTCAATGACTTTTATACAATGCTTATGTTCCTAATCCTAAGCAGTGACGTTAGCTACACAGATAACAATAAGCTAGCCGACAATGAAGAAAATCGATAAAAATTACATTAATGAAATTGAATGGATCGCTTACACAATATATATACACACAAAAAAAAGATGTTTCTGAAAACAGCTCAATTTCGGATAATTTAAAATACATAACTAAATTGGCTTAGCTGATGTGAGGCGTGGGATAAATAAAATATGAACTTATCAGCCGGAAACGTCAGCCACAGTTATCGATTTCTAGAAAAAGTTAGAGCGTGCTGCTTAAATATTTACTAGTGTCAAATGTAACAAAGGTGTGACGACCTGAACTGTGGAGTTATTTTGTGAGAGGTCAACTGCTCTCTCGTCTTGGCAGCGTCCAGTTCTCTTGGAGTTTAATACAGAGGTTTTCCTGCGATAATTCTTTGCCGGGATTCGTGCTCGGTTGCGAGGATCTGCAAGCGTTTAAGTCAGTTGTCAATGATTTTCCATAGATTTTTCTTAGCAGCATTCTGTGTTTTCAGGTGTAGCACAAAGCTTCATATGGGTTTCATTACCTGTTCTTGGAAGCCCGAGCGTGTAGTCTAAAAAAATAATAATAATAATAGTATAAAAAGTTTTTACCTTGGCGCTTCAGTTAACGTCAGCGAATATGCGCTGAGAGGTATTAACTCTTTCTCTCATGAACTTATTTGCGTTTTTCGTAGGAATGCGCTATTTGAGACGTTGTAAAAGACAACTCTGTGGGAGACAGGGATGTGGCACCAGAAACTATCGTACTTACGGAGTCTAAAATCCCAAAACACAGCACAACCTCTTGTGACAACAGCCCAAAAGATACTCTACGCCAAGCAAACCAGCGCATGATAAGATTGGCAGTTACGTCAGTCAGACAATAAGTGTGGGCGTTTTAGAAAAAAATTACATTCGGTATAAAGTTATGACGTCAGCAGCCGTCAAGGGACTAAGGTAACAAAATCAGATAAGAGTTTGCTTTTATTTTCAAATGGTTGCAACATCTACATAATCTACATTACCCCTCTACATAAATTGACTTAATGAGATATGTTGTGTTCCTATAACGTGGAAATTAAATCGCCCGGCCAAGGATCCCAGCAAGGCTGTTGTGATCTACACGAGCCTCACGGCGGCGATTTCAGATTTCTCTTCGGTATTGTGAGCTTCCCGACGCCATGTAAAATGTATGGTGAAAAATCGAAAGCTCGTGTGAACGTGCCTTAGGGATAATTTCTACCGTAGATATAAATCTAAATTCATATAAGCGAAGAATTTCAGTCGGTGATCGTTAAGCTCCGACACAAAAAATGCAAGAGGGCGCATTTTGGTTCTGAGGGCACATTTTCTTTTATTTCCGAGGAATATCAAAGCAGAGGCGCTTCCGCAGACGCGGCGGACCCGCGGTACGATTTGGGCGTCCGGGAGAGACGCCTCGACCCGGCTGGTGTGATACACACTCCGCCATATTGTTTCTGGAAGGTGCCGGTTAAAAAATACTGTGAACTTATACTATCCGAAATTTAAGCTGAATTATTTTCCCTCCAAGGCGTCAACATTTTTCATGCTTTGTCATATAAATTTTTTGAAAGATTTCTTTACACCAAACCTTGTGTTTGTGTTGTGCTTCGCTGCTTAGAGCTACGAATTTCTTCCACTCTAAAACTTTAGCGGATTTTTTGCTTGTTTTCCATAGATTTAATATCGATTGTTTTCACACCAAACCTTCAACATGTTTTACTCCTGCAAAATACGCAACAATAAAATGTTTTTTATCAGTTTAAAAATTCAGCAAACCTATTTACTTATTTACAGATCTTGTCCGCTTCATGCTGATTGAAATTTACCTTCGTTAATGTGTGTTTTTTTTCAGTAAGTAAGTCGCCTTCATCCATTTGGCCGGAAAGACTTCAACGTATTCAGAAACATATTTTGCATTTCGCTATGAAATTTAATTCTACTGTATTACTCCACGCCTTTAAGCACATATGTTTGTTCCATTTTTTGTTTCATGTTTAAGATAATATTTTATTCCAAGCTTACAATTCTTCCATTTATTTCCTTTAAAGTTATGTCAAACACATTTCGAAGCATTTTCTATTCTAAAGGAGTACTCTACACATTAGATATTTTTCTGTTCTTTGGGTTCTTTGTTGCATCGTCTGCAGACATTAAACTACTGCTGGACGGATGCTCTCCCAGCCACTACTACCAACCTAAAGCCCCGTCCAGACTACCACTCGTAAGTGCAAAAACGCCTGTGCGATTTTGCCGAACGCAGCCAAAATCTCGCAGCAGCGTCCACGCTGTCGCCCGGTGCACAGTCGCGACGCTTGACTATTGAGCACAGATGCTCAGCAAAACTTTGGTGCTCACGCTCCTTTGTCCAAGGAAGCTGCAGTTGTTGTTGCTATTAATAACTTATTTTACTTCTAGTATCGATACAACTATGAATAAGCAATGATTCTAAATGCAGATACTGTACTACTTTTATGCGTTCTTCAGCAAAACGCACACCGCCAACTGAGCTTGGGTTGACATTTTCACACTTTTCTTTAGCACTCGTTATTGTATTCGAGGTTGTAAAGTAAAATAATTTTTAGGTGGGGTTCTTCGAGAACTTATGTTCCCCGTACGTGGTGCAAGCTGCTCGGGCATTTTATTTGCCACTTGAACACTACTGTGTAACCACAAAACGTCGGTAAAATGTTTACCGTCAACACAGTTTTTGACGCAAGTGTCACATTCGCTGTGAAGTTTCATATTTTTCCACAAATTTGGAGTGAATTGGAACTCAGAGAAGCTTGAGGCGTTTAAATTTACTATAAAACAAGTAAACCTCACGTAACGCCTAATTTATTCGTATTGCGGGAGAGGAATAAAATACTTCAGGGTGAGCCTAAATCGCACGAGAATATCCAGCAAGTCAGATGATCTCAAAAACGCTCAAAGCTGCGATTTGACGATGAAAATTAGAATCGATCAGCGAAATCGCCAAAGTGTGGGCAGATTTTGGCGGTAGTCTGGACGGGGCTTTAACAGGAGTAATCATTGGCTGCCCCAGACGCTATTTCACAATTTTATCTTTGGCGCCAGCCAAAGATTCTTTTAGTGAATGCCCTCTAGCCTGTCCTGCTCTGCAGCTGTTTTATCGAGCAGTCTGCCTCCATGCTGCGTGCTGTGACATGCTACCGACCAAAATTTCAATTAAATATGCATACAAAAGTTACTGTATTTATGATATGTACACCAAACTTAGGCATACCTACTGATACCCGTGCATTTTGTACCAACAAACACACACCTAAATATACGCACAAACACGTACACCTAAGGACACATATTATATAGGTACTGCACTTACAATTCGTACACTTTCATGCATGTACTGCACATTAAACGCAAATTCCTCTCATTTAGCATTATTAAATGCACACAGTTATGAGCATGCCCACACCGTCATGTAGGCTACCCTATAATATAACTACAGCATACACATTCACATACCTACACATGCACACCTACACTCGCCTACCTATACACACTCACCAACACATCATCTATCATAGAACTTTCGGGCCCCGGGATACAGCAAACGACTACCGTGTCTCCAAACTTAAATATTCTACGTTTACTTTTCGAGGCTGAAGGGCTAATATCGATCATAGGTATGAGTATGCGTCAGGACATTCATCAGATTACTAGCCTGGTATTTGCAGGGAACGGTTCCGCGAAAGAAAGAAGTTTTCGTCTTGATATAATAACTAACATAAGGGGACTGTAGAGGGGAATACACCCATATCGTATACTTTTTGGGATTTTCATCTTGTGTTTTATGAACGGTAACTTGTTGTATATGATGTTTTCTTGTGTTTTATGAACAGAAACTTGTTGTATATGATGTAAAAGAGACTTTCAAACAGAAAAAATTTCGAATTCATCAAAGGGGGAAAAAATATTAACCATTTTTTCAATTTTATTTGTTACGTCCAGCTTTCATTTTTCACTCAATTAGAATGAAATTTGGCACAGATTTACTATTGATGATTACCAACAATCATAAGGATATAGATTTTTAAATTTCGTTTTAGTTTTCAAATTAAAAAAAATATATATATATATATATTCATGCTACTTTTTATTCAAAATCACTTTTCACATATTTTTAACGAAATTAAAAAAAAAGAATCCTTACCATTGTTCTAAATTTTCTTTCCTTTGATTTAAAAAAATCATGAAATTTGGTGCATTATTCACCGAGTGGCGTTCATTTGAAGATCAATAACTTAGATGTGAGATATTCACCGAAACGCAAAAGCTACTAAAATATACATTGTACGTCAGATAGCAATCAGACTTTCAGTTGTATTGACATTCTTTTGCCTTTTGTCCAGGCAGACAATATATGTGTACAAATTGAGAGAATTTCATTCAAATCGGCCTATAAATAAAACCTCAAATTTGAATCCTTCGGCTGAAAACTTTTTATGGGGAAATTCAAGAACGCGACGGTGATTAAAACTTTTTCATTTATGTACCAATTTGGATGAAACTTGGCACAGGTATGTAAAACCAAAAAAGAATGTGGGTTGCACTCGTATTTTCTTTCCAATTTTCGCCATAGAAAACGAGTTATTAAAAAAAAACGAGTTTCCCCAAAGCCCGTTTTCTTTGAATAACTCGTTTTCTATGGCAAAAATGGGAAAAAGTATGAGAGTCAAAAGCTCATTTTTTTTTATTTTACATATGTGTACCAAGTTTCATTTAAATTGGAACAAAAATGAGAAAATTAAATTTGAAACCTTTGGCTGGAATTTATCAAATTTATACATACAGCTGGAGAAATTCAACAAAAGGCAATCTACAACCATTCTGCATGCTTACCTTCAAAGCTTGTATAAGATGGGTTTTAGATTCGATAAGCGGGCTTTCGAATAAATGATGTACGCTTTAACGAACGTCATTTTTCATTGTGGAGCACTTTTAAAAACAGTCCGGACTATAGCGCAACGTGCTTGTAACTTCGCCACACTTCGCGCGCCTAGTCACTTCCGGAATTTTGATGTAGCCATCAGGCAGGCATGAGAATTGGCCATTTGATATAGTTACATTTAATTTTATAATTAAAATTACTTTACTTCAAATGAGCTCTCAGATTCTAACTTTTTTGCGACAATATATTTCTCATACGGACTGAAGTATACGAAGGTATTTACCTACGGAACTATGCTCACCAGAGCAGAAATACTCTTGTTAACGGGACTAAAATATTTAGACTAGCCTAGAACGTTTCGATTTTGAGGACGTAAAGAACTGCAATTAAGCAATACAATCAATAACATCTAGAAAAAATACAGCAAAAGCATGCCAAAGAAGTGTAGCAACAGCGTGCATTAATTCTTCCAGTGCATTGTAGTCGTAAAGGTTCTTTTCTTTCATCGATAAGAATCGTTACTGTATCTTCAAGGTCGCATTTTTTCAAGAGATTTGTAAAAATAGTGACACTCCTACACAAACCCTCTGACTGTATCAAGAACTTCACCACTGGCCCTGTTGAGAATGATTCCAAGATGGCATCATTTCCCTGCAGATTCACTCTAAGTAGTGGAATGGCACCTCATTGACTCAGTGAGTCAAGAACGTCTCCGTCGGTACGGTTCACTTGTCATAGCTAACAAAGCATCAGCAAGTTTCTGCATGAATTTCAACGCTTCGCACCAACTAAGCGTAAATCGATACAATACAATAATGATATTGGCACAATCTTTTNCAATAACTTAGATGTGAGATATTCACCGAAACGCAAAAGCTACTAAAATATACATTGTACGTCAGATAGCAATCAGACTTTCAGTTGTATTGACATTCTTTTGCCTTTTGTCCAGGCACACGATATATGTGTACAAATTGAGAGAATTTCATTCAAATCGGCCTATAAATAAAACCTCAAATTTGAATCTTTCGGCTGAAAACTTTTTATGGGGAAATTCGAGACGGCGACGGCGATTGAAACTTTTTCATTTATGTACCGATTTGGATGAAACTTGCCACAGGTATGTAAAACCAAAAAAGAATGTGGGTTGCACTCGTGTTTTTTTTTCCAATTTTCGCCATAGAAAACGAGTTATTCAATGAAAACGGGTTTCCCCCAAAAATGGGAAAAAGTATGAGAGTCAAAAGCTCTTCTTTTCTTATTTTATATATGTGTACCATGTTTCATTTAAATTGGAACAAAAATGAGAAAATAAAATTTGAAACCTTTGGCGGGAATTTCTTCATATCAAATTCAAATATACATCTGGGGGAAATTTTCATTTATGTACCGATTTGAATGAAACTTGGTACACATATGTAAAATGAAAAAAAAAAAGCTTTTGACTCTCATACTTTTCCCATTTTCGCAATAGAAAACGAGTTATTGAAAGCAAATGGGTTTTAGCGGGAAACCCGTTTTCTTTGAATAACTCGTTTTCTATGGCGAAAATCGAAAAAAGTACATGAGTACAGTTCACTTTATTTTCCAATTTTACATGTTGATGCCAAGTTTCATGAAGATCAGAAGAATAATGAAAAAGTTTTTGTAGTAAAAATCAAGTGTTACAAAGATAACCACCCTCCCTCCTCCTATTCAACCCCTTTAGTGTTACACTGGCTGCCTAAAATTTTTCCTCTGAGTATGTCTGATGTATAGCTACCGATTAGTGATGAAAAACGAATTTTGCTTTCCTTTAAGGGTAACCCCGCCTACGGTCCCCTACACATTCACATACCTACACTCACCTACCTACACACACTCGCCAACACATCATCTATCATAGAACTTTTGGGCCCCGGGATACAGCAAACGACTACCGTGTCTCCAAACTTAAATATTCTACGTTTACTTTTCGAGGCTGAAGGGCTAATATCGATCACAGGTAAGAGTATGCGTCAGGGCATTCATCAGATTACTCGCATGGTATTTGCAGCAAACGGTTCCGCGAAAGAAAGAAGTTTTTGTCTTCATATAATAACTAACATAACTGAGACTGGGTGAGCCCTGTACCCGCTCATAGGTAGTAAATTTATGAAACTGGAAAGTAGTTTGCAAACATTTCGCGCGAGGTATCAAAAGTGCACCACAGTGATATAGTAAACTGGAGTAAAAAATAGCGACAGCGAATATGCATTGATGAATTTTAAGCTTATCAATTTGTATTGGCGAATATGATTCTACGAATATTATAAGAAGGCTGCACTACACCCATATATATAGCTGAAGTCTCATCTTCATTTTAAATAATGGTGCTGAACGCTACCAATTTCCTTGCAGTAAATAGTTCTCTTTGAGAGCAGCCCCAGCTACAGTACAATCAGTTTATTTCTGTTTGGAGGAATTTTCCAGCTGATATATTTCTCAGACGTACTGAAGTACACGAGGATATTTACCAACGGAACTATGCTCACCAGAGCAGAGAAACTCATGTTAACGGGGCTAAAATATTTAAACGAGCCTAGAATGTTTCGATTTTGAGGACGTAAAGAACTGAAGTTAAGCAATGCAATCAATAACATCCAAATAAAAAACACAGCAAAAGCATGCCATTAAAAATACAGCAAAAGCGTGCCATTAATTCTTCCATTGCATCGTAGTCGTAAAGGTTACTCTCTTTCATCGATAAGAATCTTTACTGTATCTTCAAGGTGGCATTTTTTTTTAACAGATTTCTAAAAACAGTGACACTCCTACACAAATCCACTGACTGTATCAAGAACTTCACCACTGGCCCTGTTGAGAATGATTCCAAAATGGCATCATTTCCCTGCAGATTCACCCTAAGTAGTGGAATGGCACCTCATTGATTCAGTGAGTGTTCTTGCAGAGGCAGCCATGCCAAGTGAACAGTATCGATTGTTTCGTAGTCGTTCAAAGACGTACTTAAAGTTGCGAAGCGTGGTTGATTCGCATTTAGCTATGTTATGTTATTACTATAACCGACAATCTTTTCGGAGGCTCTGTCGCTAACGAGCTTAGTTATCTGCCGAGCTGAAGTCGATAATTTATACAGCGAATAAGGGATTTCGAGGATGGAGATGCGCATGGCCATGAATTGCGTGTGAGAAAGAAGGTATGGATTGGAGTGCGCCTGGAAGGTCATGGGCGTCGGATTATATTAATACAAGGTGAAGTCATAGGTGTCTCGATGGAAATGAAAGGCTGGATATTTACACAGGCATTAGTGAGGATAGAGCTCCATAGGTAAGGGTGAGGTGAGATCTGGCGTTTATTCATGAAGACTTGGCAAAGACCCGATTTCAGCACTCAAGGTGTGATGTAGCCTATAGTTGAAGATAATGCTATAATCCAATATGGTGAGGGATTATTGATGAGGCCGATGTTATAAATCTAAAATTCAGCATTGTGAAGATTAGTATCCTGATAAGCATTATGTACTACAGGAGATATATTAAAACATAAAACATAGCGAGGTTCTGAGAGTGATGCACTGGAGATGCAGTGAAATATTAAAAAGTGATAAAATTGTGGATAATCATGATCTTTAATATATTATAAATGATACTTAAGTTATATAGCATGATGAAGAAATATGCTGGAGATATCGTTACTTGGAAGAGGTCGTAAATTAGGTAGTGGGCTGGGAGGACATCGCTGGCGGTAAGTTAGAGAGCAAATTTTATATGTATCATAACTCTATCAACACTAGTGTTATGAACCTTCAAACGTTGATAATGAAAATGGTGTACATTTTTATGTGACTCTCGAGCAATGCAACGCTTTTGAAAAAAAAGCTGCGAGCTACATAGAGTGTAGGTTTAATGCGGAATTATACCGCTTAACTTGCTGTATTTTTTATAGTACGTCTTCAATCATATGTGAGCCTTTCAAACAGTTGTAATTTATACGCTAATTGCTAGTTTTGTCTCATGTTAGTATTAACGAATTATCGAACTACAGGGAGCTATACCCTTTTATATAATGGGCACAGTATCCAAATAAGATATTATTAATGAGTTTTATTTCTTGCTTTCTTATTCTCTTTCTTTTGCTTAGGAAAAAATGTACACAGTTGTACTGCAGATAAGACAGATCCACGTTAGGTTATTCGTACTCGTTCCACGGTAAGCCAAATCACAAAAAAGGGGAGACTGGAAGAAAACGTATTGTACAGGATCCCAACGGTTCATCAGACCTAATGTGTGTATATTGTCAAAAGTAATGTAAATAAAGCATAATTATCTAAGGTGTACCTTTGGTGAGAGAAAATGCATTGACCAATTATTACTGTCAGCATCATTTTCGTTAGAAAAGCTTTATTTAATCCATTGCTATCGTAGATATAACCATTAATGTCATAGATTAGATTAGATAGGCGGCAGTAGACGAACCAACAGGCCCATTCTCAAAGAGACACCGAAACTTGCGCCCCGGCCTTCTAAGAGCTATTGCCATTAAGCGAGTAGGATATAAACGACTGGGGGAAAGAGAAGAAGAAAAAAAAAACATAGAGAATAGTGTTACTTCTGCCGCTTTATGTGTACAAAATGCCAGGCGTTAATGGGTTAAAAGGGGTCAAAATGGTGTATTTTGGCTGTAAAGGCTTCACCCACAAGTACGATACGTATGCTTTATATTATCGTAAAGTGTGTGAAACCCAACGCTTTTGCACCCGCAACCCCTGCCCAAAAAGCTTGAAGCCGACGTAAAGCCCTGACCATATAGCTATTAACCAGAAACTTCATTTATATTTTAATTACAACGAAGAGCATGGATGAAATCAACATTATTTGAAAAGTTATCCAAGAATTTTGGCGGCCTTACTACTCGGCCCTCTCTTTCTTATCGAAGCTTCAGGACCTCTGGTCGGTTCAGTAGGTCTAGGTCAAGCAGTGTAGTGAAGCACTACAGCAGCAATGGCTAGTAGCTGAACATGTATGAGACGAAGAGCGCTGAAGAGTAGTGTTTAACTATATCTCCAGTGACCTATTATACACTTTCATAGTGTTATCTCGTCGACATTATATTCGTTACATATCCGGCACAAAATATCCGTATATGTGTTGTTATAATTTCATCATGGTTCATAATCATTATACTGTATCACTGGTCAACAAAGAAATTGAAATACCGGAATTCTTTCCTCTGTATTTTGTTCGGTTGCAATCTGTGATTTCAAACCTGAAGACCGCTGTTGTCTATCAGATGCTATTTTTAAGTAATCGCGAGCTGTTTCTTGTATTTCATCAACGTGTCTTGCAGAGTGCCCATTGGCAGTATTTATTGACGTTTTACATAATGTCATTCCTACGAAAATGTAAATAGCTTGCAGAGTGCCATTGGAAGTATTTATTGACGTTTTACATAATGTCATTCCTACGAGAATGTAAATGGTGAGTCTCTCAATAACCCAATGTGTGCTGGCTCAGTTTCAGTTGCAGATCTTAAAATCAAACGTTCAATGAATAAATTTCTATGGAGTCAAAAATTGTGACTCAGCAGTACTTTTTAGGTATACAGATTGCAAGAAAAACATTCTAGGTTGGTGTTATGATTCGTGTTGTACCTGCTGGATAATCATATCGAGTAGTTTTGTTCATTTATATCATCTATATCATATCTTCTATTAATAGGGCTTTGTTTCTTAACTGCTTCTTTGTTGAAAAACTGCGGCAGCAACATTGTCTTCAGAAACCGGAAGACATTAAAATGGAGACAAACTCACAGGAATCCCGCAGCATTGGCCCCTCAGAAACTACAAGCCATCAAAACTGGAACAAAAACCACAGGAATTGCGCAGCATTGGCCCCTAACAAATGCAAGGCCTCAAAACTGAAACAAAACCACAGGAATTGCGCAGCATTGGCCCCTCACAAATGCAATTACTCAAAACTGGAACAAAACCACAAGAATTACGCAGCATTGGCCCCTCACAACTGCAAGGCTTCAAAACTGGAACAAAACCACAGGAATTACGCAGCATTGGCCCCTCACAAATGCAAGGCTTCAAAACTGGAACAAAACCACAGGAATCGCGCAGCATTGGCCCCTCAGAAGCCGGAAGGCATCAAACTTGCAACAAAGCAACAAGGTCTACCCGCAGTTCATTCCTTCACTGAAATGTCGAGCT
>LQNS02278097.1:22184066-22205433 GCA_001587735.2 Parhyale hawaiensis
AAATTTGAGGAAAAAGCGTTTTTGAAAGAGTTCTTTTATTTTCCATTAGGAATTTCCTGCATTGGTAGGAAAGATACTCGTTTTTAGGAGGGTATAGATTTAGCTTGAATGCTGCGATTGTGTTCTAGTGCGTGGTCAGTATACTACTGCGGACACTACGTCGTCAGAGTTTACATCAGTGTAGTTTCCAAGAAAAGTGCAAGGGTTGCTGCTACCAGATTTAGAACCTTGTGTACAATTTTCAGAGTGGCCCATATGTAACAGTGAACAAGCTAGGGATCCCAACTTCTCCAAGCTGATTCTTTACCACAGATGAAGCGTAGTTTACTCGCGATGGGGTTTTTAATATTCACAATAATCATCATTGGGCTCAAGCCTAATAATCCTCATGTCATTCGCTCAAATAATTATCAACATCGATACAGCGTAAGCACATGAGCAGGAATGCGGTCGGAAAACGTGCTGAACGATCAAATTTAGCGCTATTATTGGCGCGCACGTAGTAAAATACTTGAAGCTTTAAGTTTCTTTAAGTTATTATGACTGGAAAACTAAGGAGTTTTGGGCATTTTATCATACATGAAAATCTATTTTTTTCGAGTTTTTCTACCTATAGTTGAAATTTGTTCGAAAAAAAAAAAAACACAAACACCCGGTATAAACACAATTGCATAAATACATTTATTGTGAAGATAGTTTAGGAAAATTATTATAGGAGTGACTTTCATAAGAACAATAATAATCTTTATTAGGTACTCACTGAAACATTACATGGTACACAGAAGAATGTAGCTTATTTCTTGGTTACAGACAAAAGATATCTTTGTAGTCCTACATTCTAGACCTTGTTACGCCCCATTGTATGGCCT
Organism: Parhyale hawaiensis; assembly: GCA_001587735.2. NCBI lineage: Eukaryota > Metazoa > Arthropoda > Malacostraca > Amphipoda > Hyalidae > Parhyale > Parhyale hawaiensis. The sequence continues at coordinate 22,184,936 of LQNS02278097.1, forward strand.
CCCTCTGGCAGCAGTATGCGCTGCCATCGTTGATAGGTACATATTAGATCGTTTGTATCCGGAGCCGTGGCAGATGACTGTGAATAATGAGTAGTTAGATTTTTCAATTATAGTTTGCAAGCACATTTCATAGTCTATCATTGAAATAGTGTATTTTAGAGCAAATATTTGACTCTCACTAGGTGATCTGGGCACATTTACTAACTTGAGGAATATATCGCTACAGACAACGTGCAAGCGCGCCATGGATTTTTTTCTCAAAGTCACACCAAAGCGAGTTAAAGTACAGGTGGTAACAATAGGTCCGGAACAACTGGTATTTGATCTCATCAAAACAATGTCCAAATTTCCCTCTTACGTGTGACCATTTCCATGAAGATTTCGAGATTTCTTTCTCTGTATTTTGGTCGTCAGTGATTTTATGACCAGGTAAACGATGCTGTTTACATGCGTGAACTCTACAACATTGACTACACAATATTTATGACGGGGCAACCTAATAATTCTCCTAAGCCTAATATTCATGCATACATACTGATTTTACGGTATTATGCTCGGTACATTGTTTATCCGCTTCGCAATTTTCGGTAGCATGGAAAGAGGCAGGCATCATGTCGTCAGCATAACAAAGGGCATTTGCTGCTTTATTGTAAACATGACAGCCTACTCTAGCTGCATTCAACTTGGTAGGAATTCAATCAATGAAGATATTGAACAGAACAGGAGAAAGCAAACCCTTCTCGCCTTGTGTCGTTAGTTATGCCAGACGCTGATGAAATTTCCGCCGCACTTTACATAAAACGTCCGAGTTTGTAAGCAATACTTCAACGTATTATTTGCAATGTTGGGAGGTATTTGTTTCTTCAGCATGCAGTTAAACAGGGATTAATGGTGCACTCTATCAATGCCGTATTAGCATCTAGAAAACACAAATACATTGGGGAGCCGTTGTCAGTGAAATAATCTAAAACCTGCTTGAGTGCAAAGGGTATGCAATGAAGTAAATATGCAATAATATTTCATTATAGCGTGTAGGTTACACGACATACTAAAAGAACAGGAACTCTTAGTGGGCTACTCACAATTTTCAGCAAACGGAGTACTTATCCGACTAAGAGATATTTATATATAGCGCATAGCGTATTGGTAGCTACGTATACAAGCATATAGCCTAGTCTTCATGGACTCTTCGACTGAGACGCTCACATTACCACACCAAAGTATTCAGCAGGGGCCCACTTTGGCTGTGGTAGTGCTACGACATGAGATTGCGTTAGTAGTCCACCTAGGCTTTCTACCCATCAATTATTGTAAACAAATATCTGTAATATAATTAAAAACTAAGTCTTTTCATCCGTCAGAAAGCTACTTTTATCATTAGTTGACTTTGTTTGAGCAATTTCATACTTAGACATTTGAGTTATGGCTCTCCGTAATCATAATCGCTCCCACATTTGATGAATTTATCATTAATAAAACACGCCGTTGATTAGCTCGCTAAAAGGTTTCTTCTGTTTAGCAAATACCTGCACAGTATTCATGTTCTACCGAGGGTTATGCTCTCGAGAGCAATTGCTAATGTTTGATAAAACGTTAAAATATTACTGCACTCGTTGATGGTTTTATTAGTGTCTTGTACTCAGGCAGTTCATTTATAAGCTGTTGAGACTGGCTTGGCCAACTTAACGGTTTTATTATTGCCTTGCACATAGGTTGCTGTGAGAGCAGTAGGCGCTCGACAGTTCCTGATTTGTTTGAAAGAAAGTACAGGAGTATCAGTAACGTATCAACCATTTAAAGACAGAATATAAATTTTTGATTTCGTGCAGGAATATTTTTTTTTTGAGGCCTCATCTTCGAAAGGTGCTGGAAGTTACATAATGTTGGGTAATACAACATGTCATCACTGACAGTAGGAGTTTGATAGAGCCTGCTGTGCAGCACAACCTCTCATCACGACAGTCAGAGTTTCATTGAGCCCGAACTGCCAAATGCGGCCTAGCTGACCCCAAGAATCATAGTACAGTCACCATCTCGGTCACGAGAAGTGGCGGAGCGAATGAAGAGTTGCCTTCCCTGTTTCAAGGTCTGAGGTTCTCATTCTTCCCAAGTAGATGAAGTCTATCTAGAGTCAGCATTTAAAGTATACTGTGTAGGCATCGACCAAATCAGCAAAAGAGGAGGTTGGTCAAGTGGGAGAGGGCAGGGGGAGGGCTTGGCGTAGCTACCATGTATGGGATTTTCGTCTTTGACGTGTAGCTCTGACAACCTGTGATCGGCTGCAGCCGTGCAATCCTATGGGCGAACTGGAGATTTATCTGTCGCACAAACCAGTGCCAAGTTGAAGTGTGCCGTCAGGTGACTTCACCTCTACACTACAGCCGGCTCCTTAATAAAACATTTTGCTGGGTCAAAAGTTATACTGAAATTTTGAGCTTTCGAGCGTTTCTGTAGGCGCTACCATCTGATGGATACCCAGCAACTCCTCCACTTAGAGACTAATGCTTAATGGTTCTCTGCATCTCATTACATACCTATTGGCAATAGTAATGATATCATTTCTAGTAGCAATTACCTACTCTGGAACAGTTGCATAGGGTCAGCAAGTGGGGGGGGGGGGCATGGCGTATATCTAATTCCTGTACGTAGCATTTGGAACACCAATTTGGCGGCTTAGTATATATGACAATCATCGCACTATGATCCTTGTTANGTCGGAGTTTGATAGAGCCTACTGTGCAGCACAACCTCTCATCACGACAGTCGGAGTTTGATAGAGCCTACTGTGCAGCACAACCTCTCATCATGACAGTCAGAGTTTGATAGAGCCTACTGTGCAGCACAACCTCTCATCATGACAGTCGGAGTTTGATTGAGCCTACTATGCAGCACAACCTCTCATCATGACAGTCAGAGTTTGATAGAGCCTACTGTGCAGCACAACCTCTCATCATGACAGTCAGAGTTTCATTGAGCCCGAACTCCCAAATGCGGCCTAGCTGACCCCAAGAATCATAGTACAGTCACCATCTCGTTCACGAGAAGTGGCGGAGCGAATGTTGTTTCGAGGTCTGAGGTTCTCATTCTTCCCAAGTAGATGAAGTCTATCTAGAGTCAGCATTAAAAGTATACTGTGTAGGCACTGACCAAATCAGCGAAAGAGGAGGGCGGTCGAGTGGGAGAGGGGGGGGGGGCTTGGCGTAGCTACCATGTATGGGATTTTCGTCTCTGACATGTAGCTGTGATCGGCTGCAGCCGTGCACTCCTGTGGGCGAACTAGAGATTTATCTGTCGCACAAACCAGTGACAAGATGAAATGTGCCGTCATGTAACTTCACGTCTACACTCCAGCGGGCTCCTTAACATAACATTTTGCTGGGTCAAAAGTTGTCCTGAAATTTTAAGCTTTGGAGCGTTTCTGTAGGCGATGCAATCTGATGGATACCCAGCAACTCTTCCACTTTGAGACTAATGCTCAATGGTTCTCTGCATCTCATTACTTACCTATTGGCAATAGTAATGACATCATTTCTAGTAGCAATTAGCTACTCTGGAACAGTTCCATAGGGTCAGCAAGTGAGGGGGGGGGGCATGGCTTATATCTAATTCCTGTACGTAGCATTTGGAACACCAATTTGGCGGCTTAGTATATATGACAATCATCGCACTATGATCCTTGTTATATTGGAAAGTGAGTCCCCCTCCCCGTTGCAGCGCTTGGGGATAAAATGCCTTTCAGATGTCCTCATCACTGCAAACTGAATTCTCCCTGGCAAAAACGCACTTAAATTTAACACCGCGGGAATGGGCAATTACTGTATTACACAAAAGTCTTTGGTATCCTTCCTAAATTATCAACATTACGCATGCATAATAATTCAACTTGCTAATCTATTATTATGCATACAATTGCAAATGCAATTATATTTCTCCTGTCACACTCCGGTAAAACCGAACATGTCAGGTCAGGTTAATGGCACTGGCGAAGGAGGCATCAAGATCTGGCGCACATCCAACTTTGTCGTATTTGAAATCGAAGCTACGACGACACGTGAAGCAGCTGTTAACAGCATCACATCCACTGCTCTTCACTTTCTTCCCGCATCAAAGCTTCATTTGACAACTGGTCTCTAATCTAATCTAATCTAATTTGCTTTACGCTTTCGAAGTAAAAATGAAGCAAAGAATTGTGGATGGGAAAGCTTAATATAGGCTTTGTTGAGGTTAAGTATTTTCTTCTATTATTTTATGACGGTGTTAGACGCTAATCTCCAAACTATTGTTTTTCTATTACACATTTACTGCAAGATGTAACTCAGGCTGCTCACAATGTAATAAGAACTGGGAATATTTCAGCGCAGCCTCCTACTGTGAAGATTCCATTTGAAGTTGACTGTGGAAGCGATCGGTCTTCCGAACTTCTCTAATGGACTTGAAGTCTGATTATAGTCTTTCAATGGAACTTTTTAAAAATGGAATTTGAGGTAAATTTGGTGTTTATATATTCTATGGATTACAGCGGATGTCCATTACCCACAACGCTACCAGCACTTCTTGTACTTACTGATAATATGAAGAGTTTAGAATCATTGTAAAATTTAAAGTTTCGTACAGTGTGGAAACATACCTACATTTTTTTCCATAATTGGCAAATGTTCGAGCGGTAAATTCATACTCCTTTTTGCTTTTATAACGGCTGTTGTTGAGTTACCTCTAAGAGGGGGGAGTTTGAACAATACCCTCTCTGACCGCATGGAGGAAAAAGTGATGGCGTTTGATCCTGCTGGTAAGTATTGCAGGCCCTGGTCTACGTTACCACCTAAGTGGGGCAGCGCTACAATCGGGCCATAGTCCAGAAGGGACCAAAAAGGGGAGGGTTTGAGTGAAGTGCAGTGGGCTACGCCGTACCCACATGGCAGGACACGTCCACGCCCCTCCTCCCACGCTCTCCAGCAAACCACCATGAAAGGCACAAGCCCCTGCTCCGACCCGACGTTGCCGGGTGCGCGGAACAGTAAGGCATGCCCCGCCGAAAGGCCGCCGGAGACAGAGAAGGAAAGCAAGCGCGGACGCGTCCCATCGCGCGGACCCGGCGCCATATTGCATCACTCCTTGCTGCATTTGGGGAATTGCGGTAAATGCAGCAAGTTGGGTACCGTTGCAGGCCAAACTCTCAAGGGAAGTCGCCATTAAGCAACAAGTAACGTTTGCTCTAGCCCTTGAGAGGTGAGGCTAGTATATAAATCACAAGCCCATCGAGTTCCCACGCCGGATTTTATAACGGTCGAAGAGAACGGAACTTAGAGTACAGTGCAATCAGAGGAGTCGATTATCCCAAGGTGGGAAACATGCAACAACGTTAATCAGCTGTGATCTCCCGCGTGACTTTATTTTGGCCAAGTGTGATGATCCCTTGGCTTGTACTGAACTTCAATAGAGACGCTAGTTCCTTTTTGTACCTAGGCCTAGGTGAGAAGGTAAGAAGCTCAATTGTAGGGAATCTTCATGTTTAATGGTAATTAGAAGTATTCATAGCAAAAGAGCACTTTTCATTGAGTTAAACTCACTACTACATAATAATTTACACCTCGCTCATTTATAAATTCTTAAATACATTTCTACATCTATATATATATATATATATATAGTTGTTTTTTATTTTTCCATTCACGCGCTGGCAGGTTAGAGATGTTCAGGAATCTCAGATGACATTATTGTGAATAATTGCACTTTATTTAGTTCATGAACGGAAGTTTTACGGTAGCTCGGCTTTAGTTGCTGTGAACTTACAATACTCGACTTGAGTCGAAGATGAATGATGTAAACGGATAACTTATTTTTCAATGTAGAAGATTAGATTAGATTAGATAGGCGGCAGTAGACAAACCAAGAGGCCCATTCCCAAAGAGACACTGGAACTTACACCCCGGCCCTCTATAAGCTATTGCCATTATGTTACCCTACGAAGAGAAGTGAACAAATGGCGGTGTTGTTGAAATAATTTTTCTAATGAATTTTTTCCATTGATGATGCAGCTTTTAGTTGAAAAAAAAAAATAAAATAAAAAATAGATCGAAGTAATACTGCTGTGTATAATGGCTAAGCAGATGCAGTTGATGTTTTAAGTGGTGCTTCTCTGCTCTCTGGTGATGAATTATTTCAGTGTATAACAGCGTGTGGAGGCGAGGATGATATTGCTTACCGATATAAAATTCACCGGAGTAGATATATTTCAATGATTATTAACTTCCGCCAAGAAGGATATGTTTTTATCGAGTTTGTCTCCTTGTCTGTCGGTTTGTGTGTCACTAAAATAACACTAAAAGTTTTTGATGGATTTTTGTGAAATTTACAGGGATTGTTTGATGTGTTATGGTGAAGATCCGTTTAACCGTTTGTTTGTATGCTTGTCTATCTCTTTTTTCATTGTAGTAAAACTAAAGAAGCTTTGGACGGCTCTTTATGAAACTTTCATGAATTATTGGAGTTGGCACTAGGAGCAAGCGACCAAATTTATGTGTTGATCTACTTGTTCGTTTGTTGTTTGTTTATCTCTTTGTTTGTCAAATTGTTTGTTAGTAACATACCTCAGAAAGTTATATACGTATTTTTATGAAATTTGTAGAAATTGCTAGGAGTGTTGAAAGACACAAACAACCAAATTTTGGTTATGATCGGTTCCTCCGTTAGTGTGTTTGGCTAATGTCTGTAAAAATCTTTTTGAGTAACATAACTCATCACGTTATGAATGGATTCATGAAAAGTTACAGACGGATCTTCGAGAAAATTACAGAAGCTGTTATTACTGTCAAGAGGCAAAAATGTTCAAATTTTGGTGACGACAAATAGGAAATCCTAGTTCCAGGATCAATTTAAATTTATCGTTAACATGCCTTGCCTAGTGGAGGTATGCGTTCACAGAGTGCTCTTGTTTGTCAATGTTCTGCTGTATGAACAATACCAGTTTAGTTTCTTCTTAGACATGCGTAATGCAGCACATATCCCAGGCAGACAGGCACGTCGAAGCTAGTATAGATTACCTGAACGGTTATTCTCTCAATGTTCCACAGCACAATGTCCGTTTAGTTTCCTCTTACCAATGTTAGAAGTCCCGGACCTATCAATAGCCCTCTAACTCTTCACGTTTCCGGCACATACCCTGGTCAGACAGGAGCAGGTTTAGAAGCAAGGCGTTACGAGGGATATTGGCGGCAGAAGTGGCTGCCAGGGATGGCATTACTGCAGCAATGTTGGCCAAATAACTGCCCTCAATGGCCATACCAGAGACTTACTTACCTTCCACCAGAGCTTCAAAACCGTTGGTGGGAGGTAGTTACGCTACGCCTCATGATCATCGCACCATAGCCTCAGCCTGGCCGCCTCTTCTTCCGATGGCCTGGAAAAATCGGGCACATCAAGCACCGCGGAGCAGCTTCCTATTACCGGATCGTCTTGAAGGTCCCGAACAGCGCTAGAGAACAGTTACCTACTGACCTAGTTACTTGAAAAGTTGAAAGCGAGTATATCAAGTACCATGGAGAAGTTTCTGTGTTAATACTGGGTTGTGCGGATGGTTACTAGGATGTCCTGAAATATTTACATTTGACTTAACCTTTCCTGTTGAAATTCCAGTATTGTAGCTTTTATTTAGCTAACGTTCATTTGCTAGTCTTGGACATCAACACGAAATAATAGTGCAAATTATCAGAATCTCTGCGTTATATACTGGAAATAATTCAGCTTTAACGAGGGGAAGGGGGTAAGGGGTAACCGCTTGCAGCTGATTATTAGATTATATATTTGGCTGGCAGTAGACTGACCAACAGGCCCATTCCTAGAGAGCAGCCAGAACTTACGCTCCGGCCCTCTGTGGGCTATTGCTATTGTCAGAATCACATAGATACGTGAGGCAGAAAAGACAAGGAGAATAAACTCAGCCAAGGTGTAGGCCGTATAAGCACGATTAATTGCTACAAACCCGAGGAACTCGGAGACGTTAAGTTACGGTATGAAAGATAATGAATTAGGGGGCTCTGAAGCCTTGGCCGTTGAGAGCGTGTCATTCCTGGAGGAGGAGTTCGTAGCTGTGGAGGGTGTTGCTCCCAATAGTAGTCAAGACGATTTTTAAACGCAGTGACTGTCTCTGTACCGACAACTTCGGAGGGCATTTATTCCAAATGTTCACTATGAAATACGGAAAGAACTGCTGGCTTAAGGTTGCTCTTCGGGCTTTATGCTTGAGTTTTCGGCCGTTGTTTCGCAGTCTATCAATAGCGTCTATCAAAGAATCCCGTAGTAGGCACATTATTGAAGCCATTCAAGTACTTCAATGTTTCTATCAGTTGCCCCCTGAATCGTCTTTACTCGGGAGAGATAGGTCTCATTTGCTGTACGCGACAGTCGTATGACTTGTTTCGCAGCTAAGGTATACATTTTTTTTACTCTGCTTTGGATTCTTTCTATTTTATCGATATCGTTACACTGATTTGGCGACCAGAATTGAAGAGTAAATTCTAAATGCGAGCGCACAAGTGCGTTGGATTTATATTCAAAATTCCGGGTAAAGAATTTCAATACCTACTCTGCTTGTCAGTTTGACACTTTTGTCAAGTGTCAATTTGCTGACTGTGTTGTAGTGTGTTTGTGATAGTCTCAAGTCCCGTTGTTTGGTGAAAGCTGCTAAGTTTATTCCGTTTAATTCCAATAGGTAGGGCCGAGGGACTTTCCGCCTCCGGCCGTACGTGCATTACTGAACATTTGTCAACATTAAAGCTTATCTGTAACGTTACGGTCTGTTCTATGAGGCGGATGAGGTCCTGTTGGAGCTCAAGTCTATCCTAGTCGAGATAACATAATTTAGTATCATCTGTAAATTTACTGATTTTACTGCGAATGTTAATATCAAGATCATTGATTTAAATTATGAACAGGTGGGCCAAGCATTCTATGAACCTTATGGAACACCGGATGCAATCGGCGTCCAATCTCTCGTTTCTTCCTGCAGCTTCACTCGTCGTTGCTGCCGACCAGTGGGCTACACTCGGATCCAGGGTGATTAATCTCCCTGGATGCTATGGGCTTCAAGATTTTGCATTAACAGTTGGTTGGGGACTTTGTCAAATAATTAATCTTGAAAGTCGATTTAAACGAGCCTCGCACCTTTGTCTTTCTCTCTGATTTTCGTAACTTTCGAAAAAAAGGCCATTAAGTTAATTAGGCAGCTACTTGTATTTCCTAAGCCGTGCTGGAGACAGAGAGGTACCTACGCACAACTGATAATTACCGGGGGTAACTACGTGCAGCTTATAACTAACGCCCAGAGCGTTACTAATAATAATTATAAAAAACCATGACTGACTTCAACGCCTGAATATCAACACGGTCGAATGCGGACCCCGGCATTGAATTCCATACTACGACAAAACATAGGAATATCATTGTTGAAAAAAAAATGATAGAAGGAGAACACCGGGAGTGACTGAATTAACATCTTACTGCCCTACGTGAGCACTTAGTCACCTTTCAAATATAGGTGGTCCTCGATAAAGGCTACCTTATGTTATGCAGTTTAGGTGCTTAGATTGAAAAATATTACTGTCGGGTACTCGATATCTGTACTTTCGACTCAAGTTTACATGCATCGAGTACCTGGAAGCAGTAATATTTAACCTAAATAATAAAACTACATAAAAAACAGAGGACTTCTCTGAAAACTACTCATATCATTGTTATTTATTAAATAATTAATGACGAACGTGAAATGTAAACGCTAAAATTAAAGCAAACTGCCAAGGTAACAACCCGCGTCAGCGAGTCGAACAGTAGTGCTTTACTCGCCCAGAAAAGGCCTCTGGGGTCCCGGAAGAGTCCATGCTGCACTGTAAATACTCCCATTAGCATTATCTGTTTAGGCCGAGATAAGATCACATCAAAATACAGAAGCTTTTAGTGGGAAAATTTAAAGACAGCATAAAGTTACTGAGCGCTAAGCGATCAGGCAAAGTTGTGGGGACATTTGCGAGAGTTCTTCTTATTTTCTAGACAATATTTGCTGGGGGATTCTGGTCTCCAAAACGTTTTCATAAATCTAGGGAGCTTCTTTATTGGCAATATTTATAATTCCGAGTCTATGGGGATTGACATTTGAGATCCTGAGCTCGACTTTGTGCTGGATTCGCCAAACGAACATTGGCCTAAATTTCAGGCAGTGGAATTAAATTGCATCAGTTTCGACGTAGATATAAAAATGTAAATTGCACAGCTGTTTTTAGATTAAAACCTAAATTCCCGCCGCTTGAAGGAAAGCCGATCAGATAGATGACCATTAAAAAGTTGCGTATCATTTATTATTTTTAGACTGCAGCTTATTTTTTTAATTGTCGTCAAAGTAAGTGCAATGAAAATGAAAATCATCAATCGTGAAATTTAGTATTTTTTAATAGAGATTACGTTTTTTAGATTTCAGTTAGAGCGACGACGAAAAAAATTTGTGCCTAGTTTTGTTTTTAGAATAAAGTTCTTCGAAGTTAGGCTGGGGCAGCTAGAGGCTCTTTTATATATGAAAAATTGATTGATTTGAATTAAATCGTGTACGATACAAATGCACTACTTTTGCTGCGCAGTGATTTTTTTTAACTAACCCAACAATTTACACTAAGTTGAATGAAAGCAACGGCGGTGAAGGCAAAAATATTATACATACAGGTTGATTAAAATTCAATTGCCTCCGCCAAAAAGGTTATGTTTTTGTCGTGTTTGTCCTTCTTTATCTTTGTCTGTCTCTTTGTTTGTCACCAAATTATTGAAAAATTTATAAACGGATCTTTACGAAATTTACAAGGATTGTTCGGCACGTTAACAGTAACAAATGATTAATTTTTGGTGAAGATCTGCTTGTTTATTTGTTTGTTTGTCTGCCTATTTTTTCTTAGTACCGTAACTCAACAAGTTACGAGCGGATATTCATGAAATTTTCCTGAGTTATTAGGTATATTACAAAGAGCAAATGACCATTATTCATTCGCCTGTCGCTGTGTTTGATTTTATGCTTGTTAGCACAATAACTCAAAAAGTCATCGATGGATCTTTATGAAATTTACAGGACTTGTTAGTACTGTTAAAAGTCATAAATGATCAAATTTTGGTGATGAGCAGTTGGTCCTTTTGAGTGTTTGACTTATGTTTGTCATAATATTTGTGAGCAGCGTAACTCGAAAAATTATGAAGGGATCATCAAGAAAATTACAAAAAACTATTAATACTATCAAAAGGCACAAATGATAAGATTTTGGTGTTGAGACAAAGAAAATCACGATTTCAGAACCAACTTAAATTTTTTGTTTCTGTTGATTTACTTGGCGGCGGTATGCGCTCTCAAGGGCTCTTTAGTTTGTATTGAACTTTGGTGTAGATTGAAAAAATATTCTCATATTTGCATGATATTGTAAACTCGCTTTCTCTTCTTTCTTCTCCTCTGTTTTCTCTGATATTAGATACTTTATTACCCAAAGTGAAGATGTAGTACAGTTAGGGAGGAATTTCTTACAGCCTGGACCCTAGGACACTGTTGAACGCCCACATGTGATTGATGACTACCTCAAATGTTCACTTAAGATTGCGGAGGGATGTTCTTCCTGCATTGTTTTCTATTTCTGCTTGACTTCTTTCGGCCCTTAGCTTATGATCCAGAATGAATCTGTTCTTTAAAATAGATGGCAGAGTATTCACACATGATCAAAACAGAGCCACGCATGACGACACAACCCTTCACAGCCAATCGCGCTTCGGCAATTTCCCCTCTAAGCGAGGGCAGCCGGACTGGGACACCATGTGTGGCTTTGCTTTAGTCACGCAGGTGTACACCGCTTTCAGTTCCATTCACTTCCGGTGTTTCACTTCGGTAGCCGTTGTTTTGAGAGCCTGCTACACTTCACAATTTGTCATTCAGTCATGGCTGGTGTCGACGTTTCCACCAAGGCCGCTTATTAATTAATGTTTCTGCTGTGCACGACGCCGCAAGGCTTCTCCGCCAAACAGCCTTAAATCATGTTACACCGAGCCATTAGCCCGCCTTGGCTGAGTCCTACAGTAGGCGAGGCTAGTTTCAGAGTTGGCAACTCCTTTACGTTCTGAATAGATTAGTTTCTGAGTTAGGTACGCCATATTTGGTGTAGGTTAGGTGACGTTTAGCTGAGGTTACATGAGGATGTGGCTGAGGTTGGTAAGCTTTGGTTAAGTCAAGTGATGATAGTCAGAGTTTTTGTAATTTTATTACGCCCTAAATAATTTTCGAGATAGGTGTCACACTGTTCGCGGAGGCTAGATTAATTTTGCTCAGTTCAAGTCATGTTTCACTGAGGTTTGACGAGGCTAGTTATAACGTTGGTAACTCTTTGTGCCCTGCATAATTTCTGAGTTAAATGTGACAGTTTCCATTGTCTGTGAAACACCAATAACAGAAGAAATAAAATTCAATTGTTAGGGGTTTTATCAATAACTCAGGTTTCTATTGATGTCATTATCGGTTACTGCATTTCAAATAATATAGCTCATAAAACATAACTAGAAATGTAAAGTGATAAATTCAAAGCGAAAACCAGAGTTAAATTAGTAAAATATTACTGACTAGTAGACGTGGTGCTCGATCAAACTGTTGATAACAGAGAATGCGGCCGAAGCTTTCAAATTAATGGGGATTGTAATTGTGCTCTTGATATTGCAAGGAAAATTCTGCTCTTGACTTTTTGGGCAGCAAATTCTGCTTTTGAATTTTTGAGAGACGAATTCTGGTGTTAAATTTTTGGGAGAAAATTTCGGTCCTTAATATTCTGGGAGGTAAATTCTGCTCTTGATTTTTTTGGGACAAGAATTTTGCACTTGATGTTTGGAAGGGAAATTTTGCTCATAATTTGGTAAGAGGGAAATTCAGGTCTTCATGTTTTGCTAGTAAAATTCTTATCTTGAATCTTTGGGAAGAAAATTTTATCCCTGATTTTATGACAGTGAAATATTCCCTCATGATATTGTGGGACAGAAATTTAGCTTTTGATTTTTGGGAGGGAATTCTTGCAATTGCTTTTTTACCCTCATAAAATATGTTTTTTATATTGAGCGAAATATTGCCCTCAGATCAATTCGTTTCCCCATCTATTGATGGGAAATGTACTCGTGAGGCACGAAACTTTATTTTTCGCCCTTCATAAGCTCACAAAAAGGCAGGTGTCTATCGTCGATGCGCGAGAAAATATTTTCTTTTGGGCAACTTTTTCTCTGTGTTTGAATCATAACAACTTATTTATGCTTTAATTTAATGATACAAAAACATTCTGCGACTTTTCTGCTCGTAAGTAAAAATGCTGTGAACTACATGAAACAAGGCGCTTGGTTTGAAAATAAAAATTTTGTGCTGGCAGCCGGAAGTATCGACAGTATCTAATCCTCGCTGCACGCAAGTTATGTCGCGTTGAGAATCATCTCTATTTCAACACAAAAATATATCATTGAACTACGAGTGAACTCCGCTGCTCTGAGGATATCAGTACGCATACTTATGCCCAACTTTGTAGACGAAATTACAATTGATACAAAGTTTCCTTTTGGTTGCGCTTACAGCGCTCGGGGACAGATGGCGCTTTCACAACCGCACTAGGGGCCGGTTATTATTTTTCAGGTGACGGTAGATCATCTGGGTCACGATTACAAAACACCTCAGAGTCAAATTTACGGCTACAGAGAACAACATTTACAGTTAGCTTTTAATATAAAAAGAAAGTGAGTTGTTGCGACTCTGAACACTTTTAGGTTAGGAGCGTAAAGATATGCAGTACGAAGTCCTGGCCAGTGACTACCTATTGTAAAGATGGGGTAGAGAGGATATGTAGGCAACAGTGGCATGAATGACCAAAATATCTTTTCTGTGCTCAATCAAAGTTATATATTGGAAGCCTTGGCTCAAAGTTAGCTAGTGCTGCACTGCGAACTGTGGGTTTTCTAGAGGACCCCAAATCTCCAGTGGTTTGGCCTACTAATAACTAAGAACTTTTCCCACAGATCCTCATACTTCCCGTAATCAACGGTCGGCATTTCTCACTCAAGTTCTCCACACGGTCTGTCGGCCCCACAATGCCGGTGCAGAATGCTGGTGTCATCGCAGGGGACGGCGGCTAACAAACTTGTGCCGTACACGGCCGGCAGCCCCGCTAATGGTGCAAGCAGTTGCCGGCTGGCCGCGTCTCAAGTTGTGCCGCTTGTGTGCCGGTGAGACACAGTCCCACTCTGCAAGCTAGGGCCGGTGTGGAGGAAGGTATCGGTAACGATAAGGTAGTCTTCAGGCATCGTCATGACAGAAATTGGAGAACACACTGTGTCAACGACTATACAGTACGTGTCGGATATGAGGTCCTTAAAGGTCTTTAGTGATGTTTACGTTTACATTTTGCTGAAGTTGCAAACGAAACTATACAAACAAGGGCCGGTGTGGAGGAAGGTATCGGTAACGATAAGGTAGTCTTCAGGTATCGTCATGACAGATATTGGACGATACTCTGTGCCAGCGAGAATATAGGGCACGTGACAGATATCGGGTTACAATAGGACTTTGCTGGAGATTTCCTGTGCGTAGTTGAAATTGCAAACGAAACTATCCATGCCATGGAGGTATAATATAGGGTCCATGCAAACAAAGGTAGGTGTGGAAGTGCCGGTGACGATAAGGTTCTCTTCAGGTGCCGCCATAAAAGAAACTAGAGAATACAGTGTGCCAACGAGAATATTGTACGTTAGTTGTAGATAAGAGGCGGGAAAAAGGCGCTACCGTACGCTTGGGCAACTCAATACTTGACTGTGTACTGTGATGGCAAATTCACATAACCTCGATTAAATCTGTTTCCGTCAGTATAGCGACCTAAAAAACATTTCTTCAAGATGCAAGCATTACATCTGTTGGAAAAAAGCACGCAAATATGAAGACTGGCAGATGGTAAATTGGTATACTGGTTTTAGCTAATTGTATGTTATTTTGGTGTCTTAAAAACTCAATTATCGTTGTCCACAGTTGATATCTCGCAATGAATTTTGTGTACACACATTGCTTGCATCACGGAAAACAGTTTACGTTTTGTTTGAAGTCGTTAGCACTCAAGTTTTCTTTTAGGTTTTGCCAAAATAGAAATTACAGCATACATAGCGCCAACCAGACTGCAATAGGTGTCAGATATTAGGCAATGAAAAGATATTGCTGAAGATTTACCGATTTTACCTCAGCTGATACCTACTGACACCTCAGCTGAGAAGAGCGGTACAGATGTGGGATCACTGCGTGGTAGCGATAGGGAGTCTTGAGATTTTGTTTCAATAAAAACTGGAACCTGCTCCGATAAGGAAAGAATAAGTATTTTAGGTACAAGGTATACTTTGTGAGAATTTATGACATAATTTGGGACATGGATTCTGCAAACAAGTGCAGGTGCAGAGGTATTTGTAGCGATGGGTTCTGATTTGGTTTTGTCCTAATAGAAATTGCAGCAGCTCCAACGAGAACAATGACAGACACTGGATAGAGATTTGCTGTAGTTCATCTTAATGAAAACGCGGAGCTTGGAGAGTGAAAACGAGCTAAAATGTGGTGTTGTAGAGATGGGAAGAAGTTTTATATAACATATGATTGCTTGTGGTTCTAGCTGCTACCTCGGCACTGAAGGCTAAAGCAAGTACACGAGCACTGGGGGATGACGACGTGGAAATTATCTAGAGCCTTAGCAGTGAAGACAAGAACAGGTGTTGCTGTGGCGAATGGAAATGAATTAATCAAACTTAATGTGTTATATACGTAATAGCATCCTGGCAAGACAGACAAAACTCCCAGCTGCTCCTTATGTTGAGCCCCAAGTCGGGGCCCACACTGTACATTAGCAAGCTCAACTTATGAACGGACGGTCAGCTCGGCAGTCGCCTTGACAAGAAGTGAAAATCGGTATCAAAGATAACCAAGGAAAGTACTTAAGTTGAAGTGCGTGCAAGATGAAGATCCGCTCACAAGTTGAGAATGGGATTTCACAGCGTGGTCCCGGCAGACCCGTTCTAGGTATATGAATGTAATTTCTTGACAGTACTACGTTGATTTTTAGTTACTTACCTACACTAAATTTTATAGAACTCCTTCTTGATGTTAACAAATTACTCGAGCAACAATTATCAATCAATCAATAAATTTTGAAGTGTAGTGACTCTAACTATAACTAAGAACTATTATACTTATTTAGTACTTGGAGAATCTCCGGACGAAGTCCAATTGACGTTGTCCACGTCACCTTCCGTGACTGGAGCCACGTTGGGTCGCAGCAGTGAATTATCTCCACATTGCACGTTACCGCTGACCGCTGATCTATCTAATATATTTTTAAAAATAAGAATATGAGAAATTGCTGAATTCTATAACTTTCATATTATAGTAGCGCTTTGAATATGCCGTGGCATTTTGTTAAAGTCTTGCTCCCCTTTACAGTGAAGCCATAAGAATATTTTGTCGCCACGGCTTTGCCGTCATCTCTGTTTGGGATGCGTATATCACAAGTCCTGCCAGTCCTTTCTGAATACCTGGCGACAATCCATTAATTTACATTGATACGTGCTAGAATTTTTTGATTGTGAAGCGTTCGAATCTTCGTTGTACTGAATACAGCTTGAGACAGCTATAAATCGTTTGTGGTAGTCGTACTCTTTGTGGCATAGTTAATCCTTTGCCGGCCAGTTGGATATCAATGAAGACTTGCAAACAGTGCAACTTCTGCGAATATTGTTACTTTATTCAAAGAACACAGGCTGTTCCTATATTAGTAAGACTATTCTGCCTCGCCCTGACAACGGTTTTTTTTCCTAGATGAAAGCAATAGGACAAAGCAACCTTGCGGTAAAATAACATAGCCTGTTTCAAATAGGGTTAAGTGGCTACAACAACAACTACATCATTTGACTTAGTAAGTGTTTTCAAGCATAGTCTTGCATGTTGGTCCCATAGAGAACTGCGTTCTATTGCAGCATCACGAGCCCCTGAATCAATGTTGTCTGGCGTCACCAGGTGTCCCGCCCACCGGAGCACTTTGCAAGTGGCTCACATTCATTACAATTCAATTTCCATTCATTTTGAGATTGCTTCAGCAATTGTCATAGCAGTGGAGGGGCCAACACATACCTGGCAATACCTGCAATTCCGGTGCAAGAAGAGGCCTATACAGGCGTCGACATTACACAATAGGCCTGAGGCACGGGACTCCGACGGAAAGTAGTTGAAAGTAGATGCTGAGCACACCTTAGTGGCTGACAAGAAGCCGTTTCTAGTACCGTCAATCGTGGACTTGTCGAATTTCATGATTCCATATTTCACTTCAGGTTATATGTCGCGACCGGTATCAATGCGGCCAGTGATCTCTACCGCAGGGTTCAGCCAGAGCAACCGGCTATTCCTCTTTCTGGCTAGACTGGATTTTAGCAGACTTATTTTACCTTCGAACATTAAGCCAAGTCTCTTGAAAGCGTATATCCTCTGTCTTTATTGTTCCAAGAACCAATTAAACAATCTGCCCATGCAACTTGCCTTTGAAAGATTATTTGTGTTGTCCAAGCCATAGTTTCTACTTGGGTGTCATATTATCAGCATCTACGTTTGTTAATGAGAAGGCCGAATTTCTGCCTACATAATCTTCATCAAGGAAAGGGGCCACGAAATACCATATATGTACAGTAGGTAGGTAAAGCAAGAGGCAGGAGAAGTTTTCTTTACTCTAAGCTTTGAGGTACCTCGTAGATGCAGCAAAGATAGTAGATTTTACACCCTTACCACAGCAAAGATCTTTTCCCTTGAGTTCTATGGTGGGCAGCATTGAGTAGAAAGAAGAAAATAAAAGAAAAATGAGTGATATTCTTCATATGAAAACCACGAAGAAGAGCGAAGAAAACGAAAGCTATGCGGCAATAATTGTATTTTTAACCTTCATTTAATGTTGCTTTCGTAGGATTTTAATTCTTCGCAACCAGGGCTCTTTCTCCTATATTTTACTATAGGGTAAGTACCCTTGTAATCAAATGGCACAGGCTCAGTAAGAGCGTTATACACAAGGATAGAAGACAATTTTTTTTCTCACGAAAATGTTGTAATATGAATTACCGAGTGCTGCACTCCGGTGCATGGATTTGTGCTAGCCAAAGCATTGTTCAGCATCTAGCAGAGCCCTACACATCTATTTAATGCCGACTTTTGAAAGGCCAAAGCATTGTTCATTATCTAACAAGTGCTACACTTCACTAAAATTTATTTATTTATTTATTTATCATTTATTTCTCCACAGGCGGGAGGTGTTCTGGAGGACGACTTTTCCAGTCAACAGAGTGTGCCGCACCACACGATGTGCTACACTAGCTTCAGTAAGATGAAAACTCAACCAAAGAAAAACATTGTGTACTACACTACTGCAACATACTGACAAATTTTGCAAGGCCATACAGCGAGCAGCACTTCCACATGCGGGCACAAGAGACTCTGGCATTCTACAGAAGACGGAGGAGGCTGCACTGCTCGTAAACTACCACAAAGTGAAACATTTCTACGAAGATAAATGAGTTTTTCCCTTCCATCATATACTCGTATCTTCAGAATTCGTCATGAGCGGGAACGAGTGCTGAGCGATGACAGATGAGCTTGATCTACTTATGAAGAACTTCAAAGCAGAGCATCCGCAGGGAGTATGATTTGTTTGCTTTGCTTTCTTTACGCCGCTGTTTATGAGCGTACAAAGGCGAAACGTTCAGTAGGAGCCTTCCTATTTCGTTGTCGTCGCCACAGTTTCGCCTTGCACATTGTTGCCTTGTTCAAAAACTTGTTCACAATATCTGCCGCCACTGAAAGTTTTACGCTGTGGCAAGTGCCAGCTCCAAAATTTTGACTATAATCATATCCTTTTTAATTGTAACTTTGAGCGGGTTTAAATTTGCATTGTTTGAAAGTTCATTTCTTGAGTTAAAAAAAGTTATTATTAAACTTGGCAGAGATATGTAAACTCGGACAAATTGTGGTTATGCTCATGTACTACAGAAGGGAAAATTTAAATTGTTGTTTTATTTTGTGCAGATTTGAATGAAACTTCGTAGACAAATCTAAAATTGAAAAAAATATGGGTTAGACTCCAGTACTTTTTTCCATTTTTCTGATAGAAAACGAGTTTGTCATAGAAAACGGGAGCGCAGGATCCGCGGGCTCCTTGAAAAGTTAATTTTTCCGACTTCAAAATCTATTTCCTCCAACAGTCTTTAAGCAACACAGATTATTTTCGTATCAAAAGAAGCGGAAATTGATTCTCTACTAGAGCACCATTTTGTGTGTTGATTTTCAGATTAAGAGACGAGTGACAGCGCATCTTTTTTTCAAAAATTATTTGAAAAATAAACGTGCAAAATAGTCCTGTAGTAGAGAATCAAATTCCGCTTCTTTTGATACCAAAATCATCTATGTAGCTCAAAAACCGTAGGAGATCATTTTTCCCAGCTCTTTTTTCCGTTTTCTTTGATTAACTCGTTTTCTAAGGGGAAAATGGAAATGTACAGGAGTCTAACCCACATTTATTTTCAGTTCTACATATAGGTGTCAAGTTTCAGGCAAATCGGCAGAAAAATGAAAAAAATTTGGGCGTACACTCCCCTTCATGATATTCTCAGTCATTAGACATTTTTCAATTCAAATCGTTGTTAAGACCACCAGTTTCTTACGTTACTACCAATATTAAGTTTGATACCCCTCATGAAATACCACGATTTTTGTCTCTGAACTAAAAAGCAGTTAAATAGTTTCGACAATCTTTGCTTCTTTTTCACTAGAGCGTGCAGAAGTAGATCAATTCTATTGCTTTGAAAAAAAAAAAAACACTAATCTGCTCGAACAAGGTAGCTAACAACAATCGCTTATACCGCTTTTTCAAGTCTTCAAAATCCCCACAAAGTAAAATACTACAAAAAGCAACATCTCAAAGAAGCAAGCGGCGTTTCATCTGTTGCCTTGGATCTTATAATTTCTCGCGTTAAAAGAAAGAGTTCAGCAGCTTATACAAAAAAAAAAATCACTTACTTTGCTACCCTAAATCTCTCAATCTCCAGCAACAAAGTGCAGCTTCTAAAGAAAAAAAAGTGTTTTTTCCTGGCTTCTTTTATATCTTAAAAATTAATCATACAACTTCAACTGGCAAACGCAAATGTGTGTAACATCAAAAAAGGAGAATGCTTGTTCTGCCATCTTAGATTTCCAAGATTCATTATACAAACTCTACCGGCAGGCTCAAGTGTGTGTGTGCGTGCAATATCAAAAAAGGAAAGAGTTGCTTGCTCTTCTTTTTTAGATCTCCAAAATTCATCATGCAAACGCAGTCGAGTGTAGCATCTCGAAGAAGGCAAGAGAGTCTCCTTTGCTTCACAGAGATCAGAAGAGGCTCTGGAAAATGCACCACATTTCCTTACCT
>LQNS02278097.1:22258592-22272374 GCA_001587735.2 Parhyale hawaiensis
AGAGTTACTACGTCTACTACACCGGAAAAAATCGGTTCGTCTACGCTTCACTGATTTTCTGCTAAATGGATCCATCGTAAACCAACAGAAAATATAATTTCGATGCAGAGAAGAAAAAAATGACTAGTCAGACTCCACGGGAACGGCAAGAGAAGCTGGAAGAGCAAGACCTTAAGAGGAATGCCATCGCTACCAGCAAAGCGAGCGAAATTTTTGTAAAGAAAAACGAAAGCGTAGATATGATACGTGTGAAATGAAGTCAAGTCTCTAATTTACGCCTATTTGTGAAGAGCGTGACTGACACACACACACACACACACACACACACACACACACACACACGTAGATAAAAGCGTATTAATATATAGATTTCAGTTAGAACTGGCCCTGCCTCTATAAAATACATAATTGCCAAAGTCATCCGTCGGTGGTTTTTTCTTCCGGAGCCACTTGTTCAGGAGCGGCTTACTCGGCGTACTGGTGCTCTTCATCAATTTGTCTTAGAACCGGTACAATGTTGCGCAAGCCAGTATTCTCACTCGTTTGTTCCTTCATGTGTAGATATTTGGAATAATCTTGATGGCTCTGCCTTTGTTAGTGCGGGCATTGGCAGCTGTAAACACTTTGTAAACAGTTATTCTGTGATATTTTATTCTCTCTTTCTTTCTTCTCTTGCTAGGCTGGTTGCGTGGGAGTTGATAAATTTATGGAGTTTCATCCGTTCTCATGTCGCCTGTCTGGTTTATTTTTAATGATAATAATAATATGAGTAATAATACAGAAAACATTCTCAATCTGGTACTAAACTGATAAGAATACGGGAATAAAGTCTGAGTAACTTTATAGTATCTCTGGAAATTTTTCGATTTAGGAAGCAGTGCCAGCAAATGCTTGAAAAAATTCGACTTTAATTAATTGAAGTGCCACCGTTCTAAGGCCAGCAAAAGTAATATTTGAACGTCATACTATCAGGGCAAAATTGCATGAAGAGCAAGCATTATTTATTCGGAAATAAATGAATTCAGTAAGATAAAAGGCTAGTGTGTCTTGGGAATGAACGATTTCACTTTTTGCATATACATAGCTATCACTGAGAGCAGCCGGGCGTGCTGGAAACCAACGTGAATGCGTGCCGAATGCTTGTCCCAAAACCAGGACACATGTGTGCACTAATTGCACACGTAGACGTGCTCTAGACCCTCAAAAGAGAAGTGTGTTATTGGCAGTGAGTGGTCGTGCATCTCTGGATGCGCGTACGAGTCAAGCAGTTGAAAAAATAAAATGCAGTTTGTTGCACATGACAGCTGTACCTACTTGTGTGGGGTGTCTGAAGTACGTAAGCAAACAATATACCACATGAAATTCAACCCAAAAAATCACTAATCCTCACTAACATCAACCCAACTACACATTTTCTCCGGCGTTTCCGCGTGTAGGGGCTTGGAACACGCCTGGCGCTTTGGCGCGCGATCAAAAAGTCGAACGCGTGCCGGGTCAGCCCGTTTTGCTTTGAAGAACGTTCAATGCACGCCTAAGCGTGCTCGTACAGCACGACGACAGCGTATTATACTGTAGAGCTTAGAGTACGTATGCAAAAGCCAGGATTTCCTTGAATGATGCATGTATATGGTTTTAAAATTCAATTTAATAACCTTATTTTATCACGCAACTAAGCCTCTCATTATTAAAGGGGTATCGAACACCACATCTAAATATAGATACCATAAAATACTAAACCAAAATGCAATTTCTGACCACACGCATTCATTTTAACTATTTGGTGCTCCCGATCTGTGATACACTCTATTACTATACTACTATGATACTATAGGCCAGTGCGGTATGAGACGATTGCACTCTTCAATGATCGATGTGATTGTCGTCCGTCAAATCAAGCAAAATAGCAGATCTCTTTGAACCGTCGCTCATAAAATATCGAAGGGATTTGCTCCGGTCATAAATTAATCTTCAGCAATGATTCCAACAGAACGAGTGAGTTTTGGGCATGGAAAGAGAATGAGGTCGGTAGATTGGGTTGGCAAGTTAATGGGGTTTCGACACGAGAATCTGTTTACAGTCTCAGCAATTTGTATCATCCATGGCTGTTCAAATTGAAGTTTCATTGTGAAGTGAAGAAAGGAACGTAGAGCTGAAATAATCTAGTAGGTACTGCTTGGAATGGCAAGCTCTGTAGTTATGTGAAATCGGTTATTGATTCTGACGAGATTTGTGTTGGAAAGTGAATTGAAATTGGTGTTCTTCAAGTGAAATCGGATATTGAGATCGGGCTCTGTGGAATTTAATACAGTCATTAAATCAAGTCGGCTATTGAGTATAATGATTTTGGTGATTGGAAGTTGATTACTATTTGGAAATATGATCCCGTATTGACATTAGTAAGACAGAGACAATAAAAATTGCTTGCATGTATTATCAAGTACTTGATGACTTTTGTCCCTATACTTTGCTAGTGAGATACAAATTGTCGGGCTAGTCTCTGCGCCTGATAAACTTCAGCCTCTTCACAAATAAGGCACAAACTGTCGGCTAGTGTCGGCCCCTGATAAGCTTTATCTCTTCACCAATGAGAACAAAAACTGTCGGCAAGGATTTCCCTTATAAATAAAGTGGCCTAAATGAATGCACTGCAGCAGAGGCGGAGTGGTGGTGATGGGCTTCCCTCGTTGTAGATCCTTTACTACAGCTATAAAGCTTTTATAATGATGCATGAGGCCATTGTATTAACTTTTTATTAGGGGAAGAGCAATGCAGTGTCTTTCGGGCGACATTATTGCATCCTGGCAAGCAGCGTCGCGCATATAGAGGAAGTAATATGCGAGAGGGAGGTGGTCGCTGTGGGCTGTGTAAGTGCCAGGGTCGCGTTCTGGGTGAGCTTTAGGGTGAAGGAGATGTCTGGAGGCCTTAGCACGGTATGTGAGAGCACGTGAGGGTGAGTAAGGGCACGTGAAGGGTGGTGAGACCATACCTCGTAAGTAGGTAAGGGTACGTGAATATGACGTGAGAGCACGTGAGGGTGAGTAAGGGCACGTGAAGGGTGGTGAGACCATACCTCAGTAAGTAGGTAAGGGTACGTGAATATGACGTGAGAGCACGTGAGGGTGAGATAAGGGCACGTGAAGGGTGGTGAGACCATACCTCAGTAAGTAGGTAAGGGTACGTGAATATGACGTGAGAGCACGTGAGGGTGAGTAAAGGCACGTGAAGGGTGATGAGACCATACCTCGTAAGTAGGTAAGGGTACGTGAATATGACGTAAGAGCACGTGAGGGTGAGATAAGGGCACGTGAAGGAGACATAACAGCACCTGAGGGCAAGTAAGGGGAGGTGAAGGTGATGTGAAAGCACGTGAGGATAAGTAAGGGTACTTCAGTTGTGCAGCAATGGCGTGTGATATCAAGTGGGGCAGGGTATGAGTAAGCGAGGTTAAGTGAGGCCATAAAGGAGGTCGAAAGAGCAATTGAGGGCACACTGCTTTTTTTATATATATATTTCTCGTAGGATATTAGCAGAACCAGTTCTTTCCTGCCTAACCTTAGTGAGTAAGAGCAACGTTGTTGCCAAAAAAAATTATAACGAGGCTTCGTTCTTGATGTCTCGCCATGGCGAATCTTAAATTCTTTCACAGGAAACAATGACACATTAAAGTCAAATACCTCTAAAAGCAAGCATTTGCGATGAAAACTCTATTCATGAAAAGTCTTAGAATGCCTTAATTCTACCTAAATATGCCAACAAACACTAATTATTACGTATAAAACCACCAATACTAGTAAAATTATTCTACAACTCAAGAAACAAACACCACCACTGCCGGCAGAGCAATACTGCATAATACGCTTTCCAATAATGTGGGCCTTCTGGTCGTGTACAAAAAAAAACGTATAAAAAAACTTCAGAGTTCCCGATCAAAACGTTATTCATGAAAAACGTCTTAGAATGCCTTTTTATCCCTAAATATGTCAGCAAAAACACTAAATGTCTGTAGTGACCTCTTCGAAAAATTCATCAAATAAACTTTGTAACCCACTCTTTGTTTTAATGTTCCTAAAAAAACAAATGTTGCAAACTCGTAAGGCTTTTTTCCAATAGTTTTAGCCTCATTTCATCGGCATCGGAAGTACAACCGATGACGATGCCCATCGTATACCACCGCCGATGGGATGTTCAGCCATTTCATGGACCAGTTCTTCCTCATAACACCATCGCCGATGGAGAAAATGGCCATCACCGATTGTTTCATACAATTTCCATCGGACCATCGCTATCGCCGATGGATTTTTGCGATGTTCCATCGTAACATCTTAGTTTTTCCGATGGCGATGGCTTACCCACCATCACCTTCGTATAATCGGCGATGGCCATCATGCCAGGCTCTGTCTCTGATACTGTTGCCCTATTATTGAAATGACGTCACTGTTTCACTATCAACAGTAAATCATATTTGCACCTGGTATTTGTTTACTTTATTTTATAATCTTATCATGATCAATAACTTGGGGAACGGTTGCAACTATGCAGTCCCTTCGTCATTTGCTGACGATACACGAAAATTAGCCGATGTGCAGACGCGCTGACTGTCCAGCGAGATTTGGAAAATATCTGCCAATGGTCGGTAACCAATGATATGGCTTTTAATGGCACAGAATTCCAGCTGCTAAGATACGGAAAAAATTCAAGTCTTTTTGTATCTAGGCCTACACGATATACCACTAGCAATGAGCATGAAATTGAAAGAAAGGCAGTTTTAAGAGGTCTGGGAGTGAGACTGCATAACGGTGCTAGTTTCGAAGAGCACATCAACAGTTTATTGCTCCTGTGGCCGGGCTATCAATGGCCGCAAGCGCCCACTTCTATTCATAGCTAATAATTTCCTCTCATACTAAATGTAGATCTTCCCAAATTCGCCAGTGATACGCAGTGGGAAAGAAGTGCAGTGGATGGTTTTACGAACATTCTTGGGACGCGACGGAGAAGTGATGCTCACACTATGGAAGCAATTACTGTAATTTTGCTGAGAACAGAGTTCCTACTGTTCTCCACTTTAGATACCTAGTAGAGAGAAAAAGCTAGAACAACTTCAGGCATTTAAGCTCAGTTTTTGGGCTGATAGATTACATAAGTTTATTCTTCAGCAGCAGCGAGTGAAACGTCAGAATTTCGGCGACTGATATAGAACTGGTCTTGTATGTATATAATATATATATATATACATATTTCGATACGGCCTATTGGATGGCAAACAATATTCCTATACGGCCTGTTAAGTGGCTGGCGTCTATTCCGCTAATGTCCTAATAACGTTTAATACATAGTAAACCCGAATATATTCCCTTATATACCTAGGATATTAGCAGAACCAGTCCTTGCCTCTTAACCTACAAGGTTCTCGGAGGGGTGTACCTCGATCAGGCCTCGATCATTTTAATGAAATATTAGCGCTGTATATATACTGTATACATTTTTCCTAGAATATTCGGCTGTCAAAATTGCCACAGAATTTGCTTAGCACCTGTTCATGGTTCAAGCTCTAGGTTAATATTCTTTTGGGGCTAGAACCAGTTTTCCAGAAACGGTGGAAAGGAAATTGAGCAGCAGCTACCACCGTGCGTCAGGCGTAGCTGGCATACGCCACACCATGCGAGTTCAACCAATTGAGTACTTTACGAGGCCTTAAGGCCTCTTAGAGTACTTATTTAGCCTTTGTTTAACCCGGGCATTTGGCCACATTTCATTTTAAATTTTGACCTCTAAAGTCTCTGGTAAGAGACACCGGAGAAACTTAGGAAGCTTAAACAATTTTTGATTCGATTAATTGAAACAGATCTGTGAAGACCTTTGAAAAACCACATTAGCAGCAGCTTGTTTTATTATTATTATTATTGTTTGCTGTGAGCTCACGATCTTCAGATTGAACAGAAAATCCATACCGGAGAAAAGTAGATCTTTTTCAAAATAGAAGTACGAGGAGCGTGGGAATTTCGTTGCAGCAATGATTTGCTTCGTTAAGTTAAATTTCTTCATTTGATTAGACAGCTTCTTGTTGAAGCTAAAACTCTTAAGTTAACTTATACCCCTGTATATCAAGGATATGTAGATACAATTCATATTTTCAGTGTTTTAAATTTACTTGAAAAAAAGTATTTTTCACTGTATGTTACCAAACGGTTGGATGGGTTGTGCCGCACAACAAAATTTAAATCGGCCGCACACTCGCCTGTGCTGGTCATTAAAGTTTGACGTTGCACTGCATATTTCATAAGCAAATGAGTACCCGAAGTTTGATCGATGAAAAGTGTCACGGTAAATTCTTTCCGGTCATGTCTGACATCCTGGTACGCTAGCTGAATATGATGACGAAAATGATTTTAGTGATGTATCATAATAAAATTGTACGAAGACTCGCTTGGTCAACTCTGTAAATATTCATTCGATTGGTGAATAAAATGTGTCTGAAAATAATTTAATAATAATATACAATTTTATATTCCTCATATGGATGCTGCGTCAAAAATACTTAGGGCAGAGCATCCTGAGTTATTCATGCTTCAGACTGACCTAAGACTAGCACTTAATACTAACATAGGAGAGAATTATCATTATTAGTGCAGCGTTTCACTTAATGCACTTTACAGACAACAGGGAAAAATTATAGTGTCCTGTCATAATGGCATAACATTTACATATGAATAATCGGAGAACAAAATCAAGTATGATGTTTGATGGTATTAATGGACCACATGCAAAACTAATTATGATTGCCCATTACATGTAGTGGAATCGCAGTCAAAGTTTTAAGTATATAATTGGTAATACACACCGTACATCTAAATCCAATAGGTCTACTCTACTTCTAAGTTTCCTTATTTTTATAAGCAGCAGTGGGCAGTTGCGGCCACTTGGCGCTACTTGCGGCCAGGCCACTACAACAAAAAGGCTTCAGGCCTCTGACATTCAACAGTTTATTACCTTCTGTGGCCGGGCTACCAATGGCCGCGAGCGCCCACTCCTAGTCATAGCTATTAATTACCTCTCATACTAAATGTAGATCTCCTCAATAATCATCGGTCTTGAAAAAGTAAAATTATTTACGAACAACGGCATCTACATTTATCTATATATTTCCTCTCGCATTAAATGGCAGGTCTTCCCAATATTGGCTGGTCGTGGGCGGTTAGATACGTTAATGAATTAAATCATTAAAAACATTAATTTTCGCTCACACTAAATGACAGATCCTCCCAATATTCACAGCAGGAGCCGCATCGCGTCCCGTCCTGAACAGCAATCCTGCAGTTGGTTTCGATGGCTCGCAGTCACAGCGACTGATAAACTTGCAAAGGCCTTTTTGCACTCTGTGTTTGAATAGCAAAGAGCGAAGCAATTCCCGCCGAATTGCCGCTCATTTGCAATGCCAAATCCTGAATAATCACAGCCGCAAAATATTTGTGTTTGGGCGACATTTCTTTCTAGTCTTATTCGAAGTCCCCTGCAGGATACGAAAGTTTTGCCGTGTAGGTTATTGAAACACGCGCTTCCATCGCCGTACAAAACACTGCTGACTTAGGAATATGTAAGTGCATGCTGTGGCTTTGAGGTCTTAACATCAATAGCCCAAATCACCGTATGGTCATATTTTAAAGTAGTGCTAGTCCGAAGAAAATTGATATTATAGTGGATCTTAACTCTATTCGTTATAAGAATTAATTACCGTTTAAGCGGCGAGGCAGGATGATTTCGTAATTAATTCGAAAAATTTTAGTTATTTATGACCTTTGTTTTTCCTTCTTTCCCCGATGGTTTAGTCTACTTTTGCCGTATGTTGTACATTCATATTTGATATATAAATTTTGGTTAAATGTTGCCTGCAGTAGAATATGAAAGATATGCACGACATTAATTAGTGGCCAAGAGAAGCTTGGGCGAGATCGGTTCGTCTTGCCTAGCAACTAGTTCACGAGTTTAAAGGATTAAGCGTTTTACAACACCTCTTCAAGCATAGTCGAAACATGCGCTTTCACAACAAATCAGCTGGTGTATAAACTTACATAATAACCAAAAAAGCTGTGGCAGTACCTCCACAACAATTAAGTAAGCGTTTGCAGTATGGTATCTTCTATAGAACAGCGACTAGGCACACTTTCACAACAAAAACAGCTGTTATACAACTGCCGACCAACGTAGCTGTTGCTGTACCAACATCCATAAGAACAAAGGTCAAATGCAGATGCTCCTCCATAATAAAACCAGCTGTTACAACACTGTCATAATAACCAACGTAGCTGTTGCAGTACCGTCGTCCATAAGAACAAAGGTCACACGCAGATGCTCCAGAGTTCTGCATAGCGCCACTGCTGACGAGAATCCCACGCGCGGCCCAATCTCTGTAGTGGAAGGAAGCAAGGTGCGTCTCACCGAATGAAAGCAAGCCGTGTCAGATTTGTTTAATTCTAGACAAGCGTTTCTAAATTTCACCATGAAGGGCGCCGGACCTCGAGACAGGCTCTCTGACAGTTCAGAATTGCAGAGTGTAAAATATGATTTCCACCTCTTCGCCCTGACGGACGAGGCTATATATTTAGGCCGAAATTTCGAGCATCGCTAAATCGTTTGCTCTGAATAGCTAACTTGTCTGTCCGTTTCCTGTCAATGTCTTATAAAATGGGAGCTGAGTTTTTAACAGGGTCTAATTTATTTTTTCTCTTTTGTTGATATGCTAGCTTGCTGCAAGAAAGAAATAATAACTGCCAAAACCGGTAGACTGGCAGCCAATTTAGATTAAGTAAGAGTGGGTTTTGATATCTGGAAGAGTTTATGTAAAAAGAAAGGAAAACGAAGCCCTTGATGATTAAAAATGGCTGATAAGATCTAATACCACTTTTATGCATAAAATATTTGTGTTTTTCTTATTAATGAAAAATAATTTTTTGCATGGCATAGTTTTCACATAAAATTGTTATGTTTGAAAATAAAAAGCGGATGATTATGATTAGCAGTTTCATTAGAAAGACTCTGGCGCTGTTTTTCTTTAAAAATTGGGCTAAGCTTTGATAAATAACATTATATCCGGCAAAGATTTAAAAAAAAAAGAAACTACCATATGGTTGATAATTAAAACCTGGCAATTACATCTGGCATGGTTTTCTAAATTTTTAAAGAAGTTGCACTTTTGATAAAGAAAAATTAAAGAACGTTTTAGTCCAAGTTTCTGCAGAAAAAATAATGCCTTATGCTGTTGAGAGTGAAAGCTGATTTCCGTGTCTGGAATTTTTTTTTTTCTGCTTTATATAAGAAAAAAATTAGCGGTTATATATGGCACACTTTTCACAGGGTGCAACAACTGTGTATTTTTTTCGAAAATTAGAATTTAACGACGGGTGGAAAGACTGCATAATTTACGTTAGGTCTTCTTTATTTGAGTGCTAGCACATTAATTACATATCTGACCTTCCTTTTTTTCTTATTTACAGGCTGATCGGCTAGAAGAAATAAGATATCATTTTTCTACGGTAGTTTTTTTATGTTGTGCGGCCCATTTATTGCAAGTCCCTTCAATTACAGCAATATTAACAATAATGATGCAACTAATATGAATGATGATCCTGATAATAACAATAGCACAGATTATTAGCCAGACTGCACGGACGTACATTAGTATCGCTCTGTTTCAGTAATTTTAAAGCTATTATATTGTTGGTATAAAGGGCGAAGGATAATTTTTTGGCAGAAAATGAGGGCAGCGAGCGCCCGCTGGTTCCCTCGGAAATAATATGGAAGGATACAGGAGAAATAATCATTCGTAGGTATGCATTCTGTACCATTAAGGGTAGTAGTTGAAGTGTTAGGTACTTCAATAGAACATTCTTTAAATCTTAAAACTAAGTTTTAACTTAATTAAAGGCTAAGGATAAAGGGTTTTTAATACCTAAGGCGAGGGTTCTGAAAAAAACTTCTTTATTTAAAAACCGATTTGGCTGAAATTTGGCACATAGGTCACATTGGTATATGTAAGATAAAAATGTTTTTATTCGCACACATTTTTTTGATATCTTGCTTAGAAAATGAGTTAGCAAAGAAAATATACAAAAAATAGGGTTAAGGGAAAATGCTTCTCCTCCTAGAGTTTTTGAGCTAGAGAGCTGCTCTATGATTGAAAAATAGTGAAATTTGTTGCCCTATAGGTTTTGCCCTATAGGAGGTTTTGATATTCAGCATAGTTTATGAAATTTTTCAAAAAATATAATTTTTCTTTGTGCAAGTTATTTTAATAAGAAAAATTACTCCTAAGAATTTACTAATTCGAAAATCAGAACTTCCGACAGATTCCTTGATGGTAAATTAAATTCCTCTTCGCTTGATACCAAAATCATCTTTGTAGTTCAAAAACTGTAGGAGGAGATGTATTTTGAAGTGGAAAAATGAACTTTTCTGGGGATGGTGAAGGCCGAATTCTCGTTTTCTTTGAATAACTCGTTTTCTATTGTGAAAATGGGAAAAATACATGTGTCTAACCTACATTCTCTTCTATTTTACAAATGTGTACCGAGTTTCATTCAAATCGGAACAAAAATACTAACCTTTTTCTTTAAATAATTATTTTCTCGAACTTCACCATGAAATTCCCGCCAAAGGGTTCAAACTTCTTCCCTTTATTTATGTTCCGATGTGGAAGAAACTAGGTACAGATGTGTAAAATCGAAAAAGATGTGGGTTAGACTCTGGTACTTTCTCCCATTTTCTTTCAATAGCTCGTTTTCTATCGCGAACACGCGAAAAAAGTGCACGAGCTAAATCCCCATTTATTTTCGATTCTACATCTTTCTGTCAAGTTTCATGAAGCTCGAGCAAATAATAAAAAGTTCCTGAAGTCAAATATTAAGTGTTACAAAAAAGCCTCAACCCGCCCCCAGCCCCGTATTTGACCCAATTAGGGTTACACCGGCTGCCAAAAAATTTTGTCTACGTGTCCGTCTGATGTATAGCTACTGTTTAGTGAAATTGATTAAGGTTTTTTGCCAGAACCCTCCACTTAATGATGAGTCATTATATTCAACATGGGATGCTTAAAAGTATGGCTCTTAACACTAAGTTATTCAATACTTTATAGCTGTTTAGACTGCATTTGTTTTAAATTGTTCGTAGCTGAAAATGGTTGCATTGAAGGCGGATGCACGGCTTTTGGTGTTTAGGTAAAGTCAACTTGACCGCGCCCTCAACTGAGAGACCCACGAGCAGTGGTTTGTGATGCAAATGTAGGCCAAATGGTCCGAGAGAAGTAAGTACGCTTGCAGTCGACCACGAGTCGTGGAGACCTTTACTGTCATCGACAGAAGGTTCAACGACCAGCGCCCCTACCCTCCTCAATTCTGAGAAAGGTAAGTGCCCCACGGCGGCAGTGCAAGTCTATGTCTACCGAGTCAGCGCGCCAGCGCAGCAAAGAGCTCGCATACTTGAGTTGGTATCGAACCTGTGACATCTGCTGCCTGAGTTCAATACGCAATGCTGCTGCAACCGCGGGTCTGAAAAAAGGATGGAGGGCTGGGAAAGCAAAAATAAAAGGACATTCATAGGGCCACGCCCAGCCCTGTCTACTATTCATACTTGGACCCGTCCTTCTCTCAGAGTGTGCTACGGTGCAGAGAGAAGATGAGAGACTGAACTGATCGATATTATTAATTGGGCTGAACACCTCTCATGAGAACAAGCGAAAAGAAAACTCGTAGGTAAGAAAATTATGGGTATTTAGTTATCCGCTATGAACTGGGATCGGCACCTGATAATATCTTACAATCGCCTAAAAATTCTAGTCTGGAAGTGCAACAACGCAATCAGTTTCACTATACGTAGTGGTGCCCACAAATTTAAACTTTCCTACTTATAAACTTCACTGAGATCAAACGCGGGGGAGATGGAGGCACGTATCAGCTGCATGTCATAGTATTTATGAAAGAACAGTATTCATGAAAACGGTAGAAAATAATATGTTTATCATTAGATATGTGAATGAAGCCTCTGGCAATTTAAAGAGCGAGTAACAAAGAGCAACAGTAGCATGGTAAATCATTTAAGGAAGGTTACGTCTCATGTTTAGAACAAGAAAAAAAAAATATCACGAGTCTTACAAACAAATCTCGGTGTAATTTCACGGGAGTAAGGAAACAACTTGTTACAGCTGGGCATGGCTCCTTTGCGGCCTTTTTCGCTTGCGATTCTGGGCCTGCAAGTTTTTTTTTTAAGCTGTTGATAGAGTAGTATCGATTAAACCGTCTCCAGGTAGAAGAATTCGATGCAGGGAACTGGCCCTCTTTTATCGAAAGGCATATGAAATCAGTAAAACGAATTCAATGACAGGAACTTGAGGCTTGAATGAAAACAGAGTCATGTCAATATTTTAATAACGAAAAGAGTAGCGAAACCGTTAGGCCTGCAACAAGAGGGCCATCACAACTGGCCGTGCAGCATTTGGAATAGTACGCATAGCGAGGTATGCTAGCAAGGAGAATGTTCCCGTAGCGCCGTGTCCAGCTGTGCATCTAACCAGAAGAACAGCAGAGACAAGAGACCAGCAGAAACATCGCTAGCACACGGCAGACATGATGCACCAAAGCAGAAAAAAAACAAAACATCACAGACAACACAGTCGTGGGCTGAACAGCAGCACCAAAGCAGAAAGAAACCGGCAAAGCATGGGTTACAGCACAGTATATGGCAGAACAGCAGCGCCAAAGCAAACAGAAACCGGCAAAACATGGGTAACAGCACCGTATATGGCAGAACAGCAGCACAAAAGCAGAAAGAGACAAGCAAAATATCGGAAGCAAGACAGTCCATGGCGGAAAAGCAGCAGTAAAGCAGGAAAATATAAGTAAAAATATCTGAGACAGCACAGTACATGGCAGAGTAGCTGAGCCAAAGCAGAAAGAGAAGAACAAAAACAGTAAAAAAAGAAAAGAGACCCGCAAAAATATCGGAAACAATGCATTGTACGACAGAGAAGCAAAGCTCAATTTACGCACAAGAAATTCATCACCCTAATGCCGAGGTCATTAAGCTGACGCTGAGAGACTGCGTGACAGTAAGCGGAATATTGTCTAATTAAGCCGGTCATTACTGGGGAGGTCCGTAATCTGCATGCCGTGTTGAGATATGAGCAGACGCAGATATCAGCGAGCAGTCTTAGCAATTGTCGGCTTAACGAGTCTTAAGTCTCACTGTATTCGTTGCCGTAATTGAAGCAAGGGTATGAAAAGTCATAATAGACTACCAAATAGTGTCCTGGATTTTGGCTATATAATAGTAAAAGCCTGAAGCCACAGACTGCGTGTTTCCACAATGTTACGAGAACTTACTTGCTATTATCCAATAATTATCTATATTATAATTCTACTTGAGGCTCCATCCATCCGTACGTCCGCCCATGTGTCTACACGTTACGCTTTTAATATAAGATAGGGGAAATTCAACTTGTAAGAAGCTCTGATTTTCGCTGGGACGAATTTGAACCATAGGTGTCTTCTTCAGCGCTTTTTAAAAAGCATTTTAGTCACAATGTAGGAGCGCACGTCGGCTCCTTTTTGTTCTTGACAGTCTCCCGTAGTTGACCTATGGTGAATTCAATCTGGCAACATTCTTTTGCATCCCGGCCACGAGGCTGGTCTACACGCCTTTACTCTGTATTGCGCTTAATAATTTTTTTAGCATTTAATCACTTATATTTCTTGAAACTAATGGAATCTTTCTTCTGTCAGATTTTTTTATTTCTAG
>LQNS02278097.1:22274798-22296702 GCA_001587735.2 Parhyale hawaiensis
GTTTCGTTGGCTGTGGGCTGTACTGGCCGACCCTGCTAGTTTCCTGTATTTGTTCTTGGTTCACGTATAATATCTATTTGTCTGTTCGTGTCTTTCTATCCTTGTTTGCGCTGCTTGGCATGACCACCGATCGGGCGAACTGAGCGTCTGGGCGATGCAAAATTAAAGTTTCAACGTATGTAGCTAAGCCTCCCGCTACAACAATCAGAGCAAAGACATGAAAACCATTTCACCCATATCTAATCAATCGCTTTTCATTTCTTTCACAACATATTATGTTATCGTTGCTTGTGGCGCCTGACGTTCTTAATAGGGCCAGCCAGATATGTAGTTGGGATACGCTGCAGGAGAATATCGGAGAAGGAGTCAAGTTCAAATTTTAGCTACTACCTACTTCTTGCAGGTCCTGGGTAGAAGATTCACTGCCTGACTTGGAACATTTTTCAACCTTTTGTATGCATGATACGGTTCCGAGGACATCATAATTGAATAATAATTCTTCTTATTTGTTGAATTTGCACAGGTTCCTTCCAAGGAGCTTCAATAGAAGAGGAGGGAGCCCTGCCAATGCCACCTAGACAACGTTTTCTAGGTGGCCTTGGCCCTGCCGCTAAAACTTCGGCTCGCCTGCGAGTCAGCCAGATCTTTTGTGGCTGTCAGACGCGTTCATGAATCTCATTGTGGAAGTGACGGGGGAGAAGCGACTTTAATGGGAGAGCGGCAGACAAACCGATGTACTGATATGCGATTCGTGTATATGGCGACTGGCTGCAACCATACTCGACTCCTTACTGATATACGATTGGTGCATACGGCGACTGGCTGCAGCACAAAAGACTCTTGAGCTTCACGGACGAGGTTCTTGGCTCCCTCCTCTCTATTGAAGCTCCTTGGTTCCTTCAGCATTAGATGTAGGCAATTAGGATTATACGGGTCTGAGATATCACCGAAGAACATTGCTTCTTTTCTGAAAAATTTGAAAAGGCTTCAGCTGCATCCATAGCAGCGTCATTGAATGGGTACGAAGAAACTTTTCCATGTTCCGTTAGACGGGATTCATCTCAGGCAATATCTTTGATAGAGTTTTTGATCTGTCGGGCATAAGCTATGTCGCATACTTTTTAGATAAAATTCTTCATAGCAGTTCTAGAGATTCAGTCTTGGTTGGAGTATTCGTTCCTTTCGTGCGTAATCCATTTCACTTATGCTTTCTTTAGCTGAATGTTTTAGAAGCAGTTGAAACTTCATCACGCTGAGCTGACGCTTTTTAAAATTGAATTTACCTTGCAGCCAAATTTCGACGCTTGAGGTTGGCATCCAGTTACGTAAGGGCTGAGCATTTCCGGTGACTTCTTTAGACTGAAGTATATTTTCTTAGTGCTGCTCAACGTTTGTCCAGCGTTCAGAAAAGAGCATTTACTATTACACTTTATCCATCCGTGACGCGATATTTAGATGCAGCTACCGTACATTTGTACAAATTTAGTTGGGCATAAGCGGTAATTCTAACAAAATTATTATTATTATTATTTTATTTGACTATCAATAAGCTTAGTATCATTATTAATGAGTGTAGTCATGAACGCTGTAGAAAGAATCATACATGCATCATTATTCCATGCTACGGTGATGGTTTTGCTACAAGCACGAACAGCCCTTTCTACATAATTGTATATAGTGTCAGGCGTGCCACATTATTGCACTTTATACGAAGTCTTCGATACAATCAAAGTAGGAAATATATATACAGCCCATGAGGCATAAAACATTCAGCACTGTTCTTTCCTACTGTTTTGCTTTCGCTGCAATCATAAATAGTTTTTGTATAGTGTTTATTCTGACATGAAGTATCACTGTATTAAAAAAATGAAAAAAAAATCAAATCTTCATGTAACCTCAATACCCCACATATGCTACACCGCGCATCGGGAATGCAGAACTATTTTTTTTGCTATGATATCAGTGAAGCAGCCATAGACAGCCGTAGTACACTGCACGGTATTAATCCGGTTTCATACTACAGTCTTTTGGTCCTCGTACGCAACACAATGTGTACGAACTATTTGTCCGTCCTTGTCAATACAACCGGACTTTTTCCCCTTGATCGGTTGAAATGGTGACTGTTAAACCTGATACGTATCAGCAGGTGCCACAAGTGCAGTCTTGGAAACACAGTCAGGTTTGGAGTGAATTAAAAATTCAACAGCCGTACAAATTTCTATTTTTTGTCATTTCCAAAAAAAGCAGCACATTATTCAGACGCTGGATGGACTTTAACGGGGTCAAAAGGCTATTGCGTACTCGTAAACGTTGTTTTAAACCCCGAGGGTTATTTTCGTCCGAAACGAAATCTTCGACACAACACTGGACAGCCTCAGTAAAGTGTACCCATACCACAGGCCGGCATCAAGCATGCAAAGGCAGCCTGCGCCTCGCCCCAAAAATATGCGCGTAGCAACTCTTTTGAAGGCGCCGCCACTTAACCTGCCGGCATAATGTGTCTCCGTCGGCTGTGCCGGTCGTGCTTCCGCATACTTTGGGTCACTGATTTTTTTTGTGGCTTCGGTTTTATTCGCTAAAAGAAATGACACTGGTTGCAGGGGCTTCGCTTGGCAATGATTTTGTCTGCTGAGGATGTTGGCAGTCCATATGCTGGATGTGGGCTAAACGAGTTTGTCCACTGAAGACATAAACACTCCATATCGGGCTACCTCCGAATCAGAGTACGGTAAGGACGTAAGGTGCATTTGGTGGTTCTCGGTCTCCCCGTTTTGTTAATTTAAACGTAAAGACACCGGCGCTGTTTGCTTGTTTTTGGGCTAGAAAATTTTGCCCTGTTAAAAGTGTAGATACCGGCTCTGTATGTTAGAACTTCTCGGCTAAGCCGAACCAAAATTATCCTTGCTATTCAGAGTTAACCTAGAAAAGCTCTTTCTATTATCACTTTTCGTTCATATTTTGTTCACCCAGTAGTACGCACTCGGCTAATCCAATCTATAAGAAATTTTACCACGAAGTTCAGCTCTAGAAATCAGCCTTGTAACAACGACATGCACTGCTTGAGAAGCTCAGCAATAAGCTTCAGAAGAGAATTGAAGACAAGGCTTGGCTTGGGGGCTAGTACAATCCTTGTAATTGCGTAGTTTTAAGTTCTATTGAAGTTAGCATGCAACAGCCACGTAAACATTAATATCGCTGAACTTTTGCAGTTACATGCGGAGCACTTACGCACCTGGGCGTTAATTACCTCTGCCGAGGCGGTTATATTTTCAATGAGTTAGACTGTATATTTGTCGGTCTGTTGGTTTGTCTGTCACCAAGGTCACTCAAACAGTTATGGATGGATCATTAAGAAAATTACATGCATTATTAGGTACGTTAGAAGGAACAGATAATTAACTTTTGGTGAACAACCGTTCATCCGTTTGTTTGTCTGCTTTTTTTTATACAATAACTCAAAAAGTTATGGTCGGATTTTTATGAAATTCACCTAAGTTGTGTATATTACGAACAGCACATGACAAAATTTTCGTGATGATATGTTGGTTCGTTCGTATGAATCTGTGTTTTATTTTATGCTTGCTACAAAATGACTAAAAGAGTTATGAATGGATCTCTGTGAAATTCACAGGAATTATTTGTTGGTAAGGATAAACAACAAAAATTATTAAGATTTGGTGATGATCGGTAGGTTTGTTTGTATATATGGCTAATGTTTGTCAGAATTAATGTTTCTTAGCAGCATAACTTGAGAAATTGTGAACGGATATTTAAGATTATTCCAGAAATTGTTACTATTGTCAAAAGACACAAACGATTTAATTTTGGTGTGGATACAAAGGAAAAATAGTTTCAGAATCAATTTGAATGTTTCGCCTTGTTTGTAGCCTTGTTTGGCGGAGGTATACGCGCTCAGAGTACTCTAGTTTCTATTGATGTCCACCAAGCAAGTGTAGATAAAGCTCGCAGTCAAGATCCATCTGAGGAAGAGTCTCTCAATCTACGATAAAAACAAACAAACAAGCAAACAAACAAACAAACAAACAAACTTTCAAACAAGCAAACAAACAAATAAAATATATATTTCTCATGTGAATGCTGAATCCAACATATGTATTTGAGGCACAGCACCGTGAGGTTTTCATTCTTAATACTAACATAATAACACTACTTAATACTAACATATTAACACTACTTAATACTAACATAATAACAATACTTAATACTAACAATAACACTACTCAATACTAACATAATAACACTACTTAATACGAACATAATAACACTACTTGATACTAACATAATAACACTACTTAATACTAACATATTAACACTACTTAATACTAACATATTAACACTACTTAATACTAACATAATAACAATACTTAATACTAACAATAACACTACTCAATACTAACATAATAACACTACTTAATACGAACATAATAACACTACTTGATACTAACATAATAACACTACTTAATACTAACATAATAACAATACTTAATACTAACATATAACAGTATTTAATACTAACAATACGAATAATACTAAATGCGTGTCACCATTGACATCTTTGCTTGGTGTAGCCGCCACCCCAGTCTCGATCATGGAATAGCCAGAGTGGTAATTACAAACAGAGATATACTGAGCATGCAGTCGGTAATTTCTTGTGCAATAAGGGAATCTTTTTTGGCTTCAACTTTATAAGTTTGTCACCAAAAAAAAACTGACCCGCTTCTCAAATGGGCCAACTTTGGAGCGTGTTTACGAGGGAAGCGAACTTTGGGCAGCTGTTAGCAGCTGTAATCTTTCTAAACTGAACAGTGAGCTGGTGGTATATGAGTCTAACAGTGCGCTAAGACACGCATTATGACGTCAGTAATTCTTCAGGAGTAAAAACCGCCAAGTATCCGAAGAAAATTACAGAAACTATATGGAAGTTACAAGGACTCTAACAGTGTGACAAAACAGGCATTATGACGTGGTTCACTGACAAGCAAAAGCTCTGTTTAGCCGAGGTTACTAAAAATATGCAGCGGTTTAAACGACTGTAATTGTGTAACAAAAGAGGTTTTACGACTAACTATTCATGGAGAATAACACAAGATTGAATGCATCTTAGCAGAAAGTACCAGCGAAGAACGTTATTTCGAGAGCGAGCTGCTGCATTCTTGTCATTTGGAGAATAAATGTAAGATCATAATGCGTTACACTGGGTAAAATTTGAAATACCTAAGACTTGTACAATTAACCAGTTGTACAGGTAGCACTTCTATTACAGTATACTCTCTCGATATCCAAACTGCTATTGAGCTAGAAGGCATTCCCAACACCTCCCTTTCTTATAAAGGTAAATAACCGCTGCTGTGTCCATAGCAAACATTGTATTACATACCAGTGGGTATTTTTCTCCTTGATTTGTTATGTAATGCCATTACGGACGCTACTCAGCGGAGTAACTAACACAAGGTGCTGTGTTTTGCCTGTGCTTTGTTATGATCAACAATGATGGATGCAACTATGCTGCCCCGCCGTCATAAGCTGACGACACATGAATGTTAGTTTTTTTACAAGCAATGCACTTAGAGAAATTTGGATGCACTTAGATGCACAATACCGAAACACGCAAGTGCATCATAAAGATAAAGTGCATCGTAATGATGCATATTGGGTCTTATGATGCACTTGGCGCGAATTGATGCACTTATGTGTTTCGGTTTTGCGACAAAGCCGATGATGCTCCAAGATGCATCAAAGACTGGTAAAGTTGCTGCACCTAAATTTAAGAGACGTAACTTTGAAAAAAAAAAAAAAAGCGATCTGCGTATTACTACGTAACTGCGTCTCGCTTCGCTCGTGAAACAAAACTGCGAAGCTTTTGTTCGCTCTGTTCCGGGGGAAATGTGTTTTTCTGACTGAAGTGTGTTTTCTGTCTGCTGCGATGACACACCAAACTACGCCAAGAAAGACCAACGTGCATCCTGATGCCTCTCTGTGAAACACCTACGTGCATCAAAAATTATTACTGTGCCCAACAACTGCTTCGATATCTAAGAAAATTAGACACTCTTTCAGCCCATATCATATACCACTAGCGAAAAGTAGTGATATGGGCAAGAAATTGAAAGAAAAACAGTTTTAGAGACCTTGGTGTGAGAATGCAAGTTGATGCTAATTTAAAAAAAAACATGTAGCTAGAGTTATCGTTGTGGGAAAGAAATGGAGTAAATGGCCTTACGAACTTCCTTGTTGTGCAAAGTAGAGGTGATGCTTAGTCTACAGAAGCAATTAATGCTATCTGGCACAGGTAACTAGTCTCCACTGTGAGTATCGAGTATGACAATAAGAGGTAGAATGACATGAAACTATCCGAAGATCGTTCATTGCCAAAATTCGAGGTTTGCAAGAGCACGAATATCACACGCAACTTAGCTGTCTCCAATTGTGATCAACACAACGAAGATTCGAACGCTTCACAATCATATATGTTTGGAAATTTCTGGAACGTATCCCAGCGAATGTGACCATGCGGATTGTTACCAGACACTCAGGAAGGAATGGAAGGATTTGAGAGGTACGCATACGAAGGAGAAACAGTGGCAAAGCAGTGGCAACAAAATATTTCAATAGCCTTACAGTGCACGGAGCCAGGCTGTTTAGCTATATGCCGAGACACATTATCAGTGCCATTGATGTAAAATTTGTAAAATGAAAACTTTCCTGGATTCCAAATTAGAAAGTACGCCAGATAGGCCAGCGCTCAGCGGTAAAGCGAACTACTGCTGTACGCAAGGGCATACACGACAGAAGACAACCAGCATCGTGACTCTACACTCGTGAGGTGTTGTGCGTAACGTCACCTGGACCTCATCCGAAGACCCTCAAAGTAGGTAAAGTACCTCGGTATAGATCGCACTGATTACTAATGTCACAGGATCTTGTACACGGCTGAGGTACGCTGCACTTATTGCAGGCAATGTTTGTGATAATTCTGAGGTTGTTGTCAGTTTCTGTTATACGTTCCGTTAACAGGAGAAATTTGGTGGAACGGTATGGGACGCGATAGCGGTGCTGATCTTTTCAGATTTTGAAATCACAGATTTCGCAGGTGGGTGCAAGCGCAGGCCCAAAACCAGAGTCTCAACCACGGACGTGTACAATGATGAAATGTCAATGTAATTTCTTCGTTGTAGTTAGTACACAAGTATGGTATTGTTCATTTGTAATAAAGTTGAAGCAGACAAACATGCTCGTGGTACACCCAAAATATGTGCATAGTTATTACTCGGAAATTCTTTGAGCTACATTTATGACAAATCAAAAGTGCATAGAGAATATTTTCTCCGAAGGCTTCGTCCGAAGCTGAGGGCTATCCTTGCTTGCTTGGTTCGTTGGTTTCTCCAAACCGATCTGAAGCATTAGATTAGGAAAAAAAGCTTTTCAAAGGCGTCTGATATACTTTTATGTAACTTATAATATAAGTGGCAGTATAGATATGCAATTGGTTGTACTTCCTCCGAACTAGGAGTATTTTTTTTTTTTTTCATTCAACTCAAAGAGCGCAAATAGAGTAAAGTAAAAGACCAAAATAGAAAAGGGAAGAAAGCCCAGAGAACCGAGCCATGTGGAAGAGTGGTGAAGGAAGTAGGGATTTCGGTGCAGTAATTAGGTTCGTCCGTTATTTTGATGACGGCTCGAGACATTTGTTAGTGTATAGGCGTTATATCTGGTGAAGTTGAGAGATACTGCCACACTCTAGTCACTAGCGCACCTAGTGTATATGATACGCTTACTAACATACACGTCGTTAGGTCCTGTTTAAGAGCCTTAAGGCTCCTTAAGCCCCCAAAGTATATCCAAACCGTAGTCTGATTTTGAAAATCATGATTGCATTGAAAACTAGAGCACTCTGAGAGCGCATATCTCCGCCAAAAGAGGCAACGGTAGCAAAAAATTCAAAGGGGCTCTGAAACCATAATTTTCTATGAATCAACTCCAAAATATAATAATTTGTGCCTTTTAATACTAATAACAGCTTGTGCAATTTTCTTGAAAATCCGGCAATAACTTGTTGAGTTATACTGCTAACAAACGTTATGACAAACATGAGTCAAACATATAAGCGGACATACCAATCTGCACCAAAATTCAATCATTTATGTCTTTTAACATTATTAACAACCTCTATAAATTTTATAAAGATCCATCCATCATTTTTTGAGTTATTGTGCTAATAAGCATAAAATTAAAAACAGTGACAAACGAACGAACGAACGGATCATTACCAAAATTTGGTCATTTATTGTTGATGTATATCTAACAACATCTTGATAATTTCATAAAAATCCATTCATAACTGTTTGAGTTATGGCATTGAGAAAAATGAGGCAGACAAACAAACGGATGGATTTATCTTCACCAAAAGTTAATCATCTGTTTCTCCTAACATA
This sequence comes from Parhyale hawaiensis, assembly GCA_001587735.2. Classification (NCBI taxonomy): domain Eukaryota; kingdom Metazoa; phylum Arthropoda; class Malacostraca; order Amphipoda; family Hyalidae; genus Parhyale; species Parhyale hawaiensis. The sequence continues at coordinate 22,283,252 of LQNS02278097.1, forward strand.
CCTAACAATCCCTGTAAATTTCGTCCAAATCAGTTCATAACTTTTTGAGTTATCTTAGTGACAGACAGACAAACAAAGAGACAGACAAACACGACAAAACCATAACCTCCTTGGCGGAGGTAATAAAGCAAATTTCCACACACTTTTGGGCTAAACCCTCCGTTACCTGTCAGTACTAGGGACGCTAGAAACATTGCCTGATGTTGGTCAAAAGCTGTTCTTCATATTCAGATTCATCCCAATCGGATATTAATAGGCATTTATCCGATATTATGCGATATCGCTCACTATTTTCTCGTATTCAGCTTATAAATGCCTATAAATTTTTGATTGGGATTCAGCATTTGATAAAAGAAAAAAATGCATCGTTGTGCTGGCGCGGAACTGAAATTGAATATAAAACAAAAGGAGAGAGTTGCAAGCAGGTGCAAACAATAACACTAATAAATAAATAAGCTGAGCAATTGGAATAAACGTTTCCATTACGATCATCCGTCAATGCTTACCAAGTGTAAAAAAGAGTAAAAGTAAAATAATAGTCCATCAAATTTACAGCATAACTCAGTACTCACTTCCTCTTTTCTCATCTCATTTCTTTACGCTTAATAAAAGAGATGATGCAGTTTAGTTATTTACTCGCCACAAATGATTTTAGAATTCATCTAGAACTAGAGCACTTTGAGAGCGCATACTTCCAGCAAGCAAGACAACGTCAACAAGCAAACAGATTAACCGATCATCACCAAAATTGGATCATTTGTGTTTTTAACATTTCTAAGAATTCATGTAAATTTCGTAAAGAATCGCTCGAAGATTTTTGAGTTATTTTGCTAACAAACATAAAACACATGAAGAAACAAACGAACGAACAAACAAATCATCACAAAAATTTTATCATTTATTCTTCATAATATACCTAACGACTCATGTAAATTTCATAAAAATCTACCAATAATTTTTTGAGTTAGGCCCGTTCGCACATGTAACACATCACTCCACGCACCGCCACACAACACGTGTTGAAATGTCGTTCACACATTATCACACCACACAACACGTAGTGTTTCCATCTTAAATCCAGCTTTATATCTGTATTCCTTTTGTTAAGGCGCTCACACAAGAATCCAACGTCATTTGAATAAACTTGGGTTTATCATATTATTGACAAACAGCACTGCTTACTACGTGTACGGTACAGTTGAATAAAGAATGTAGTCCTGCACGCCTTTATTTTGAAATGAAACCAGTCAGGAGTTATCAGATGCCTCCATTCAGCACTCAAAATCCTTTGTTAATATTAGATAATCAATAGCAACAATATAAATTGCTGATCAGTTTCATTAATGTATAAGAAAATATAACACTGAGCTTGATCTCTGTCTTGTGGCACCGTGTTGAGCGGTGTTGCAGCGTGTGGTGTGGTGTGTGGACATGTGCGAACGGCTGCAGTCACTAGGAATAGCACAGCTCGAGGCACGCATACAAGCGCTCCATCTCTGAGGAGTTGCGTGGTGTGGTACAAGTGCGAACGGGGCCTAATGGTACTAAGAATAAAGAGGCTGTTAAACAAAAACAACAAACGGTTCAACCTATCTACACCAAAAGTTAATCATCTTTTAATCTAAGCTTGCCTAACAATCCCTGTAGATTTCGTAAAGCTCCGTCGATAACTTTTTGAGTTATCTTGATGACAGAGAAACGGAGAGACAGACAAACTCGACAAAAACATGACCTCCTTGGAGGTGGAAATGAACCTCTTACCTGTGAAAATTTAGACAGAAATCATCTCCGAGTTTAATTATGTAGACAAAATTTCGTTGTCGCTGCACTGTAGGTGAAATGTAGAATGTCAACAGCAGAAAAACATGAGCCCTTCATATATAACAGTTCTTTGGTCATTCATCTCTAATGGCATTTTTCGATAGAATTTTTTCAATCAAAGTTTAAGTAAAGTTTCGACTTAGTTTCCTGTCTTTCGAGTTTTTTTTTTTACTTTCTCTGTAACATCAAGATTTTCATCCCGAAGTCCAGAAACAATCCCACCGCTTGTCACTTCTTGCTATATTTTCTTCTTAATTCTTTTCAGAAGAAAAAGTTTTCTCACTCTTCAGCTTCTGTCTTGATTGGATCAAGATGAACCTGTAGACTCTTCTCATAACACATCCTGCGAACGCAGGGAGAAAAATGTCTCATAAAAATGAAGAAAAACTGCAAATCGTGCGGGGTGCACACGTGTCTATTGTGTCGAGATCGCGTGACGTCGTATAGATCTGCTCAATAAATGGCCAGTCGTGTCATACTTATTATCTGCTATTTCCATGAATGACGTAATTTTCCCTGAATTTCGCTAATGTCGCTACATGTCACGAAGTGGGATTTCGTAATTGATGGGTTTGAAAGGAGCGTTTTCGGTGATTATTATTATATCGTGTATTTTATGGAAAATTCTTCACGATTTTCTCAAGTTTGTGGTTTTCATAAAACAACTATCAATGATTGCATAATATCATGATATGACTATCGCACTATTGTATGATTTTACGACAATTTTTATGACTTAAGAGCAATGCCTTTTTGAAGTCTTCTACTTCTTTACTGGTTTGCCCAGCTGGATATTTATGTTTAGACGAAGGAACTGACGAAGCAGATTTACTTGTTTTCTTGTTTACTGGTCTGCTCGGTTAGCGAGTTATTAATATCATAGAAATGAGGGCAAAAAATCAGTTATTCGTTGTGTCTATGGACGGTTTGCACAAATAAAATATAGAATAACTTTAAAATGAGTATTTAAAGTAGGCAATTCAGGCGTCGATACAAAATGATGTCCATTGCATAAAATAAATAAAAAGATTAGATTAGATAGGCCGCACTAGATGCACTAATAGACCCATTCCCAAGGAGACACCGGAACTTACGCCCCGGCCCTCTATGAGCTATTGCCATTATGTTAGTAGGATATAGAGTACTGGAGAAGAGAGAGAGAGTGAGAAAGGGGAAGAATCCCTGCCAAAGAGACGATCATGAATGCACGCAAGCACGATCAAGAGCCGCTGATATGCGAAACTTAGAGATTCAAACTGTGTAGCTGGAGCGGGAGAGACAAGAAAACAGAATAAAGCGCGACTCTTGGCGGAGGAGGAGGAGTTCTTAGCTGTGGAGGATGTCTCTCCCAATAGATGTCAAGACGATTTTTAAACGCGTTGGTTAACTCCGCGCTTACAACATCGGAAGGGAGACTATGCCAAATGCTGACTATGAAATACCTAAAGAACTGTTGACTTAAGGTCGTTCTTCGAGCTTTATGCTTGAGTTTTAACCGTTGTTTCGCAAGCGATCATTGAGGTCTCTTTCAAAAAGTCCCGTTGTAGGTACATCGTTGAAGCAATTCAAATACTTGAATGTTTCTATTAGTTGCCCTCCTGAGTGGTTTTTGCTCGAGAGAGATCAGACCCAGTTCTTTTAGGCGACATTCATACGGCTCGTTTCGCAGCTGAGGTATCAATTTTGTTGCTCTGCGTTGGACTCTTTCCATGTTATCGATAACTCTACTCAGATGTGGCGACCAGAATTAAACCACAAATTCTAAGTATAGCCGCACTAATGCCTTGTACAAGGGAACGACGATGTCCTTGGACTTGTGTTCAAAATTTCTGGTGATGCATCCCAGTATTCTGCATGCCATATTCACACTCTTGTCCACTTGTTGACTGTGTTGTAGTTTGTTTGTAATAGTGATTCCAAAGTCACGTTGTTGGGTAGCAGCAGCTTATACCGTCCCGCTCATTTTCAATGAGGTTGAAGGGTTCACCAGCCTTATGTGCATTACTGAGTATTTGTCGACATTAAAGCGCATCTGCCACGTTATGCTTCATTCCATGAAGGGGTCAAGGTCTTGTTGGAGCTCGGCTCTTTTCGTGGCAGGATGACATAATTTAGTATCATCCGCAAATTTACTGATTTTGCTACGGATGTTTAGATCGAGATCATTTGTGTAATTTGAGAACAGAAGTGGGCCAAGCACGCTGCCTTGTGGTACCCTTGATGATACCAGCGTCCAGGCGCTCGTCTCTCCTTCGAGCTTCACTCGCTGCTGCCGAACCGTAAGCCATGCCCTGATTCATCGTAAATAGTCTCCCTCAATGCCATGGGCTTCCAAATTTTTTATTAACCGTTGATGGGGGACTTTGCCAAAAGCCTTTTGGAAGTCTACATACACAAGGTCTACACCCTTTTGTTCATCTTTAATATCCGTAACTTTTGAGAAAAAGCCCAGTACGTTTGTTAAGCAGCCTATTTCATTTCGGTAGCCATGTTGAGTGTCGGATATGAGCTGATGCATCCTCAGGGGATCAGTTATGCGCTTTTTCAAGAGCGTTTGATGGTTTTGCTGACGACGATGCAAAACTGATTGGTCGATAGTTGCTGGGGCTTTTTTTATCCCCCCCCCCCCCAATGTATCGGTATCAAGTTAGCTATTTTCCAATACTGCGAAACTTCTCCAGTTCTTAGAGACCGATTAAATATTTCGAGCAGTGGCTTCACGATGACTGGAGTCATTTCCTTTAGTACACGGGGAGTAATATTGTTTGGGCCATAGGATTTTTACACATTTAGGCGGATTAGTTCTTTTGAAGTATCTCAATCTGCCTGACAACACATGTGTTTATGGCAGCAATTTGCAACGGTGCTGGTTCAGGGATATGCACAACATTTTCAATAGTAAACACAGAGGTGAAATCGTCGTTCAGGATCGTGGCTTTGTCACATAGGTCACATGGTTTCTTTTTTGAGTCTTCTTTCATTTACATATTTACAGAATGCCTTTGGGTTGTGTTTTGCCTCAGCGGCTACGGAAACTTCTTTTTTCATTTTTTTTTCTTGACTACTTTCTTTACATCCCGACATGCCCTTCTGTGACTGGATCTGTTCTCCTCTGTTGGATTACGCTTCCAGGCTTTATAACGCACTTGTCGCCTTGCAGTGCAGCATTTGACTGTCCGATTCATCCAGTGGGGATCATTACTAATACGAACTCGTTTATTTAGGATGTACCGTTCAGCTGCTCTCAGGATGCTCGTCTTCAAAATATGTGAGCATTGTTCAACACTGGCGTCTCTCATCGGGATTTCGAAGTCAGTTGTTACGATTTTAGTTGCCATTCCTTGAAAATTCGCTCGTCGATAGTCCGGCAGCGTGAGGCGACTCGCATTAGCGGTGAATTCATTGCCACGAAGTTTCGAGAGTAAATTGAATCATGTTGTGGTCTCCAAGCCGGTCTAGGATGGCAAGGTCAACAATTTCACTATCAGGAGTGGAGAATACCTGATCTAGAATATTACCGTATCTTGTGGGTTCATTAACGTGCTGGGTCAGGTTGTGGTGGCTGAGGAGCTCCAGCAGTTTACTGCCTGGGGCTGGGCTGCGCAAGGTACTCCAATCAATTTGGGGGAAGTTGAATTGTCCCATTAGAATTGTTTCATTCGGAGTATTCAGCGCATTTTCAATTTTGTTGTAAAGTGCTGCATTAGTTTCGGCGGTACTGCGAGGGCTCCTGTAGGCGAGCAATATATTTAACGACTGTCGAATGCCGAGACGAGCACGGGTAGTGATAAATTCATAGTCTTTAGTTGCTGCAAAACCTTTACAGAGAAAAAAGCAGGGCCAAATAGCTGTCCGTAACGCCATTTATTAAAAGCTGAGTACCAACCAGTGAATAAGAATTTGAAAGTCCGAGTGACCACTTCTTACATGTCTGACCTTCGAATTTTCTAGTCCCTCTATATTTTCAAATTAAAATCGCAGCTAAATGATACCGAGAGCGCGTTTCCTCTTAGCATAGCTCATACCTTATACACAGCATAGTTTGCATTTTATTTCTTGTTTTATCGATCTTTATTCCAGTAAGTAAATGTACAAATTAGATACATATAAGTATAGGCGTTAGATAGTTATAGTTAGGTTTGCAGAACTGTTCTTTTCCAACAAACTGACTTTGTTAGAATTAATTATTGTATATTGCTTATCAGAATTCTTTCCGCTGATGATGGACAGATTGTCCGAAACGTTTGGTTTTATTCACTGATTGGCACCCAGCTTTTGATAAATGGCGTAACAGACAGCTAATTTGATCCTACTTTTTATTTTGAGGCTTCGCAGCGTGAACGCTGACAAGATTACATAAAAAGATTTAGACTAAGAATAGGTATTTTTTTACTTTATTCCGTTGTATAGCTAATCACATGGTGTCTTGAACAGAAAATTAGGAATATGAATAGGTAGTTCTTGTGACCATACTCTATTAGAGAAAAATGATAAGAGTTTAGTCTAAAAGTACCTGTACGTAGAGCGCTACTATTCGCGTGTTGCAGCCCACACTCAGCATAGGTCTACTTAATGATTGCACCACCTTCGATATCTAGTGTATGACCCCACATGCTAATAATCAAAGGTCATTATTGACTGTTCGATGAGGTCATTTGGCCTCAGTTGGAAAGAAAATGCACCTACAATAGTCATTAAAGCTCATAATCAAAGAAAGATACGTCAATATAGAGCTGTCATTGTCGGCACAGAGCGCTGAAATGCGTGTCTTTGAATTCAAATGCATTTATTAGGAGCAATGATGTGCTCTATGAACAGCTCCATTATTCACCAAAGGAAGTGTGTCTATTAGGACAATGAGCCCAAATTTCGTGCTTGTAAGCTGTAATTCAGGGCAATGATATAAACCTGTCAGGGATCGTTAAGCAAACGATCTCTCTCTTACGTTTGCATTAAGTAAAGAAGCTCTAAGGCTTTCAAAGTTCACATCAACCACTGTTCTTACGTCAAATTAGGGAGCTGTTACTGTCCCAGAAAACCTGTCTTCCCACTAAACGGCTAAATCGGCCATGGACTACAGGGGTAAAAAGCGTTTCCAGTTCCGGAGTAACGGACGAGAGCGAGGCACGCTATTCCGGCTCCTGGCGTTCAGGCTGTACTGCAGTTGTTCATCCCAGAACTCTGCTTCGACAGGTACAGAATGTTCCATAAATGGTAGTGTAGTCTCGTAAATTCTCTGATTATTTTCACTGCAGTTGCTGAATATATCTTTTTTTTTTTGCAAAATGGTTAAGAAATGGCACTGCGGTCTCGCAAATACCCTGTTTTTCTTTTTACTGCAGTAGCCGAACGTTTCATTCCTTTTTTGCAAAGTGCTTAATAATGACGTTGCAGTTTCGTAAGTCTGGTTGCTATTATTACTGTCTTAGCTGTAAACTTTATACCATTTCTTTTATTTGATCCTTTTAACTAATAGCACCTAACCTAACTTAGGTTAGGTTAAAATCCTATTTAAAAGGTGGTTCAGTGCACTGTGTCATCGTTGGGTATTTTCTCCCATAGGAAAACAATGAGACAGGTTTTCCCTATAACAAAAAAACTAGGGGTCAGCGAAAAAAACGGACTTCAGATTCTGGTGCTACATCGAAAAATACATCGGTTAAAATAAAATAAGATCATTTTTTTGGACGTACATTAAACCTTAATTTTACCAATGGCTCTGCTCCAGGAATTTTGTAAGGCTTGCCTAAAATCCAAAATTCAATTAAGGCCTATTTTTGCCGCGTACAAGACACCCTCTTATAAGATCGCCAAGTTTCTGGTGCCTAACCTCAACCCATTGACCTCTAATGAGTTTAGCGTTTTGAATTCGGGTTCCTTTGTTAAAGATATTAATTATTTTGTGCTGTTCAGGGTGCTGGATCTTTTTATATGGCGTCGTTTGATGTTGAAAACTTATTTACAAATATTCCACTCGCAGAAACAATTGAAATATGCATAAATCACCTTTTTAATGCAAATACGAGACTTTACAGCATGACCAAAAATATTTTTAAACCGCTTCTAGAACTTGCAGTCCGACACTCATTTATTCTATTCAAGGGAAATATTATCAGCAGACAGAAAGTCTGGATATGGGTCAGACTTTCGCCAGTATATTCATGTCTTATCACGAACAAACTTGGCTTAAGGAATGTCCTGATTCTTTTAAACCGGTATTTTATCATAGGTATGTCGACGACACGTTTCTTTTATTTCGTGATCAATCTCATGCAGCTATGTTTTTAGACTACCTTAATGCTAAACATCAGAATATCAAATTTACCATAAAGACAGAACAGAATAATAAGTTTGAATTTTTAGATTGCTTAGTACAACTTAACGGTGATAGTTTCAGTACAACTATAAACAGAAAAAGCACTTTTACTGGTTTGGTTTTAAGCTATTTTAGTTTCTGTACCTTTATATTTAAAATTAATAGCAGTAAGACTCTACTTTTTCGTGTATATAAAACTTGTTCCGATTACTTATCTTTGCATAAAGAATTTGATTTCCCAAAGGATTATATAGTGAGAAATGGGTATACACTGTGTTTAGTTCATGACTTCATTAAGAAATTGTTAGGCAGTAAGTTCTCTCCCAAAACTGTAGTGCTGACCGCAGAGAAAGAGAAGAATTTTGTTTCTTTTCTTTCTTCGCCGCTCTGTTGGAGAAATTGAAAACTGATTTAATATCACTAGCAAAATAAATATTTTATGTGTGTTGAAATTCGAATTGTTTTAGGGAACAATTTTAGGATTGGTACAATGTTTTCGTTTAAAGATAAGCTACCTACTCATATGCTCTAATCTATTGTATACCAATACTGTTGCCCAACGTGTGGGTCTGCGTACGTTGGATCTTCCACGCGCGCGCTGAGGGTTAGAACACCACAGCTTCACATTCAGCAATACGTACGCATGCAAAACAGCGCAATACCCCTATTTTATTAGATAACTTTTCCATCCTTGGTTCTGCAAATTCCTGTTCCGACCTCCGAATGTTGGAGACACAATTCATTTCTAAGCTCAGTCCAAACCTCAACGACATGCAGTCATCATACCCCTTGAAAATAGCTCTCCATTATATGAATTTAAATTGTGGTGTTTAGTAGCATATTTTGAAAATACCTGTGCATCATTTGCTTATTTTTGTTATTTCAGATTGCTGATGATGACCTTTAGGGTCGACACGTTCGAACCAAATTTTAATAGAAAAGAATTTTAGATCAATAATAGTCTTCGCTCTGACCTTGATATTAAAGTGGTGTCGCATTCTGCAACCAAATTTGATACCTACTTGAATATTACAAATAACGATAGTTTGAGTTTTCTATCCAAACGAGTCCGAAATATGCAGAGTAGGTACGAAAAATATCAGGCGGCGTCTAATAAAATAATTTGGCCAGCGACTGTATCGGTCGGACCAACGTACAAACCCAGGCCTGTACTTGAAGAGGCCTCGGTATAAACCGTCTCTGATCAGGGTAAAGTTTCAACTAAATTAGATGCATAACTTACATTAACGTACAATTATTACACATATTACAAAAGTCCTTAACATGTAAGTTTTCTTACTGGAACATTAAAATGATTTTACTTATTACTCGTAGTTGATGTAAGTGCATAATAGTAATGTTAAAATTGAACGTTAGATAAGCTGTAGCAACCAGCATTCATGCTTAAAAGGCTATATATTGAGTCACTGATTGACTGAAAATGAACAGTGTAACTACGTTTGCCTCAATATTAAATTAAACACTGTTGGGGGACGATGCAAAACGCCCATTACTGCTGCTCTGCTGGAAAGATGAAGACTAACTGTCGGGCCCCTTTGATACATGCTTTGCCATCACAACCATATCACATCGATATATCTTGTTACAAATTACAGATTTCTTCAGTGGTAGTTCAATAAAAGGTACTTCATCCGCTAGTATTATTCAGCAAAGAAGCACACTCAGTTATTTCTCTTAAGCCATTAAGTTCTTTAAATGCATGGCTACTCAACATAATTCCTTTCTGACTCTATAGCGGCAGGCTAGAGTGCTGAGCTCTTGACACTCAACGTCGCTTGGACAAATACCAGCCCCGGCAAGCGAACTCTCACCGTACATGACGTGCTTACTCAGCATTGATATCTGCACAGCTGCCGTGGGGGCACTGACCTATCTCAGAAATTGGGAGAGTCGGGGTAGGGAGCACGGGTCGTTGCACAAGAGCATTCTCTTGATAGCACCATTGCTCTTGACAATCCGTGGTCAACTGTAGCCGTACAATCCTCTGGAGCCAGTTGGCCTATATTTGCAGCACGAGCTAGTGCGTGTCGGTTTTCCGGTAGAGGACGCGGTTAAATTGACTTTACCCTTGTATTTTCTCATTTCTATACGGGAACTGAGATAAATCCAACAGTTTTACTGTACGTAAAAACGACAATTCTTGCGTTGCATCCTGGATCACTTTACATGCAGATTGCATTTTTGGTCGGTGGATCCTCTCATCTCTGCGGCCAGGCAAATGAAAGCTCAGAAAACTTTGTCGTTCAACGAGGGTGCATTCATTTGCTAACTTTCCTGGTATGAGGTTTGCGCTATTTTTCATTTCAAAGGATGGGCTCTTTTCAGGTAATTAGCCAATCCGTGCATGACTCAGTCTTGCATTTTCCATTGAGACACTATAACTATCCGGTATATGTGGCTCATATGGTGAGCATCGATGTATGGTGCAGCCATGGACTATCTTTCAGTGACAGTGAAGTCTATGGTGCGCAATCGGAATATAATATTCACATAATTAATAGTTTGTTTGACAGGAAAAGGTAAAATGTTAATCATTGCAGGGTTAAGTTGTGACACTTGTGGCATGAGACCTGGGCCAAGATTTACAGACGTTACAAGATACTAAGACTTACTTCGTCGCAACTTGCTTCTCTACATTCAAAGAAAAATACAATGCACGAACCCCACGCTTGTCATTGTAACTGTAAAACGTCATGTACAAGTCCCAGTGCGTCTGGCCAAGGATAGACCTAGTTGGGCTCTCACGCACCAAGGGGCGCTTGAGCTTGGTAAATGAACTTACAAGAGGTAACTGTGAAATACAATACGGGCCGGGATTTACAAGATTGTATCTGCCTTCATTACTCTGGGCCCTGGTTACGAACAGTTTAAAAACGACATTTTTGGGGGATGCCTTATCTAATTACGACCATCTTTTAAATTGACGAGTACCTTGCCAAATCGTACCTGCTTTGTTTAATGGGCGGCTTTTGTCGTAAATTTACTTTTGAATTGCCAGTTTTTGAGTGCAATTATCACCTTACAACTTTCGATAATCAACATGAATAAGAAATAAATAAATAAATAAATAAGAACAAAAGAGAACTGAAGTGCTCGAAAAAACGTTGAAATGCGTTAATAACAAAAAAAAGATCAAGCAGAGTCGATGAGTCGCCACTGCAACAATATTAATGGAAGACAGTTTTGCAAATATCGGGAAAAGGTTATAGCAGCACTTTGGGCTTCTATACTTGCACAGCTGAATTCTTCCAATATTCTATTCAAATACTTATGTGGTTTCAGCCGACGTTAAGTTTCTTCGACGATTACGAGAATAATGAGGTTTTCTATGAGAGTTTAACCCTAATGGTATAGAATAAGTGTGTGGACGGCGAAAAGATCTATAAGTGGAGGTATTCTTTTCTTTATGGCATTGCAAGACGAGCTTAATCAGTAGTTAACTTCGTCTAACTAAACCAGCCTTAGTACATATACCAAACAATTAATGTTCTTAAGGATTGGTAGGCATCTTCAAGATACTGTTTAAATACGTCCAAACGCAAATTTATTGGGATGAAATAGATTTTATCTTGTAGATGTCTGTCATGATGCCTCAGCTTCTAATACACATTTGTCTATAATCGCTGTACCGATAGGGTAACTCAGTTAACATGTAAGCCTCGTGGTCCCTACCTAAAACAACGAGGTGGTCTACTCGGGACGCCCTCCGTACAAACTCTCGCTATAAGCTTACTTTCAGACGCCCGAGCAAAATCTTCCAATCTTTCACTTTTGGCAATCTTGTCCGTTTTAACGACCTTTCAATCATGAACTTCGATTGGACGAGTGCTCTTAGAATATAAATGAGAGGTAATTAGACGAGTATTGCTTCTCTGCTTCCGGTTGTAAAAACAAAAAGACATGTTCAGTATCGGAATGAGCAGCTTCGAAAGACGTGACAGAGGTTGTAGCTCAAGAACAGCTGTACATATGCAGATAGCGTGTTGCCAGTTTTGAAAATTGCGATTTTTGGTAAAAAGGCCATAGAGCCTTCGTTCTTGAAGCATTTTTTTGATAGTTTCCTGGGGTATGTTTTTACTGGTTAGATTCTCCGTGTCTGTGCTGAAGAAGCAAACCGGGCAAGTTGGGAAAGGGTAAGAAAGTGTAACAACGGCCATGGCATGGTCCAGACTTACTAACGATACAACATTATGGGAGTTACGTGCTTGTAATTCACAACATCTTTATATTACGAAAGAAACAAGATCGATGAACCCCACGCTTGTAATCGCAGTTGTAAAATGTTTGGAAAAAGCCTCTTTGCGTCTGACCAATAAAAGAGCTCGTTGTATGTTACTTGGGCTCTCGCGCATAGCAAGAGGTGTTTGAGCTCCCTGAATGAAGGAGAAAACTAGGAGATTATGGGCCGGGCTTACAAGTTTGTATCTACTCTTATAAATCTCACCGCTGGTGTCCATGGAGTTCTTGTAGCGATTTTTTTTTTTAACTCACGAGAATAATTTCGAGCTGTTTGCTTATAGTTTGTGTGGTACCTGAAATTCGTTATTATGTCCGAGTATCTCTGGGTTACGCGACCACTGAGACAAAAATTTGAAAATAAAATTAAAATTACTTTGATTTGTATCTGAAAAAATGACGAGCATTGGAGGGAGTACCTGCAATGCAATAATTGTCCACGCTGTAAGGACCAGAACACATCATGAACTAAACGACTGAGGTCATGCTGTTCCTAAAGGCCAGTCTACACGTTAGTCATTTTACCGTGTTCCTCCAGCAGTCGGCCTAAAGGCATTGCTGTATCGTTTAAACGGCAGAAAATTGAGCAGTTTTCTGAATTTTCAATGCATCCCAAATATGTAGATGTATAAAAAACCGTGCTGGTTATGCTTTATTTAGTCAATGGACATGACGGTAAATCTTTCGGTAGACACACATTCTGGCATCTACTGGAAGAACAGATTGAAAAGACTCACTGATAGACTAGCCTTTAGAGAAACCAACGCCTCTACTCTGATTTATTGGAAATACTATATTATACATAAATTTGAAAATGTGAGTTTCCAGTTTCATAGCGATGGTAAACAATAACATACTACTGTTGCGTCAAATCAAACTTGAAAATACAATTTTCCAGCATTCTCAGTAATGCCTGTAAACATAACGTAAGCTAGAGCAGTCTGAGAGCGTATACTTCCACCAAAACAGGCAACGTCAACGAAAAATCAAATTCCCTCTGAAGCTATGATTTCCTTTTCATCAGCACCAACACCTGGTCATTTGTGCCTTTTGATAA
>LQNS02278097.1:22296928-22314247 GCA_001587735.2 Parhyale hawaiensis
TCTCAGTAATGCCTGAAAACATAACGTAAGCTAGAGCAGTCTGAGAGCGTATACTTCCACCAAAACAGGCAACGTCAACGAAAAATCAAATTCCCTCTGAAGCTATGATTTCCTTTTCATCAGCACCAACACCTGGTCATTAGTGCCTTTTGATAACAGCTTCTGTAATTTTTGTGATGGTCAGTTCTTAACTCATTGAGGTATGTTACTAACATATATCCTGACAAATATTAGTGAAACACACAAACAGATCATCACTGAAATTCAATTATTTATGTTTTTTAACATTTCAAACAATTTCTGTATTTATCGTAAAGATTCGTTCATATCTTTTTGAGTTTTTTTTTCAAATGAACAGAACATTAAACACAGACACAAACAGGCAAACGAACAAGCAGATCTTCACAAAAATTTAGTAATTTATTCTTCGTGATATACCAAACAGCTCATGTAAATTTCATAAAAATCCGTCTATAACATTTTGAGTTGTGGCACTACTAAAAAAGAGGCAGACAAGCCAACAAACAAACAAACAAACAAACAAGCAAACAAACAGTTGAGCTGATTTTCACCGAAAGTTAATATTCCATAACTCCCAACATGTCTTAACAATCCTAGCATAAATGCCGTAAAGATCCGTCCATAACTTTTTCAGTTAGCTTGGTGGGAGACAGACAGTAAAAAAAAAACCGGACAGATAGACAAACACGATGAAAACGTAATCTTTTTGGCAGAGGTAATTAAGTTACATACACGTAGATTATGTTCATGAACTTCGCATCCAAGATACTCGATATCTTCTGTGTGGATCAATATGTTGCTACCTTTTGATTTCGGCTCCGTTACTGTTTTCTTGTTCTGTGTATTGTTTAATAGTGCCGTTTAGGTCGAAATATGGTGTACAGAAATGTCCTTCACATTCTGTTCACATATACAAACTCCTGAAATTACTTCCCTCAAAGCTCAATTCCTAGAGCTACTCCCTAATTTAGGTACAACAAATAAAAGGAGCGGAGGCACTCAATTGATAAAGAAAACGACCAAAGCACTCTGAATTTGTCCGGTTTCCAGCCAAACACCGTTAAAAGTTCGGAAAATGTAAGGTTTCCTTTTCCNTTAGGTACAACAAATAAAAGGAGCGGAGGCACTCAATTGATAAAGAAAACGACCAAAGCACTCTGAATTTGTCCGGTTTCCAGCCAAACACCGTTAAAAGTTCGGAAAATGTAAGGTTTCCTTTTCCCAAAACCCAGCTTCTATGTCCGGGCCCACGAACCTATCGAAAAATATTTCTAATGTTGTTCCCAGTTTTAGCTTTAATTTGAAAAGTTGCGCGGTCGCTAACGGAGAAAGCGTCTTTTATTACTTCACCTTGGAAGTTTGGTTTGCTGCGGCCAACTTACATACAATGTCTCCCGGTAATCTGAGGGCGATCGGCTATCAATAGATGATTAGACCGTTCGGTGTAGAGCTTAAATAGATAACGGAAATCTTTAGATTATTGAGCTTTTTCCACTGCGGAAACTGTGCAGTACTCCTCTTCGGAAGCCGAGTACGAGAAGAAAGCTAGAACAACTTGAAGCAATCCAAAGATCGTTCACTCCAAAATTCGAGGCGTGCAAGAGCACGATGACCACAAACGACTTAGCTGTCTCCAATTGTATTCAGTCCAACGAAGATTGAAGCGCTTTACTAGCATATATGTTTGGAAAGTTATAGAAAGTATCACTGTAAATGTGATTTAAGTTATCACCAGACAACCAGAAAAAAGAATAGATTAGATAGGCGGCAGCAGATGGACCATCAGACCCATTCCCAGAGAGCTGCCATGGTGCAAATCCCGGCCATCTATGAGTTATTGCCATAATGTTAGTATCATTTAGATGACTCAGGCAAAAAGAAGATAAAGATGGAGGGGAGAACCTCAGCCAAAGAGACGATTATGCAAGAGCGATAATTATATAGTTGCAGATCTGCAGACCTTAGTGACTTCAACTTGTTAGAGCGGAAGAGAAAACATTATGGATTAAGGTGGTCGCCGAAGCTTTGGCCGTTAAGCGTTTGTAGCTCATGGAGGAGGTATTCTAAGCTGTGGAGGGTGTCTCTCCCAATGTTTGGCAAAACGATTTTTGAACGGGTTGACTATCTCCGTACCAACAACGTAGGAGGGCAGTCTATTCCAGATGTGTACTATGAAATAGAGTACTATGAAATAAGAAAAGAACTGGTGGCTTAAGGTTATCTTTCGAGCTTTATGCTTGAATTTATGTCCATTGTTTCCCAGGCGATCATGAACGTGTCTCCCAAAAAGTCTTTTTGTACGTATGTCGCTGAAACCATTGAAATACTTGAATTTTTCTTTCTAGTTGCTCCCGGATTCATCTTTACTCAAGAGAGATCAGACCCACTTCCTGTAAGCTTGACTTGTATGACTTGTTTTGCAACTGAGGCATCAATTTCGTTCTGGTGCGTTGGATTCTTTCCATGTTATCGATATATTTGCAGTGAAGCGACGACCAGAATTGAACAGCAAATTCTAAATGTTGGTGCACTAGCACTTTGTAGTAAAGAATGATGATATCCTTGGATTTGTACTCGTAATTCTGGATAATGAATCTCAGTACTTGCTGCTTACCATTTTCACACTCATATCAACTTGCTGATTGTGTTGTTTTGTTTGTAATTGTTATTCCTAACTCATGTTGCTGGGTGATAGCTGCCAATTCTACCCCGTTCATTTTCAATAGGGCTGAGGGGCTTATTGGATTTACGTGCATTGCTTAACATTTGTCGACATTAAAGCTCATCTGCCACGTTATGTTTCATTCCAGCTCCAGCTCCATTCCAGCTCTTATCCTGGGAGGATGGCACAGTTTAGGATATCCGGAAATTTACTAATTTTACAGCGGATTTTGAGATCAAGATCATTGATATAAAGTATAAACAGAAGTGGGCCAACACGCTACCTTGTGAAATTCCAGTTGCTACTGGCGTCCAGTCGCTCTTCTTTCCTTGTCGCTTCACTCGCTGCTGCCGACCAGTGTGTCATGCCCGGATCCAGCGTGAATAGTCTCGGTGGATGCCATGGGCTTCCAAATTTTTTTCATTAACCGTTGATAGAGTACTTTGTCAGAAACTTTTTTGAATTCAGGAGGTCGATGCTCTTTCCTTTATCCCTAATTCCCGTAACTTTCGAAAAGAAGTCCCGTAGGTTGGTTAAGAGGCTTCTTCCATCTCGGAAGCCGCGTTGGGTGTCAGAAATGAGCTAGTGCATCCTCAGGTGATCAGTGATGCGCTTCTTCAAGAAGCATTCACAGTTTTGCTGACAACTTTTGTAAGACAGGTCGATGGTTGCTGAGGCTTCTCTTATCCCCCTTCTTATGTATTGAGGTCACGTTTGCTAGTTTCCAATCCTCCGGAACTTCTCCCCTTCTTAAAGACCGATTGAATATTGCGAGCAGTGGACATGGGATGATAGGAGCAATTTCCCGTAGAACAAGGGAAGAAAGATTGTCTAGGCCAGTGGATTTGTAAACAATCAGGTGGGCCAATTCTGGAAAAATTTCACGCTCCCTGAAAACCCACGTGTCACAGGGAGCTACATTCAGCGCTGTTGACTCCGGAATGTTTGTAACATTTTGCACGGTAAATAACGAAATGAAATATTCGAACAAGATAGTAGCTATGCGTCTTAGGTCATTGATGATTTCACAATCGGGTGTTCTTATGGTTTTGCCGTAACGGCTACGGAAACTTCTTTTTCGCTTCTAGTAGTTCTGCCTTGTCTCTTCTCTTCTTGCCATGCCATTATGCGACTGGACCTGTTCTCAGTTGGATAGCGCTTCCGGGCTCTGTAACCTACTTGTCGCCTGGCAATGCAGTGTTTGAAGGAGGGGTTCATTAAGACGTGCGCAAACAAGCAACATCATCGTTAATTTTTTTTTTTTTGGGGGGGGGGCAATATTGCATGTAGATCCAGCTTGCCAAGACATGTTGCTGCACATGCAGCAGCGAATGGTGCTTACAGTTGCGATGTCTTAGGATAAAATAATAAGAAATTACATAAAAAAGAAAAGGTAATAGTAATTTAATAAGTTTTATTGTTTGTTTACACACCGGTTTTTTATTCACTGTGCATAATGCCCAGTCACTGAATGTCTTGTACGATCTGGCAGCTTGTAAACGAAACTTTAACATCTACGTTTTCTGCTGGCTATCGTCGTTGTCGCCTGGAGGCAAATTCAAATTATACTTTTGACGTTGCAACTGCCAACATTTGAAGCAAATTTGAGAGAAAAGCGGTGGCGTAACGTACGTAGTAATGAATAGATGACAGGGAAAATTATACGCAAAGTTGCGCTGAATTGCTCGAAAGGTGCGAAAAAGAGTAGCCTAGATCCATCCTGCTGAATACCCTTCAGGCAACTTTTTCACCGAGTCTGGTAGAGCATTAATTTTGTTGGCGAAGTGCCGCTCCTGGCAAGTTTTGCTTCTCGTCTGCATTCGACTTTGCTGATACAAACTTGCTTATATTTGGAATGTATCGTTCTGCAGCTCTGAGGATGCTCATCTGCAAGACATGGAAACATTGTTCTAAAACCGCTGTCTTTCATAGGAATTTCATACTCAGTTGTTTCTAGTTCAGTTACCATTTCCTATAGGAAATTCGCTCGTGGACAGTCTGGTAGCTTGAAAGGATGGTCATTGGTAGTGAGATCGTTGCCAATTTTTGAGAGTAAATTCAATCATGTTGTGATCTTTAAGCCCGTCTAAGATTGCAAGGTTAAGTTACACAATCGGGCGTGGGTAATACCAGATCTAGATATATTATTGTATCTCGTGGGTTCATGGACGTGCTGGGTCAGGTGGTTATTGCTCAGAAGTTCGACCAGTTTACTAATAAGGGCTCAGCTGCACAATGTAGTAATCAATTGGAGGGGGGGGGGGTTGAAATCTCTCATCTCTCATTAGAATTCTTCATTCTGAGTACTCAGTGCGTTTTTTATTTTTTGTATGGAACTGCATCGGTTTCTGCTGTACTGCGAGGGTTCCTATGAGCGAGCATGATATTCAAGGGCTGTCGACTTCCGAGACGAGCATGGGTAGTGATAAATTCATATTCTTTAGTTGCTGCAAAACCTTTACAGAGGGGATTGAAGCGGTCTTTGATACATATGAATGACCCTCCCTCCTTTGCCGCTGTCTGTGGACCTGTTTATATTGAACCATTTTCAGCCATTCAATGCAACTTTACCACCTAGATTCTTGTTTGAAAGGTTGGTCCGTGTTTCATTGAGAGTGATAACTTTATGGGCGAGACTGTCTGCAGTTTTCAACCGCCTCAAGCGATAAGCGGGCTGCTTCTAACATCTTAAGCATTATCCAAGATGGCGAAACCAATGCTCCTCTCTAAAGTTCACGACAAGACAAGTCTGCTGGGAGTACCGTACAGTAGCTCGGTCTCGCCTGTAGTTACTAAAAAGTATAGCGAAGGTCGCAGCATTCGAGACGATAGCGTCTGCTTCTGAGCGCTATAGCCTATAACCCGCATATATAATCTGATCCCCAGAAGAACGTTGCAAAGAAGGTACCTACGGAAACGTAACGACTTTTCAGAATCGCCACACGATTAGAAAAAAAAAAATACAATCCGTCATGTCAATTGAAGTATCAGGCCACACATTACAGTCTGGCAACTTAGTTTTTAATTAATCAAACTATTCTTAGGGAAAACTCGCATACTAAGGTACACTTGCAGCAAAATTCTCTCCGGAAACGACTTGCCATAATCCTCACACGATATCAAGAAAAATCTCGCCATATCAGTCGGAGTATCACACCACACATTGCCGTCTGGCACGACAAGGAGTCGCAAGAGTAACTGCAGTTAGTGGCAATAAGCCCGAGGAAAAGAATGGCGCGTAGCTCATTTACGAGGAGGTGCCTCTAATTTCTCCAGTGAAATTGTGGTGTGCGAGTCGTTCGAGTTACTCATTCGGTCCAGAATTGCCTGCTAATGAGAGCAAACACAGATGGATAAAATGAGCTCGCATACAGGCCTACAAGCTGCAAGAGCTACAAAGTGGCAGGGTAGGCCTGTATTGCCGTGGCGAAATTATGGGGGCTGTTGAAGATAAGCCATCCATGGAGTGAACACGAAGCAGGTTTTGTTTAATAAAGGGTGTATGTCTTTTATATTGTGTCACACGTCTTACGTATGTCTAGTATGTCATGTCTTGCTCAATGTAAGCCTCGGTGTAAACTAGAAAGCGGGCATGCACAGGGATGATGATGTACTATATACGTTTCATGTACATATGACATGGTATACGACGTTAGTTGGGAAGCTTGAATTAGGACTATAATAATATGAAATGATGTATGATCCCAAAACAGGTCTTGTATAGAAGGTTAGTTAAGAAATTTGGCTGAGTAAGAATTTCTGACCAAGAAAAGTATAGAACAACTAGAGCACTCTGAGAGCGTATACCTCCGCCAAGCAAGGCAACGATTGTAAAAAATTCAATTGGTTCTGAGACTATGATTTTCTATGTATTAACACCAAAATCCAATCATTTCCGCCCTTCTATAGTGTTAACAGCTTCAGTAATTTTTTTGAGGATCCGTTCTTAACTTGTTGAGTTACCCTGCTAACAAGCATTATAACAAACATCAGTCAAACATACAAACGAACCAACCGATCTGCACCAAAATTTGATCATTTATGCCTTTTAACATTACTAACAACTCCCATCAATTCATAAAGATTAATTCAATATTTTTTGACTTATTGAGCTAACAAGCATGAAATTAAAAACCGTGACAAACTAGTAAACAAGAAACAAACAAACAAACGGATCGCTAGAAAATTTGATCATTTACTCTTCATAATATACCTAACAACTAATGTAAATTTCATAAAAATCCGCTCATGCCCTTTTGATTATAACATTAAGAAAAATGAGGCAGACAAATAAACAAACAAACGGATGGACGGATCTTCACCAAAAGTTAATCATTTGTTTCTCTAAACATACCTAACAAACCCTGTAACTTTCGTCAAAATCGGTCCATAACTTTTTGAGTTATCTTGATGACAAACAGACAAACCCAACGAAAAAAATAATCTCCTAGGTGGAGGAAAAAAATATCACCAACAAAGACCATATTAAACTAGAGCACTCTGAGAGCGCATACCTCTGCCAAGTGAGGCAACGGTAGCAGAAAACTCAAATTGGTTCTGAAACCATAATTTTCTTTGTATTAACTCCAAAATCTAATCATTTGTGCCTTTTTATATTAATAACAGCTTGTTCAATTTTCTTGAAGATCCGTTCATGACTTTTTGAGTTATAGTGTTAACAAACGTTATGACAAACATAGGTCAAACATGCATACGAACAAACCGATCTGCACAAAAATTTGATCATTTATGTCTTTTAACATTACTAACAACCCTAATAAATTTCATAAATATCCATTAATTATTTTTTGAGTTATTGTGCGAACAAGCATAAAATTAAAAACAGTGACAAACGAACGAACGAACAAACGGATCATTACAAAAATTTGGTCATATACTCTTTGTTATATACCTATCAACTCATGTTAATTTCATCAAAATCCATCCACAACTTTTTTAGTTATGGCACCAAGAAAAATGAGGCTGACAAACAAACGGATGGACATATCTTTACCGAAAGTTAATCATCTGTTCCTCCTAACATACCAAACAATCCCTGTAAATTTCATCGAAAGCGGTTCATAACATTTTGAGTTACCTTGGTGACAGACAAACAGCCAGGCAGACAGATAAACACGACCAAAACATAACCTCCTTGGCGGAGGTAACTAGAGCACTCTGAGAGCGCATACCTCCGCTAAGCGAGGCAACGTTAACAAAAAATTCAAATTGGGTCTAAAACCATGACTTTCTTTGCATAAACTCCAAAATCTATTAATTATTCGTGCCTCTTGATAGTAATAACAGCTCGTGCAATTTTCTTCAAGATTCGTTCATAACTTTTTGAGTTATACTGCTACCAAACATAATGGCAAACATGAGTCAAATATGCAAACGAACGAACCGATCTGCACCAAAATTTGATCATTTAGGTTTTTCAGTCTTACTAACAACCCTTATGAATTTAATATAGATCCATTGATCATTTTTGGAGTTATTGTGCTAACAAGAATAAAATAAAAAGCCATGACAAACAAACGAACGAACGAACGAACGGATCATTACAAAAATTTGGTCATTTACTTTTTGTCATATGCCTAACAACTCATATAAATTTCATAAAAATCCGCCCATAACTTTTTGAGTTATGGCATGGAGAAGAATGAGGCAAACAAACAAACGGATCTTCACCAAACAGTAATCATCTCTTGCTCTTAAAATACCTAACAATCACTGTAATTTTCGTTAAATCCGTCCATAACTTTTTTAGTTATCTTGGTGACAGACAAACAAACAGACAGACAAACCCGACGAAAACATAACCTCCTTGTCGGAGGTAACTACTGAGCTAGAGAGGCTAGAGTCCGCTAGACAAGGTGTGTTTAGGTAGACGGGGTTCGTCAGGTGAACTTTAAAATAGACTGGGTAGTTTAAATTACAGGAACATTACCTTAGATCAAACGAAAGTAGGTGAAAACATTACTTAACCGTTGAATTTTCACGGGTCCCGCTAGTTAATAATACTTCTAATAATAATAAATGCTAGACACTCATATATGGATGTTGTACTCTTAATGGATTTTAACATTTGTTGCATTTGCGGCCTAAAAAAGTGTAATTCTATCACACAGTTCAAATTCAAAATACGTGCATGAGGCTGAACATTGGCAGTAATCTTTCTAATGTCAAGTGGGCTAAAAATGAAGCAGCGAATGCCAAGCTGACATTAAAGTGACTGCTTTTAAGCGCAGTCTTTTAAATGCGGTGTCATCGTTGCACGTGAGCGATATTGTCCAATATAATTAGTTTTCCAAGAATATAAATACGTAAAGGAGGTCTAAAAGGTTTGATTAGTTAGGCTTACTAATGCAAGTCTCCTGAAAAAAATTACTTTTATTTGCTTTGAATAATTATTTACACCGTATTGTACAGCCCTTTGATTATGCAAATGCAATTTTTTACTTTACTTTTCAAGGGAAGAGTCTAGCTTTGAAATATCAATATTAACTAAATGTATGGCTATGTTGCAAATACAAACAGCATTTGTAAAATAAATATTTAGCCCTTTGCTAAGTTTATTATGTAATTTGCTTATTTACGAGTTTTTTACTGTTATCTCAGATTATGCAACAAGTTAATAAAAATGTCATAAAAAGGAAATAGATACAAGTGAACAGGAATATTTTTATTAAACGTCCAAAACCAAGAAATAATAACCAATACAATTCAATGAATACTGAAATAAGTGTTCAGTAGTGGTAAGCAAAACAAGTTAATTTTGAATATGGCAACCTCCATTTTTCATGATTTTTATCAGGTGATTATCAATAGACTGTCAAGTTTGATATTTCGGATGGTGGAATAGAGGCTGCAGCTATTTTTACTGCATTCCACAGGCTTACTTTGCTCGAAAACTGACGACCACCTTCATAGATCTCCCTTTTGACCATTGCCCAGAGGTTCTCAATAAAATTTAAATCGGGCATTTCGCTGGCCATGTCATAATCCTTTTTTTATTTAAATCTTCCATCCGCAAGCCAGTTAGCAGTGTACCGAACTCGGTGTGAGGGAGCGTGATCGCGCTGAAATACCAATTTGAATCTGCTTGCGATAGTCTGGTTATCAAGCCATGGAATCAACTTGGCTTCAAGAAACTCGTTGTACCTTTCTGCATTCAGTTTAACTTCTTCTGCCACTTCAAATGGGAAAATAAGGGTGTCACCTACTATCTCGACGCAAAACATTACACCTCCACCAACTTGTTGACGCTTAAGTCGTGTCTGTTGAGGTCGGTCATGGAGGACCAATCCAGACGCCCATCCATCTGGACCATCAAGAAAGGCTCTGCATTCGTCAGTAAATATGAAATTGGAGAAATCAGTTTTCATGTGCTCTTCAGCCCATTTGACCCTATTTTCTTTACAAGATTTTGATAGAAGTGGTCTTTTAATTTTTTTTTTCACTTTCTCTAGCTTCGTCAAAACCTCACATCTTGTGTTTCTGCTTAGCATTGGGGCTCCAGCGTCTTCAAATATCACCTTACTTGTAGAAAGTTATTTTCTTGCTATAGAATCCTTCAAATTTCACATATCCCGAGCAGTCAATTTCCTCGTATAGGCTCTATCCGGAGTTTTTCAGTTGATCTAACTTCAATTCCATAAGCCTTAATTGTTCGGTGATCACGCTGTAATTCATTGGAAACTTCAAGTGTTGTCTTACCAGAAGCCAATAAGGAGGGCACTTTGAGCTTCTCTTCACTGGTTAGACCGCTTTTCTTGCCCATGCTGAATGGAGAGTGATGTTGCATAATCTGGCGTAACAGCAGAACCCCGTGCGAGAAGCAAATGTCGATAAAACGTGGGAAATGGTTCTGTTTTATTCTTCTCTAATTTTTTATAGTTAGAAGATACCTGTGCACTAACTTACTATTAACATTTTAAATGTTTGACACTTATCTTGATATATAAGTAAAAAAATTGCATTTGCATAATCAAAGGTAACGTACTGCAGTAATCTTACGGTACAGCCGTCATTGTTAAAAGAAGTACGTTTTCTATGGTTAAAAACCCTTTAAGTTACTTTAGGCTTAGGTAGACTCTCAGGCGTCCATCTTTCCAGCCCACTTCCTTTCCTCCACTTCCAACTCCTACTGATAATGTTTTGATCTGTTCTTCTTATTCTTTCACGACTTGTTCTTCCCAAATTCATGGATCCTGTGTGGGAATACCCTCGACCATAGGTTTCACATTTCTATCGGTGCACTATGTGTCTGTTCTTCCTCTGTGAGATCGCCTTTGTTATGTAAACGGAGCCTTTAGCTATTTACTATAATAATGTGGTAAAAAATGAGAAATTTGCGTTTCTAAGTTTAGATAGAATTTTTTAATTACAAAATTCTTGTAAAACTTCAGTAAAACATTCATTTGCCTTCATTGAACTTTAAAAAATGTATATTCGATATTACCAGTATTGCTAAAGCTATAGCATATTATCATAAAAACTTCAAACACTCTGAAGCAGTTAGGATGTGAGCGGGTACATTTTCTTATGGAAACCACTGCCTTATAATTTCCTCTTGGTTTTTGGAACGGCTATATTCCGTGTCGACATTGTTTTCTTCAGTTTTTCTACTAGCGCTAACGGTCTTTGTTCAGGTCTGCCTCTTCTTTACCAACTTACTGTCTTCTGCCCGTTGATCCAGTGAGGAAACTCCCCCTTTCATAGTTTCCGCGTTCCTATAGTCGATGTAATTATGTCCCTTTACCTTTCTCTATTTACATAATTTTGCTTTGGCTCGAGATGCTTCAACTAACTTATATAATAATTCTGTCGACGTTTCTTCATCTCTTCGGCCACCATATTGTAGCGGAAAGCGGGAGGCCTAAACTATAGAATTAATAATAAGAATTATTTAATCGGAAACACTGTTTAGCTCATTGTGTCTTATTTTATCATTTAATAACAAAATGTTTCATCATTAATACTACTCGATAATATTTGACATCTGAAAACTGTTTGCATCATTTACTTTAGAAACATTGCTATTTTCGCAACTTTTATGTCGCTCTTATTTCCAAAGAGGTAACTAAGTGCCTAAGATAAATGATAATTTGTTTAGGTACGGTAATGTCCAACAGTACTCATAGAATTTCCACTCTTTGGAAACATGTTTTGAACGTAAACACGTTTTTTTGGACCACATCTATGAACATGAAAGCAGTGACTGCAGTATTAAGAATAATTTGTTGTTGACACCAATTTTAATTTACTAAGAGACATTTTATTTCTTCTTGGCGCTGTTTATAAGCATAAGATATAGTATTTTCTTCTTTTCAAATGTTCCATATCACCACAACTTTTTCATTAACCGTAAGCTTCTTTTCTGTGTAGGACTGCTTTTCCGCTTAATTTATTTATGTAACCGACAATCACTTTCTCAGTTACTTAACTGAGGTTTTTCCTTTACTCCGTCCTAAGCTCTTGAGGTTGCAAGGAAGTATACAAACTTCAGGTTGCCGCTGTCACCGACGCTCCCAAAGTTTGCTCTGCGGTTTACGGAGTAGTCTGTCCTGACAGTTTCTATCACTATGGCTCTAAAAATAAGACATCTGAACCAAGTGTGCCTCTGGCAAACTTCAACATTCCCATTTTTTGGGGCGTGCACTGCTCATCGCTCATTTATAAGCAAACGGCGTTTTTGGAAAAGACAACTTGATGTTTTTTCCCGAAAGCAGACGGATGGTGGAATTCAGTGATGGCGTACCTCTCCTCAGGGAAGTGTGATATACAAAACTGGAGGTGGGTCTGGCGGTAATTCACTTAGCGGCGGTAATATTTTACGTACAGATGCAAAAATTCAGTTTTGATGTGTTTCTCAAGGAAGTGTAATACAGAAAAACTCTACAGTATCATCAAAAAGTAACGACATCAGCATCGACGAGCAGCCTATGAGCATTTGATATACTTTGCCTGAAAAATTATTGTCAATTGCAAATTTCATCCATTAAGCTCATGAATAAACTAAGAAAACGTATACAAATAGAGCGATAATTTTTTATTATGATTACTATAATACTAACTGGAAGTAGACTAAATTTAAAATTTAACGTTTCTGGATTAGGAATCTCATCATCAGAAAAAAAGAAAGTTAACGTACAACCAATAAATAACAAATTTTCTTAATTGTTTAATAATCAGGGGAGCATTGATGTTATTGGGGGGAAATCTAAAACGCATATGAACAGAGCTGCGTGGAGGAGCTGGATTACAGCTCCTGTACAGTCGGCAGATTTTAGGTTAAGTGTGCACGGTGTGAAGCGGTACAGCAGAGGTAATAATGTTGAGGCTAGGTTTGGTTCTATGAATGTGGAGCGACTCTAGTGTTGTAAGCTCGATGGGATTGGAATAGTCTATGATGGAGCAGTCACTCCTGCTGATGGGATGGTCGTTTTGCTCAGCATGTAGGCGGAGGGGCTGAATGTGAGGGTTTTGCAAGTGGTAAACCGGTACGACTGGATACACCTAAATGTTGGTCAATACAGGTTTTGAAGTGTTGTCCAGTGCTACCTGTATATGAGGCACAGCAGGCCTGGCATCAGTAGCGGTAAATAACACTGGACAAAAGTGGCGTTAGGGGTTTGTCTTTTAATTTGAAGTAGGACTCTATGGTAAATGTGTTTTTGTACGAAAATTTGAAGTTGATACGTGGGGAGGCTTTAGAGAGGAACGTTTTCAAGGTGTTTACTGCACTAACAGATGCTTTGTTGTAGAACGGAAGCGAGTGAAAGATGTCCAGTTTACTGACCCAGGGTTTGCTAATGCCGGAGTCGAACAGGTTGTCGAGGAACAATTTGCAGTAGTGGTCCAGAAAATGGTGCTGATAACTGTTATTTTTAAAGAATATTCGGAGAAAGTCAACTTCGTTTGAAAATGCAAGGTATGAGGAAGACAAATGGGATGCTTGAAATAGAAAAGTTTTTATTGCATTGATTTTGAATTGATCGTAGCAGTGACTGAAAAAGCTTGTCCCTAAGCCTGAGAGCGTTAGACTTAGTACAATGATTAATATGTATTCAGAACTTTAAGTCTTCGTTTCCATAAAAATAGGTGATATCACTGAGGAAAAAAGAAGGGACATACAGTATGACGATAGACACGTAGAACCCATGCACGAGGATGTTCCCACACTGGATCAACGCGCATGGGAACAGCAAGTCGGGAAAGAAATGGAAGAACAGAGAGAAGAGAGATCACTAGGAGCAAATGATGGGAAGGAAACAAAGTGTGAACGAAAGACAGACGTCCCTAAGACCTAGCTCATAGCTAAGCCGCTAAGGTAAGCGTAAATAAGGCCCCTAGGGTCGCTGCTCCCCATAACATAGGATGGGCGAACCTAAATTAACCTAACCCTATGGCCCATCCTACGCCCCCTGATGGGGGGGGGGCAATTAATAATTCTCAATAAAAAATTGTAGCTAAGGCTAGTGGAAACTTTCTCAGCACCAGAGGCAAAATCAGGGCCGGTTTGGCCCTTGATTTATCTTCTTCAGACTGAAGCCTTGTTTACACTTCATATTCAATTACAGTGCACTTCAGAAAACATATTCAAACGTATAACTGTATCTGTTGACTTATTTCATTCACTCTCCCGCTCCTAACTGGCCAGGCACCTTGAGTTGTATCTATACACAAAACACAGTAAAATTGATAGTCATCAACTACAGAAAGTTCGAGCAATAACTATGCCAATGGTTTCTCTCGCGTCAAGAATAAAACATTGCCTACATTTTTGGTTAGGATTGAGAACCCAACCTACGAAGGCCCGAGGTCCGACCCTCAAATACTTCGACTCGTCGGTGTGACGTCATTTGGCTACATATGCGGTCACGGCTAAGTTTTATTTTAGTCCCTTTGAGTCCTCGCGTTACACTCTTTGCTTCCTGGGCCTATAGGACAAAAATTGTTAGTACATGATAAGTAAGGCAATTACACAAGAATTAAAACCATTAGGCAAGGCTTAAGTTGGCTAGGCCTTAGCTAACTTGACTTGAACGGATAATTTAGCTGAGGTTAAGTTAGGTCAAGTTGGGCTAGGTTGAGTTAGATTAGTAGCTAGGTAATGTTATGTCAGAATAGATACAAATTTTGTTAGATTAGGCTATGTTCAATTAGAAAAGCTAGACTAGGTTGGGTATAATTTCGTTTAGTTAGGGACAGGGTAGGAAAATGCACCATAGTATTAATTAACTTATTTTAATATAACTTACTCGAAAATACTAAGTTCGTATAATAAAAAGCACATTAGGAAATAGGCGGGGCTTTTTTCCTATATCCCTGAAAATGGATGTACTGGCTATTCAATTGCTAGAAGTTCATGGATTGATGGAATTTAGCAATTAAGTACTGCATGGTTTAAATGCTGTATTAGGGAAATGTTCTATGCAAAACCGTTGCTTGTTCTGATGGCGCTTCTCAGTAGAGTTAGCTAAAATGCATTGACGGCCGACAGAACATCAGCGTTTGTATCTTTCTCAGGCAAAGGTACAAGCTGTGGACTATTCTGGTACTGCTTAGCAGGTTTTAATGTATTGGCGGATGATAGAAATTTAAATGTGCCGTACGTTCGGTGCTTCTCAGTAAACCTAGAGTCCTCGTGGTGGCCACAGCTCGCAGCATAACATAACCTCCGAGACAAGTGTCTGAAAGGCACTAATCGGCGAACAGACATCGCTCGTAGGTCGCGTCCAACTGGATGCACGAGCAGACTCCAAGCTGTCGCTTATGCAGTACCGCTTCCGCTTCTCAACAACAGGCTGTAATGTATGCATACAGACAACTCAATTAAGTTGGTTCTGGTGGCGTCTTGCAGTAATTAATGTTTCCTTCAACAGAGGAAATGGTAAATTCATAAATTTTTCTAGATGATTGTTTTCTCAGTAGAGTGAATTAAGGTGCCGTGAAGTGGGGTTACTTTGTTCGCGTAGGGTAACTTTGTCCGCTTAGGGTAAATTTGTCCAGCTAATTTTCTCAAATTGTAAAAAGCCGAGAGTGTCTTGGAGTTATTGTTCCAGCGGTATCTGAAGCGTGCTACTTACAGGAACAACTCGCGCATCTGTTCATTTTATACAACTTGAAAGCAAGCAACTGGACATTGTTATCCCCTACGGATCTAGCAGCGCCAGTCCACCGTAGTAGGTCAAAACGAGGACTTTGGGTGATGCAATAATGTTAGCGTAGGCGCGTGACTCTTACGTCACTGGACGTTATTGTCCCGTCACAGCCCCAGCGGCGAAGCATTTTATAGAAATACTGGGTTTCTCTATTGTGGCTAGAGCAGCTCGCTGTCTAAATCTCTTCGATGGTACTTGTAGTGCTGTCGTAAAACGATTGCTTAGCAATTTCCAGGCTGGAGCTCCCTCATCCAGCCGTATTTTTAAAGTAAGGCATTTACTTGACAAAACTGTGTTCATAACCTACCACTCCAACTGTCTCCAAGCAACGTACTTCTATTTCTTACTTATCTGTCCTGCGATATATCCAGGGTTGTGGTACCGCCCACTTTGGGAACCACCGACTGAGCTCAGCCCTAACACTCGCATCGCTGTGCGGCAGTCGCCTTATTCCCTCCCAATCGCTGATCATTTTCGAGCGTTTCTGATTATTGCATCAGTCCGTGAGGTCGTTGCGCCTCATCCTCTAGATTATCTGCTCGGAGTTTCTATTGGCAGACGGCTCGCACAATAGGCACGGGATGCTTGATGCTCTCTTCTGATAGACACACGATTGGCCTGACCAGGCAGGCGTGGAATTAAGCCCGTCTTTTGTTAGATATTCCAGCCAAATTATACTAAGCGCAGATTGGCTTATCGACTCTTGTTGTTGAACTAGTGAACTTGGCTGGATGCGCGAGGTATGGACAGTTGGATATATCGACAGAGGGACATCATGCGCTGAAGGAATAGTGTGTAACGGCTGATACCTGTGGCGGGGCTCATCAGTGAGCCTAGCAAGATGAGGTATGAACATCTGAAGAATTTGTCAGGAGCGTTAACGGTACTGCTCTGAATAATGAAGTAACATTCATAGTTTTTAAGTAAAAATTATAATTTAGATGTGAAGAGTGATAAATGATGACGATTTACCCAGCGTGAAATGTTTGTTGGATTGTGACTGCATTCAATTGAAAAAATGTAACTGTTCTACATCTTCGCATAGAATACACTGCATCGCCAGCCAATAAATGCAGCATAGATTAATATTAATTCTGTAACGGGAATCAGAGCTTGCCGTATAGCGAACATAAATTAATACCCTACAAAAATTCAAGGCCGCCGCAGAAGCTAAAACTGTACTTCCGCTGCTGAGCGGCGCCGCGACGTCCTTAAATTTGGTTAGAATAGAGATCGATTCAGTAACTGTAATCCCATCGTGAATGAAGTCTGGATGAACTGTCATATATTTGATTTCTTGAGTTTGCTTAATAAAAGTGATGATAATAAAACGGTAGTAAAAAATTCAATTTGGCTCTGAAACCATAATTTTCTTTGTATAAACTCCAAATCTAATCATATGTGCCTTTTGATAGTAATAACAGCTTGTGCAATTTTCTTGAAAATTCGTTCATAACTTTTTGAGTT
>LQNS02278097.1:22347523-22364341 GCA_001587735.2 Parhyale hawaiensis
GTTCCCCGTTTTTCTGTCGACATACTATATGTCCCTTCCTTTTCCTCTCTTAGAAGAGCTTAGTACTTATTTAGGGAGGCTTAAATCTTCTTATAATACCTAATAAAAAGCAGCGAAAATTGGAGAAAAAAAAAAAACGTATCGATATATGATCGATGCAATAATGGAACGTTGTTGAGATACATTTCGCAACTTAACGTGCCTGGATATTTAAAATTCGTGTAACTTGCCCGGACCTGTGACGTGTAGCGTCCAACCGGTACCGATTAGTGTCGCAACTCCTTGCTACTGCATCCGGAGATTTGGTGCGGGTAGTCGGTTTACAACGCGATTAAATGGGGAATCTTCAAAGGGATGATGGAATACTGTACTGTGGTGCAGGACCCATGCGAGGACGTTCGTGTATACGTTTAGTGCCATACCTTTCTGAAGTTGTCAGGTACCGCCATTCTACAGACCATTTTCTATCGAAATGAGAAGTATATTTAGATAAAAAAAAACATACAATATTACAAGTTATACAATTATATTGCTGTCGTAAGTGTCGTCACGATAACTTAATAAATTTCATGCATTAGGCAGTTTTCATTAGCATTTTTGCTTCGGCCCCTCTTTCTTTTGTTGGAAATGCTGTAGTGTCTCTATGTTGCCATGGCTACAGCAAGCGTTTTGGCGCCAACAGTTTGAATATGTTACAACACTGCTCCACTAAGTAAGTTCAGTTTCTCTCTAAGCGTAGCGGTTTCAATATGGAGGAGTATGCAGAACGTTGAAAATTTTGAGGAAAGTGTTGGGTGTAGCCATGGTATGGCCAATAAATGTGGAGTGCTGAAGCTGCATTCACTAGATTTTTCGTTGCAAGTTGGTGTTGAAGAAAATTTTACTAGCTATTTAGGCTTCATTTAATGGAAAGCAAATGTATATTAACTTAATTTTGTAATAAATTTTCATTCGGTTATTATAATTGCAAAAACGCCCTCAAAAGGTGCCAAAAGCCACAACATTCTTCCTACTTAACAAAAATTATTGCTTTCTGTACACGATCGAACTATTATGACACAAAACGAACAGTTTCGAAATGGGATACATTTCCTTATTTTGGCTACAGTCACTTCAGTTAGTTCCTTCAGTGCAACAAGGGTAGAATATCATTTTATATTTCCGCAATAGAATATAATACCAATCTCATTCTCTCTAATTATCGTATATATAACCATATAACTTTTAGTATGGTAGGCTTTTCATCTAAATAAATTAATCGTTTCGATAAAGAATGGTCTCTAGAATGGCGCTATCTGGCAATTTAAAGAGGGAGGCGTAGGGATGTGCGACAGAGAAAACAGGTGAAGGCTTCATTTATTAATTATACGTATGCACGAACGCACTCGCTTGAGTGCGCCACCTAGCTGTTGACTCGAATGCGGCCTGAAACCGTCAGTGAGGCTGTCTTTCGATAAAGGACGCCAGTGGACGCCCCAATGAACTGGTCAAAATTCTTCTAACGCCGGATGGCTATTAATAGACAGTTTAGAGCTACGGGCACCTGGAGCCTCAGGATTTGGGGGTTCCGCCAGACGTAAACTCTACCGTCAAATGATGAGCAGCCTGAAATTTTTCCGGAATTGACGTTTAGCTTGTCGAAGCACATATAGGATGGTCGAACAGATAGGTATAAAGTCTTCATTCACAAAAATTCCAGGTTTCAGCTGTTTCCAGGCACTAAGCACTTCAGCTTTCATTTCACTACTATGCAAGTTTACTTTTATGCTACGGTCGTCCGGAACTTGCTGGGTCGGTTTCTTGCTCACCCTCCTGGCAGACAAAACATCCCGTGACGTCAGATTTAATTTGAGTTTACACAGTTTTCACTTTGTGGCGCTATAGTTATGCCCTCACTAGAAAAAAGTTTAATTTCCTCTCGTAGGACTCTCCATCGCCGATCCGCTCTTCCTTCTTGTTAATTCTATTCTGAAGAAGGGATACGTGAGAATTTAGTGATGCTAAGTCCTAAACCTTTTCGAAAAGCCGTCTTGTGAAGGCTTCCAGGAGTTTGGATATTCGGTCTGTTAGTATGTTGACGATCAGCGTAGCCTTTTCAGACAATCCGCTCGTATCAATGTTCTCATGTAGGGTTGATACTGCTGCCTCGTTCTTCGTTTTAGCGTTTTTACTTGGAGTCATTGTCGTTGTTAGCAGAATATAAATGACGGCATCCAGCAAAGATGTCTAACTTATTTTTTTTTCAACACCTGCTGTATCAAGAATTAGCTGTCAACTCGCCGATGCAGACAGCCGGCGACGTAGCAAGATTTTGCCCAGGTTCTGCAGCACGGAGCTCCATGTACACACGTCCGCTCGCTGCGTTGTTCAATAGAGAGTAAAACCTATTTTATGCATTGCATCCCTTTTCAACAATGAATGACTAAATTAATAAGTAAATTAAATTGTTATTAGTATTGGTAAAGTATTTTCTCATAAAATGTAGTCATATTCAGTATATAGCTACATGTGGTATATTATGTACAATTGGAAGCAATTTGATAATTTAAGTTTACGCTATACAATATTAACAATTTCCTTTCCTTACATTTTTTTTTTTACGTCCTACCTACTTTTTCTTGATACTGTAGCTGATTACTTATTATATACGAGTAATTTACAGCTGTTGGTAACTTTCTCGTCGAATTGAAAAAATAAAAACCGAAGGCTTTTCCATCAATATTTAGCGGGTGCCTTTGTGTTATAATTTTCTTTCATTTTATACTCTAATATACATTAGTTCCTTTTTAGAAAATTTTCTTTCAGTGTAATGTTGCCATGGCAACCTGAATGGTACCCGATATTCTCACTGAGCGCATCACATGCGCTGAGCGTTTGCTTCTGGTACGCGGTTGCGCTCAGTAGGAGGTTGAAGTCTATTGTCAGAATAAGGAAATGGGATCTTTAACTTCAAATCAGGATAGAAAAAGTAGATAATTCTTGAAAAGTAAAGTTGCAGTCAACATGTCACCACCCGTACTGGGAAACTCACACGTACTGGTTCGTGCTGCAAATAGAGACCAACTGCATGGCTATGGTTAAAAGCTATGCATCGGTACAGCGCATGCTATCAGCCCAACACTGGCTCGTCATGCAGTGTAGCATGATATAAACATTAGCCCATCTTTTGGTTTTAAGTTAACTTTAGAGGTAAGCTACACCTCTTTTTCTTCTGCTATGGGATGCTCCAGTGAGGATGAACAATAAAATATTTATTTGCTACTATATTGCTGTGGCTTCAAATTATTCTTTGCGGAGTGATAGATACGATAAAGATTAAATTAGGTAACTTTTTACCACGCAAACAGTCTTTGGTAACATTCTCATCTTGTAAGAATTTCATCAGTTGCAGCGTTAGTATCGTATATCCTAAGAAAAACAGTTGGCATTCTAGGACTAAAGAAGGATATTCCCATGAAAATTCATAACCGTTTCGTATCTGAACTCAGTATTACTTTTAGAATTAATTGCACTACTAATAAGGCAACGATGAAGGAGTACACTGGATTTGCTAGTAGCCAACTGGAAGGCATTTGCAAGATTGCGTTGCGGTCAGAGTGATCGCTAGCTCGTGTGATGGTGGAGTAGCTGCTGGAGGAGGAAGGCTGCAGCAGCAGCACATTAAGTTCACAGGGTCCCAAACTTCCACTTTAATCATTCTGCGTTGAAACGACGGCACGACCGGTGAACGATGGACGACATTAAATGTCAAAGTCGTTAGGAGGACACGGTAATCCAATGTCAAGAGCTCGGAGACTCAGACCACGGCTACACAATTAACCGCTTAATTGCTATTTGCAATAATTCACGGCTTCAGAAATCTTCTCGCACCATTTTGGTTACAATCACGAGCCAACGTAGTACCTCCAAATGTGTTACCGATGTGTTAACTATTTGATTTTAATTTGCTCTAACCTACAGTTTTAGCCCCTTGCGCCTATTTAAGTTACAGTTCCCAAGTACATTTAATATCTTTGAGTTGGGTACCGACGTGTTAACTAAATTTACCCATTAACGTCCACAATACGTTAGCACCGTAGAAATTACACCATTATTCAGGCCATAAGTCTAGACACTGAATGGGATCTATTGATACACAGTGATGTTTTCCAAGACGTGAATGCCCCTCAAAATGTTAGTAGCTTCTTTTGTTTCCGTTATCTGATTTATACATTTCACTCAGCAGAAAACCAATCAAGATGATGAGTAGTTTTTTTACATTTGAATTGAACCGGAAGTACGGAGTTACCCTAAAAGTTGATGAACAGAATTATTATATAATTGATCAGAGCCTTTGTACATAAGAAAGATGAAATACGTTTCACGTGAAAGCGTTTCGAATAGAAACAGTATTGTTGTAAAACACAATACACACATATAAATCGTTATATAATTTAACCGAGTGGTTCAACCAAACACATTTGTCACAGAAATATTAAATAAAACGTTCTTCGCACTAAATATAGTACGGTACACACAGAGAACTCTCTACTTAGTGCGTCAAGTACCTTAATCCTAAATAACTATAATTCCACTTTGAAAAAAATCAGTTCTATGAACTAAATTTATGTTTTTTTTATAAAGAACTTTTCTCATTGGGTCTCCTAATCAATTGTTTGGTACGACCATTTGTTAAGTTGAAGTAGAGATATTCCTAAGTGTTAAAATTATTATTATTCACGCTTCGGGAACTTGATTCCCATCTTCAGAATTAAAAAGGGAAGAAGCCTAAACGAGAAATTTATTTAACTACACGAGCAGCGACAGAAGATGCTACGGGGGGAGGTGTAAAATGCGAGTGACCAGGGAGGCCTTGGAAGGTCCCAACGACAATGCTTGTACAGTCAGGCGGTTTGGAAGTAGCAGAGGTGGTACAGTCATTGTGTGAGGGGGGGGGCTGCTGGTACAGTCGATAGGAACAGACAAAAGTCAGCTGTGGACCTTAATGAGAGGTACAGCCGTAGTCATTGTATTGGGACTAGGTTTGGTTTTAAAGATGTAAAGATCATTATAGTTTGTCCCGTTGTACCAATATTCATTTTCCCAATATTCACTCATTTTGTTTTATACAATCAGCTCTGAAGTGAAGCCGAGGCAGCTGGCCACAGCATTACTCAAGTTTCTAGCAAATTTATGATAGCTATAATGTTTCATACGAGTACAATATCTCTTTTGACAAATTGCTTATTTGTCTTTGTTATACCCGTGAACATTTCTTCGTTGCCCTAGTGAGCTGTGTTTTGTCTCATCATTTCTCATGTTGCGGTAGTTTAATTTCTTATTCAGAGAAATTGACGTTTCGAAATTCACATATTGCATCTGTAAATAATAAAAAAAATACAGTTGCGTCAAATTTTCAACCTGTATAAGGTAGTTTAGCTTTACTCTCTTCATTGCATTTAGAACTAGAAAATTATCGACCCGTGGCTCACATGCCAAGAAATGCGTTAAACTACAAGTAACTAGCTAGGCCTTTACCATTATTTATTGCACTTATTATTTATATCATATCTGAATCTCATCTAATATCTGAATCTCATCTAATGACCGCCACCAACCTTTCGCACAAACCGCTACACACATAAACTACATGTAACCACACCATTACGAATACTTATTTCTCACATTATTTATACCTGAATCTTACCTAACGACCACCACGAACCTGCTGCCTACCACCACCACCTCGTCCTCAATATCGAGCCCCCGACTGTCGCCCAGCCATTATCGTGTCTGCCAAAAGTTTGGCTGGTGCGAAGTTACCAGATTTGTTACACGATCGGCTAATTGATTTTTGAAACTCCTTCCACATGTCTGAAATTATTTCCGGTGGATGATAATAACGTGCGAAGTTTGGGATGCCGTGACTACAATTTGTAGGACTTCGTATTACAGAGCGAAGAATTACATAGTTGGTATTTTTTCTATGCAGCACAAGGAGAAGTATATATTTGGTCTTTCACTGGGTTTTCTTGTATTGGCAATAAGTACATTAATTGGCATTAAATGTGCATGTCATGATTGACTCAAAGCTCTACAGTGGACATGATACACACCTCTGCGGTGCGAGTAATTAGTGGTAATGAAATTAGTATGCCGTAAATTGGGGCTGCCGCTGGGAGTTACCCAGTGGCCTGTGATATATTGGCAGTGCGAGGATTTAGTGCCGATTGAATTTGGGCACGGGAGCAGTTTTTCTGTTTTCTTTACGATACTAGAGTCAATACGTTTGCGGTACTTAAATATTTGTTGCGATGCAACTTGTAGCTCGATAAATTAATTACACAATGGCCCATTATACGTAAATTTGGGATTTAAAGAAATAGAAAAAGGATTGGAACATGTAGCCTATGTTGCAAAGTGGCCTTATACCCGTAGGAAAACCTGCTTCCTTTTACAGCGAGGGCGAAGACCTGTGATTCGCTCTTTGTACAAAGAGGAACAAATGTCACTCATGTCTCCATACAGGCATAATGTCTTCATCATCTTTAACGCAGCGTTTTATTTTCCTTTAAAAACTTGAAGGTGAAACTCTTGAGACTTGATTTCGTATCTTAGATTTAGTACATGCATGTACTGTTAGATGAAAATAAATGCCTATTTTCTGGAAAATATGCAGGGCTTGTATTTTTTTTTTGTGCTGCAGTAATGGCTAGAAACGAATTCTTGGGTTCTCTGGTTTGTTTACTAAAGACCTTGTTGAAATAAAAAGAGCACAGTTCTATTATGGTTGTAAAAGGATACTAACATCCAAAGGAGACTGAAGGATCAAACCAAAGCCATTGGCTGATGTTAGAAGTTTCTATCAGGGCGTTTGCAAAATTTTAGTCAACTGTCAGCAGAGAACACAATACCACTGTTCTAAGCGCTCAAATTCTCTATTATACGAGTTCATTACTTGCTTACACCAGTGGTACTGTTCTCTTATGACAGCTCACCAAAATTTTACAATCGCCCTGAAAGAAACTTTTAGCGTCAGCCATTGCACGGCTGTGATAGAGAAATTGAGACTTTCCGTAATTCCAAAATAATAATACCAATGCTCTATTGTATGCCTGTGGAGAAACAGTCGTGTGAGATTAAATTCAAAGTTAACCAAACGTTCCTAAGCACAAGCAGACTCTACCTAGTCCTACCGAAATGGTTACCGGTTTAGTAATTCAAGGTAAATGATGAGTTCGGTTCTGCATATTCAATATTAAATCAATATAAGTAGAATATAAGTTCCCCTTAGTTTTTAAAGCTTGTATGGCGGCACGTACAGTCTCAGTAATACCTCAGGATGTTGTGCCCTTAATATGATAGGGATTGCATCTGGAGAAAATATAATGTGCATATGAGCTTCTTTTCTGATGGAACAGGTCTCATGCATCTTCACAGAGACATTCCATGCTAACATCGCCCTTACTGAAACTTACAGAGGCTGGCATTTTTAATCCAGTTATGACCCCATAAAACGCTCGTTTCTCATGGGAACACCATTAATTGAAGAGGTTCTATAATAGATCATCTTCTAATATTATCAGAGAAAGAACCTCTAGAGCAGCCTAATGTAATTAGCCTAATACCCTAGATAACTGGGCTAATATGAATGAGCTAATATACTAGATAACTGAGTTAGTATGAATAGGCTAATACCCCCAGATAACGGAGCTAATATAAACTACCTAATATACCAGATAATTGAGTTAGTAGGAATAGGCTAATACCCTAGATAATTGGGCTAATATAAATGAGCTAATGTACTAGATAACTGAGATAGTATGAATAGGCTAATACCCTTGATAACTGGGCTAATATGAATGGGGCTAATAACTTAGATCACTAAATATAGGTCGGCTGCATCCCATACCTACCGAAGTGGCAACAGGTTAAGTGATGGAGGCCTAAGGTTGTCGTGAATATTGGTGCTTCTGCTGCCTTAGTCACCGAGACTCTGCATCGCGTACGGCAGTCTCGTGTTCGAGGCTTGGATGTGCAAAGCTCCGGCAGAGGATCTACACTGCAGGGAGCAGTCAGGTACCGAGGCGCTAGGGAATTAGGGCGAAACATTGTCATACTAGCCCTCGGCACTGGCTTTTTCTCCTGCTCTTCACACCACAAGATCTTCAAATTTCTAGAATTAAAGCAAAAGGAAACGCCGCTAGGGGCTTTCACTGTATTCGAGATAATAAAATATTAGCACCTCCGTGAAGGAGGTTATATTTTTCTCGGGGTTTCTTTGCTTGTCTGTCTCTCTATTTGTCTGCCTGCTAGCAACATAACACAAAGTTGTGGACGTATCTTTGTGAAGGTATTAGGATTAGATATATGAACGACACGAGGAATAAATGTTTGAATTTTTGGTATTGTTCCGTCCGCATATTTGTCTGTCTACCATGTGTCTTTTAGCATTGCGCTACTTGGCGGAGATATGCGCTCTTGGAGTGCTGCTCTAGTTATTATTACCTCCGCCAAAGAGGTTATGTTTTTGTCAGATTTTGTCTGTCTGCTTGCTCATTAGTTGGTCCGTTACCAAGATAACTCAAAAAGTTATGGTTGGATTTTTATGAAATTTACAGGGAATGTTAGGTGTGTTAGGAGCAACAGATGATTAACTTTTGGCGAAGATCCGTCGTGTCGTTCGTTTGTTTGTTTGGCTGCCTGTTTTTCTTGGTAACATGACTCAAACAGTTACGAATGGATCTTCTAGAAATTTGCAGATATTGTTCGGAATGTTATGATGAACAACTGATGAAATTTTTGTGATGATCTGTAAGTCCGTTTATCTGTTTATTTCTATGCTTGTTTTTACTTTTGTCAGAAAATAACTCAAACAGTTATGGACGGATCTTGATGAAATATACAAAACATATTTGAAATGTTAAAAGGCATTATGACCAAATTTTATTGATCCGTTCTTTCGTTTGTACACTTGTCAATATGCTGGTCTTAGTTTTTATCAAAAACATAACTCAAAAAGTTACAGATAGTTATTAAAAACAAGACAGGAACTGTTATTAATGCTTAAAGGTAAAGTCAACTTAACCGCACTGGTTTGTGCTGCGGATATAGGCCCACTGGCCCCAGAGGAGTAAGTGCGGCTGCAGCCAACCACGGGTCATCAAGAACTATATCGCCATTTTAACGGGAAGTTCAAATGACCCACCCCCCTATCCCCTTATATCTCAGGAAGGCAAGTATCTCTACGGCCGGTCTGCATACCCACCACTGCCAAGTCAGTACATCTAGATCAGCTAAGAGCTCGAGTGACTGAGTTGGCCTCGAACCTGCGATACAAGGAGTGTGAGCTCAGAACGAAGGTATGCTGCTAGATGCACATTGCACAATGACCAAAATTTAACTTTCCTGATGATGAAAGGAAATGCTGGTTTTGGGACCAATTTGAATTTTTCGTTGACATTGCCGTCCTTGGAGGAGTTATGAGCCGTCAAAGCGCTGCTCTAGTTATTTATTATTATTATCATCATCATCATCGTCTTAATTTGCAGCATTGGTACAACAGCTGCTTCAATGATGTGAGAAAAGCATCACTATTATGATGGTCACTTTTGTATTTTCGTTTCTTATTAATCTTTATACGTTTGCAATGTGCCCAGTTAAACGCGTGGTCATTCTTCCCATTTCTTCTTCAACGATCTCGCGCAGTGCGCTTCCCTACCTTTTCTAAGCCTGACATCCCTGGAAAATTTTGCGATGTTCGCTCATCCCCTACAAAAAATAATTACTCATCTGATGATAGAGAATGAAATTTACGCAAAATTTGTGT
Source organism: Parhyale hawaiensis (assembly GCA_001587735.2). Taxonomy (NCBI): domain Eukaryota; kingdom Metazoa; phylum Arthropoda; class Malacostraca; order Amphipoda; family Hyalidae; genus Parhyale; species Parhyale hawaiensis. The sequence continues at coordinate 22,357,332 of LQNS02278097.1, forward strand.
GCAAATTTTTATGTCCAACCTTATTTTATGCAAGATTTCGCACCCACTGGTAGATCATCTCGCACCCCATCTAGCGCGAGTTACCCATGATTCGGATCCCTGTCCTATATATTTCTTGTAACGGCTGCCAGTTGCACAATAATGGCTCGATCGTTCCAAAGTCAATTTTTTTTTGCACAATCTCGGTGAATGCATCGGTTTCATTTGTCTATCTAATCTCAAATTTCCTGTAGAAGCGTTATCCCCACTTACTCAATGCTGTATCTCTTGTGATGTATTTCTTGTAACGGCCGCCATTTGCACAATTATGGCTCGATTGCTTTCGTTGAAGTGTCAATTTCTTCCTTTTTGTCTGATCTCGGTGGATACATAGGTTTCCTTTGTCTACCTCAAGTTTCCTGTAGAAATGTTATCCCCGGTCCTGCTCCCCTCTATTGTGGTTCCTAAGCTATTTTCAGCTTGGCACACCTAGAAAACTTTCAATATGTTATCACCCTCCATAGAAAATAATAACTCATCTGATAACAAATAAAGTATGATGTTTACTCCAAATTTGTGTACAAATTTATTCTATCCAACTTTATTTTATCGAAGTTTCGCACCCCTTAGAAAGTCATCTCGCAGCCTCGGTTGGATCCCCTGGTCTAGCGCTTTCACAGCCTTCCCAATTTTTTTTTTTTTAATGCACGGTTTATCGATTATCCTTTATTTTCGTCTACCGCTTAGTGAATTGCTAGTCCTCTTCTACATTCCTTTTTTACGAATGAACGTGAGCATAATCATCACTTTTTTGCGTTTGCGGTTAAAAGCGTCATCAATTCTCTCGCAATTTCATTTACCCAGTGAAAGAAATGTATTAGTTATATCAGTTGGTAGCCATTTACGAAAATAATCATTTTTCTCCAATAATATGTTACTTTAAACAGTAAATTTTCACAGCAACTCCTTTATTATGTAAATGTAGGGCTATAAGTCAACAGATATGTTTTTTCCTTCTTATACCTAGTCTTGTACCACGAACCGGGAAATTCTAAGCACTTCACTTGATTTGTGAAATTATAACTATATCATATCAATAGAAAAGCTTGTTTCTCTCGCATATTCTTTTCTCCACAACGAAAAATTTTAACACCACCTCGTACAATCAAGGATATAACAGATTCGCAAACTTCATAATGATGCGAATCTGTAGCAACGCGGTGCTGGTTTCCTCAGTAATGAGACTGCTTATTACCGCTGGAAGCAAGAGAAATGCTACAAAATTCCGTGCGTTATCGTAACGAACTCCTAGGGGAAGTCAGACACCGGTGGTAATAGACGTCTTGCGGAACCCTAGGAGGTACTACGCGACCCTTGTACACGCCACTCATTCACAGTTTACCAACAGCTTTTGGAGGAAGAACTATTCAATAAATCCTTCAAGGAATGACTTAGATCGCTGAGGAAGTAGGATACATCATAAGAGCAAGTAAGGATCCTTGGAGGGAGAAAATAGGAGGATTCCTTTAAGCGAGAGAAGAGAAAGTAGGCCAAATCCTTTGATAGAGGAAATAGGTAGAAAAGTAGAATCTATTACAGGATACAGTAGACGGGAAACTTCACAAAAGAAAGTAAGTTGGATCCTTCTCCAAAGAAATAGGTAAGTTCCTTCAAAAATAAACGAGATACTTCAAAAGAGATAATAAGAAGGATCTTGCAGAATTGAGCGAGATACGTGAAGGCAAAAGTAGATAGGAACCTTCCTTTACAAGAAAAAAGTAGTCAGAATATGTTAAATAAGCTAGGTTAAATTCCATTGAAATAACAAGCGGGATCTTTCATGATTAGTGTCATCACCAACAAAATATGCTATTAATCCTTCAATAAATTTTATAAGAAATTACTCGGATGCTTGGGGAAGTAGGTACTAGGTAGGTACAATGTGTTAAAAGTGAATACATTGTGGAAATTGACGAGAGTGCGCGAAAGTTGAAAAAAGCTTTATTGTCTTTGATGTGGGGAAATTTCAACAAATTCTGATCAACACACACACATACATATAAAGTGAGGCTTGTGATGTAACGGCGACATAAGGAAAACAAAGACTATTTAAGGCGACATTCCAGCTAACCAACAATGAGCTCTTACCCCGCTAACCTTGTAGGTTAGGAGGCAAGGTCTGGTTCTGCTAATATCCTATGATAACTACGGGTCTAATCCACTTAGAAACACTTTAGAATACTAGACAAACCAGTCCTTGCCTTCCTAAACTGGATGGGGCTCGGCCTAACCTCGGGAGCTCGTTGGAAGGGGAGCTGTACTAGGGTGGTGGTGGTGGATGGCAGAAACCAGAACGCGTTTTACTATCAAGAAAACGACGGAAGGCAACCGTAGAGTTATTTTTTAACCTTGTTTTAGTCTACGGAAGAGGATTTCAGACCCTTTTTACATAAGGGGCACATGACCCTGTCGCCGTAAAAGTTGGATGTCGCCCTGTAATTAAAGGAATTTCCTACGGTGTCGCCCTAGTGACACTACCATCACTTTATATATCTATGTATTTATATGTGTATATATATATAAAGGTAAAATAAATAAAGGTATTGCTCTAGATTTCACAAAGAAACTATTCCTTACACACCCATGAATGTTCAGGCTTATCGCCATGTGTCTACAATTACACACACACACCAATACACTAGATATGCAAACCAAGACAATATATATTCGTTATCTAACAAAATATATCTTGAAAAAATCCGGCACAGACTGCACAAAGTAGAGATAATGTAATGGATTATTGTAAGGGTCGCTGTATTTGCATACAGAAGTTAGAAATTTTCAGCTTACTACAACCTTCTCTAGCTACTGCCAAGCCAGAGCAATGCTCAGATTTCTTCAGGAGTAATCCGACCGTGGGAGGAGCTAAGACCAAGGGGATCTTTGCTGTTGATAATGCAATACGGAGCTGATCTGCTTATTCTAATGCGGACCTGTGAACTCAGACCGTAAGGACTGTCGAGCCTGAGTACTGAGGGCGGTCTACCGAGCGTGTTGAGAACTGTCGAGTATGAGTATTGAGAGCAGTAGATCGAGTGTTTTCAGGGTTGTTGAGCATGAGAACTGAGCGCAGTCGATCGAGTGTGTTGATGGCTGTTGAGCATGAGTACTGAGAGCAGTCGATCGAGTGTCTTCAGGGCAATTATTGAGCATGAGTACGAGGGGCAGTCGACGCGTGTCAAGTGATTATGTGTCAGGCAGAATAGGTGTCGAGTGACCGTGTGCCAGGCAGAATAGGTGTCGAGTGACCGTGTGCCAGGCAGAATAGGTGTCGAGTGACCGTGTGCCAGGCAGAATAGGTGTCGAGTGACAGTGTGCCAGTCGGAATAGGTGTCGAGTGACCGTGTGCCAGGCAGAATAGGTGTCGAATGACCGTGTGCCAGGCAGAATAGGTGTCGAGTGACCGTGTGCCAGGCAGAATAGTGTCGAGTGACCGTGTGCCAGGCAGAATAGGTGTCGAGTGACCGTGTGCCGGGCTAGAGGTCCCAACAATCAAATTCTACGGCGCTTATCTGAGGATCGCATGAGCAGTAAGGCTGTAATGAGCGTGTGGTGTGCTAGGGACTGTGTTCATTTGCACCAAAGCTCTTGTGAAAATGTGCATGTTCTACAGTTTGGTTTCATGCGACTGAACTGCTGCAAGTCAGATAGGTACTCGCAATATCCGGGCTCGATGAGACTGTTCAAGTTGGATTAGGTGGCTTGCGTTAGTTTTGAAAATAATGGGGAATCGCACGCAGACGACTTTTATGGCAGGTTTGGTGATACAGGAGGAAGATGTTAATGTGAATGATAGTAGAAAATCAGATAAATTAGCAAAACATGCAGGGTGCTTCCAGAAATGGCTGATCTTGTAAGGATGTTTTCAGGAATACATAGAAAACAGTTAGATCGAATGTTTTTTCCGAATACGAGGATGCTTTTTTTTTGAGTTGTCGCAGATTAGCATATTGATGTTTGTCATATGCAGAAATACCTTCACGGCTACCGAAGTTGTAAAAGAGTTGAAAATGGACTTGGTTCCTCGTAGAAAACGGAGCCAGCAGTATTGCACAGCTTACTCAAGAACACTCCTAAAAATAATGAAAGCCCTCGAATAGATATTGCCTCTACGGAGTAGGAACATACGTCATATTCATACTGTCAGCAATATATCCACGTTTGCGCTTTGCAATAAAGGGCTGTAATTTATTATAACGCGTGAAGATTGTCTCCGAAAATTTACGCATACGGAAAGTGATAAAAATGGAAATTAGTAGTTAGGAATTTCTGTATTGTTACACGGTGTAAAGAATATAACCTTGGAAATTTTTGTGAAAATTCTCCGTGTTTTGTAGCTCTTACGTTACGAAATTAAAGCAAGAAATTACTCGCACAGATTCTTAGCTCTTAGTCAGCATAGATATACATGGAAATATATATATACATATGTTTTTAAATAAATACACTGCAGCTTTAATATTGTATTTATAGTGCTTACATAAGCATTTCAACCACAATGTATCTTCCCTGCACGTAGAAAAGTGTTGAGTTAAAACGAGCAAGTGTTCTGGTTCCCAGTTTCAAAAACCGTGGAGTAAGAAGTGCTGTATCATCGCGCCATGGCGTGCACTTCCCGCCTGAGCACATGAAGGTGTGGCAACACTTTTGTCATTGTAAGCAGCATATCTGCTTCTAGAACCAAACACAGTTCTCTTTCCACAAGTTTGACCATTAAGATCAACATTACACGCCTGTTATAACCACACAAAACCGATACCTGCTCTTATGGGTCTCCCAACCTTGGTTTTGCTCGGTAGCAGTTTTTTTTTTATTTGGTTGAAAAAAGTTCGGAACTAGAAGAAATAGCCGTTAATTATTGTCCAATGCGAACATTATACTTACACGTCGTGTTAATGGATGATTTACGATATCATTGCATGAAATTTGACTTGGGGAAATTAAGGGTAACGTTAAAGTCAACTTTGTAGTATGCCCCAAGTGGGAGATCCAAATGCACTGGTTCGTGCTACAGATCTGGAAGCAAAGAGTGTAACGGGAGGACCCAATGAGACTAAAATAAAACTTAGCCGTGACTGCATGTAGCCGAATGACGTCACACCGACGAGTCGAAGTATTTGAGGGTTGGACCTGAAGCCTTCGTAGGTTGGCTCTTAATCCTATCCAAAGATATAAGCGGTGCTATATTCTCGACCAGAAAGAAACCATATCAAGAGTTCTCGCTAAAACCATCTATTTTGACGACAACCATTTCACCGTACGTGTTTTGTGAAGGGGTGCAGGTCAAGTAGCTGGCCTTTCAGGAGTGGAAGATAGCATGAATTAAGTTGAATAACTGCGGAAATATTTTAAAATATATTTTGTGAAGAGCACTGTAAATGAATATGAAGAGTAAATAAAGCTTCACTTCAAAGAAGAAGTTATAAATCAGGGCGCCATACCTGTTCAGATCTTACCCCTGATGTTGTGAAACTTTCCACCAGCCTCCGCTGCAACTCCCTATTGCTTATTGTTTATTGTTCAATTAGTATATGTTCTCTTCATTCGTTTATCTGCCTAAGGGATAAAATCTACAATTAATGAAAATTTTTCTGGTGAAATTGATAAAATACTCATAGGCTGCACAGCCGTACCGTTCGTCGATGTTGACGTCATTGATGACGTCACTTTCGAAGCTGTTCTCTCGTATCCCTTCCCGCTACGCTCCTTGCTTCCTACTACAGACTGAAACCTGCTGGTCCTAGTGGAGTGCACGGCTGCAGTCGACGACAGATTGCCAGCGGGAACATAAAAAATATGTTTAAGTGTATGTTTGCCAGTGCAAGTGTTGCATAACATCTTATGTCCTCTAGGTCAGTGTTGTCCAAATTGGGATGTGCGTACCCCTGGAGGTATCGCTACATAGTGCATGAGGGTACGTAAACACATCTCACATTAAGTTGTGTAAGTAATTTTCAAGCATTTTGTCATTAAATCATCATTTTTTGTTTGAGTAATAAATAGGAGTTTATTGACAGACACGAGTGTAATACAGTCATTTTATATATGATATACTAATAAGAATACAATAGGCGAAAATGTTTGGACGACACTGTTCTAGGTTAAAGCAAAGCTTTTTTCTGTCCCTGGAACTTAATTGACGTGCAATAAAGGTAAAGTCAACTTAGACCACACCCTCCCCTGGGAAACCCACATGCACTGGTTTGTGCTGCGGGTATAGGCCCACTGGCCCCAGATGAGTAAGTGTAGTTGCAGTCGACCTCGGGTCACCAAGAACTATGGCGTCAATTTGACGGAAGGAACAAATGACTCGTGAACCCCCACCTCCATCATCTCTGAGGAAGGCAGTTCCGCCACGGCGCCGTGCATGCACACACAACTGCCGAGACAGTACACCAAGAGCTCGCTGTATCTGTAAAATTCTAAACATTTTGCAAAACGGCCAAAATTTGAGACGGTTATTGTGAAAAATAAACAACTTTATAACAAATTTCATTAAAACGAACATAGGTAATTTTATTGACATTAAACCAAAAGCAACATCAAAAAATAAAATACACACACATCAAAGTTCTTGTCGGCTACACACATCAAAGTATGTTGTCGGCCTTGTTAGAGCAAGAAGCACTGCATTTGCACCTGCTATTGCATAAAACAGAGTTGTTTAAACATTTGCAGCGTCTGGTCATACAGCCCGTAGTGCAAGAGTAGAGCTTCGCCAGGACCTCAGGTGGTGTGAGTGAGAGAGTTTCTTTCCTTACAATAGGAAATAGGCATTTCTGCATAATGGCCGTCCCAAATTATGGCCATTTTGCAAAATGTTTAGAATCTTAGTTTTTTTTTGCAAAGTGGCCATTTATTTTGTAAAATGACTAAAATCTTGGCCGTTTTGCAAAATGTTCTAAAATTCTGGTCATTTTGCAAAGTTACCACGATTTCGGTCTTTTTGCATAATGGCCAGCCATTTTTCA
>LQNS02278097.1:22385099-22403828 GCA_001587735.2 Parhyale hawaiensis
TGTGATCTCGGATCTTCTTTTTTTTTCTTCTTCTTCATTCTTTTGTTTTCTCCACCCGCTGGGTTGGTTGCGTGGGGGTTTGTTAACCTCATGGAGTTTCTCTGTTCCTACGTCGCCAGCCTGGTGTGATTTAATAAAAAAAAAAAGAGAAAACTGCTTCGTCAGAGGAAAACAGTAATCTTGAAGAAATAATTCTCTACTGCCCGTGAAAACTTATGTTTCGTTAGTTTCGTTGAAAATTGCATCAAAGTGGGAAGAGGAAGAATAGCTGATGCAACGAAATCATCTGTGGGAATAAACTACGAATCAAGAAGCATGGGAGTGCCAACGGAAGCTTTATATATCTTCAGTGCTACGATTTCAACTTCGGTAATGCAAAAAGTGCATTCAGACATAAAGTCACCCTATACTTTGCCGTAGATTCGATGTATGGAGAAGCTAATACTCGTACAAATCAGACGAAGCCTGCGATGTCTTCATTGTTGGAATTTCATCTGTCCTTGCTTAAGATACGTTTGCCATCTTCTGCCACCCGGCCTTTTTTTCTGCCTATCATTTTCAATGGAGCTTGAGAGGAGCGCCAGAGCCTCCAACCTGGGCTAATTTCCGCCTATCTATTTCGTTAAGATCGTGACACCGAACATATAAATATATATATTTATAAACACACGACGGTCATTCTTAGTATTAGATTAGAAGATTATCAACCAAGAGGATGGACTTAATATATCACACATCGAGTCCTTGAGTTGAAGAATAAGTGTGGTGTTACCATGCTAAAATATGAACGTTTCACGGGTCCGTCTGGAGGAGTTGCAAAGCCGTGAAAGTTTCGCGGGTCAAGCTAGTATAGTACTGATTTGACGATGTAGCTTTCTCTTCAAGTATTTCAAGGGCACTGGGCAGTAGACTACTATTTCTTCTAGCTCACTGTCTCTCTCTGAAAGTGCATATTTCGCTTCAGATTCCGAAATTTGAGCACTTCGGTGCAGCAGAGAGTTAAGTATGGACGACGGTATTATGTATACGGAGCACTAACATTGCATATAAGCTGACTGGAGGGGCTTTCACGTGTATTGCAATGGTTTAAACGAAGACGTGCTATCAATGGAGAGATGAAGCGCCTATGGGGCACAGTGACAAGAAAGACTTGCAGCAGAAGGGTTAAAGAAGGAAAATGAGAGTTGCTAATAAGCGCGAGGGAGAAAATATGGAAAGGGCAAGTCAAAGAAAAGAGCAAACATATCGATTACTGCATGAATTTTTTTCACGTACTAGTCCACCAGTCAGTTTATAATTATAAAGAGCTATCGAAGTAACGCAGAAAGTGTCATAATATATTATTGTAAAGAATAAACTAATTAAATATATATTTCTCAAATAGCGAAGCTTAAGATAAAGTCTTACAGTTAAATTCGGAAAAATTCACTGATTATTTTCTCAATAACAGCTGTGGTTTCTATCCAAGTCACAATTTCTTTACTCTAGAACATAAATTTTGCTAGTTGTAGCGCTGTGCAGATTCGGAGAAACCAAATTTTATCTGCAGCCATTTTTTGGTGTCTTCAAGAAAAGAACCTCGCTATCTGCCTTATTTCTTCTTCTATAATTATATAGTGACTCTCCTTTATCCGGGAGCAACAATCTGCTGCATAGGGAGAAGCTCATGCAAGCTGGTATACCTACATTTATATGCATATATTGCTTTGGCTATTTCATGAGACGAATATTTTGATACGCCACTTCAGTTTACAGTTTATCTATTGTCAAATATTGCTGTTAACCCTTTTCATCTATGCTGGCGTTATACATGCTATGTAGGATATCCCTTGCATCAACAGTTTAATTAATTTTACGTCATTAATAAATACAGTAAACTGGAACGGAACGGTATAGCTTTTCATCTCCAGTGCATATCCATTATTTTGGCGTAGTGATATTTACTGGCATAGTGCACATTCAGAGCGACAAATCTGCTGAAACTACGCTGCTTTAGCGCCATCGACTACTAAAGTTTTCATTAGCAACTCGCCGGAGTTCGAGCATGCGTATGTCTGATATCCTGCATTAGTGATGCGTACATGCATAGTTCACCTAGAGGAGACCAAACCAAATGCACTTGGATTATTTCTATGGTATCACTAATTAGCTTAATGAGAAATTCAGCAGCAGTGCCTCATTTTTGAATATTTTCAATAGCTGGAAATAGTTATTCCCTAGGTACTCAATAGCACTACGATACACCTGAAGAAAGCAAGCATTTTCATTTATAGTTGAGGTATTTTTGTGCAATCAATAACTCATGATCTCAAGCTGCAGTCGCTTTTTACCTCAAAAGCAAGTTTCAATTATCTTATATTCGTGTTCTCGCTATTCGAGCACAAATCTGCATCTGGCGAGACCACGTATCAGCAGCTACTACATTATTTTTCTGCCATCAATAACCTAAAATCTCCAGGGCTTGCCTAGCATCCATACCCTTTCCAGCGCATCTCCATTACCGCACGAGGAGCGCAGGTAACCATTCATCGAAACTCTTCATGTGAGAAGCTGCCGAACTTTCTCCGGCAGTATATTAGGAGCTCGCGGCTTGATCTCCTTTCAGAAATGAGCTCGGCAGCAGTGCTACATCCGAAGGCATCTTGATGTTGGTGTTGCTGAGTAGTTTTATTTCCATTCTTCATCGATTTTCTTTAGAGCAATGCCTCCTCAGGGCATTATTCTAATGTGGTGCTTTAAATTGTTTGCCCGAGAGCAAATTTAGCTGGCGCAGCTCAAACAAGCTCTTGGCTGCAATGGAAGAAGCAGTCTTCCAGGCCCCGTGTTTTTGGGCCGACCTCATTTTCTTCCCTTTATCCCTGGAAACTCGATGCTGGAATTCATTGCAGCTGCGCTCGGCATTTTTGCACTCAATTACTGCAAATCTTAATCTTATAGGACAAATTTGGGGATTTGAAACTTGCCGAAAATGCAAGAAGCTATTCTCCTCTTAGGCGCTCATGGAAATCGCAGAAACTCAGCAGCATAATTTCCTTCCAAAATATTACCGTGCCATTTACATGCGCGTTTTTAAGTAGTCTAACTTAAAAATTGTTTGTAGTGAAATGTAGAACGATATTTGTGGTGTCTAGTTTAATGAGCGAAACTAAACGAAACGTTTTTACTGTTCTGTTGATGAGGGAATTTTCAATGCACATAGGACACTCATTTCTAAATAACATTCAAAGAACATTTTATTGTTGCATGTTTTTCATGTAGTATAACGAGCATACGTACACGTGCACCACTGACATGCAATATGAATTTAAAGAGCACTCTGTTATTATACGTAATATATTAACACTATTGTTAGGGAAATGAAATCCCTGGCACACGCAGAATTAAATATACTTTTCTTTACCAAAAATGCGTCGAGTTTGAGTAACGAAAGGCCTTTTGCTGCTGGTTCAGCAGAGGTTTCTCGAAGTGCTGTCCCAACTCACCTATGGTGGAGACGAAAGTGGATCGAGGCTGCATTGAGTCCTGTTGCGAAGCAGTTCCAGTTTTACTGTAAATCGAGTTTAAGGGGATAAAAAGCTTTACAGTTTTCGTCCTCTTCTTCTTCTTCAGATATCTAAATAATTCCGACACAATGGCAATAGATCATAGGGGGCCGGAGTGAAAGTCCCGACGGATCTCTGGGAATAGACCTGTCTGGTAATGGGTTAAATGGTCTTTATTGAAGAGACATGAGGAAATGTGCAAAAATGCGGGAAAATGCTATAATAGACAGAAAGTATAGCAGAGAAATGGGTAGAAAGGGGGAGATAAATGTGCACATGAAGACCAGATATGGAGTGTACGGCTGCAAGTCAATTGGAGACACGATGGAAGGCTCTGTATGTCTGCGTCCCCCCACCATTCCCATATCTGGATAGGCCAGAGAGCATTTAAGGGTTCAAAGTCCATACCGGCACCGAACTTTTAGTTCTGAGAATGGAAGGCTGCGCGGCGGTACTTCACGCACACGTACAGAACTTCTTTGCTGAAAGTCACCACAGTTACGCTATGTACACGCTACTGCATTAATATATTTTACGTTCCTTAACTCCTTGCCAAATATTTGAGTGTGTGCGTTCTACGCTTCATTTTTTCTTTTTTTTTTTGCGAGTATTTACAGAGCTTCTGTACCGAAATTCCCCACAGCTTCGCAAAGTAAACAAATAGTACGCTAATTAATTAAACTATTCCCTAAGTCCATTATATATATTCCTGAAAAATTATTTTCCTACCGAATGTTAAGTTCAACGCTTCATTTTTCACCCTCAAACTTGGACTGCCGTTGGGGATATTCGAAGCCGCGCTGTGCATTCTTTCTCTGAACTTCGGCCAATCTTTTTATTTTTCGCTTCACGATTCCCGCCAGTGCAAAGCAAGCGAGCCTTCTGCTTATTTTCCTGCGGAGTTGGAACTGATTATTCATGCATACACTTAACATCGCTGGGCTTGCTCCAGATTGTACTGAAAATTTGGTTTTACAGCTATCTTTGCCTTCCAAAGTTAAATGAGGTCAAAATACTCACGAACAGCGTTGGTCTTATCGTTTGGTAGTCTCTGTGTTAATCCATTTGTACTGTATATGTAGGAGCATCCATGTATTGTTCATACGTCCTCTAGGTCTGTTTTATTCCATTTGTATTGTGTGTAATGCAAGACGTGTGGATCTCTCGTCGTTTTATAAACGGAAAGTATTTTGGATGAGTTTTAAGTGGTAATTGGCTATACTATTTATAGTGAAAAATTATACCGAGTTTAATTATATTGGAGTTAAGCTGGGAAGTTCTACCCTCGAGTCATCGGTTTGGATCCAAGAATTATTTAAATTTCATTACCATGTAGGTATAAAAATGGACGAATCTGCCTTTTGGGTAAGCATAGACGTATTTATAGGAAGCGCTGTCTGTATTTTACACAATCTGCTATTAATGATTCCAGAGGTGTTCCCAGCACACTCGCTCGCACCTCTTTATGCGAGGACGCGCGGCTCGCACGTCCTTCCAGTACATACTCAAACTCCGTAGCGTTGATACGGTAGCATGAGCAACGTGCGAGCTGCGCATCTTCGCACCAAGTCGTGCGTACCAATTCATACTGTTGCCTCGACACAGTGCATCTCCTCCGCTCGACGATCAAATCTGACCACAACTACAATTTTTTTTTGCAGGAACTACCAGAAAAAACCTAACCCAACTAAGCTTTACCTAACCCATACATACACGGCGATCGAAAAGACCCCCTGCTGTTGCTGCCCTAAAGAAGTTAAGCAGTTTTACTCCTACTGACTTTTTCCAATTTATATACAAAAGATTGCCCCTGATGTTTGTACGGTACTCTGATGTAACTTATACGAACTATTGCGTTATATCGCAACCTATGAAAGAGCTTCACAATTTTGAGATCATGATTGGAGGAAGAAGACAACATTAAAAAATACCTCCGAGAGAAAAACCTCTATCTATCATCTAATGTACATACATATATTACCATCAGTTTTTTTTAAAGTAGGCATATAAAAATTAATAAAATTAAACGGTACTAAGCTTACCAAACTTAACATAACATAACCCTTCAAGGACCACTTAGCCTCAAAAGTCCCGTTTCGCAAAAATTAGGTTCTAAATAATGAAGGGATCAGTCATTTTTGGACCTATGAGCGCCGCGACTATGAGACGGTAGTCGGAGGACAACAATTTAAGACCACCTCCAAAAATCTGAGAGAAACTGAAACTTGGTCCCTAATGGGTTAACTAAACCGAACCTACCCTAATTCAGACGAGTCTAGTTGTTTGCGCTCGGTTTGTCGATGACATTTTTGTACTCACACCAGCTGGCTATGGTCTAAACAGACTCTATTTAAAGCTAATAATAATTAAAATAATAATAATTAACTTTTATTAAGAACACAATGGGTTCACAAAATAATGCAGCGCTAAAGTTTACAACAGAGAAGGAAGAGAATGAAAGACTCGCATTTTGGTTGTCTTCGTCACAGGAACGAAGACTGGCACTTCACATGTCTGTTGACGCCAAGTCTACGGACGACGGAATGGGAGCCTATATTTTATAAGAGCAGCTGTCGTCGTCACCGCTATACGACAGGGGTCATCAAAACCCTCATCAACAGAGCATACACGATCGTAGTCAATAACTGGGAACACTATATTCCAGAAATCGCTCGCACAAAACAGCTTGTCAAGAAAAGCAAGCATCCTAATACTCGTACTATCAAAAAACAATCCTGTAATCTGATGCAATTCTATATAAGGAGAGCCAACTTATTCTTGAAGCTGTCTTTATCAAGGAAGTGAACCTCAACATAAATAAACAGGAAGGTTGCGAAAAGTTTCGAACAAGTCAAGTCCAGCCTCGAAGGTTAATTTTGACACTCATTCACACATGCCCAAAGTCATTTACGTTTTAACGAGACCCGCCTCTTTAATGAACTGCTACCCACCTATAGGAATATATGAACAGTCTACCGAACTCTATACGGCGCGCATTGAGCGGTGTTGCTCCTTCAAAGAAGGTAAAATCAATCCCTACACAGAGCAATCTCTGCAACAATAAAGTTGATATTAGCCATTAAAGAGGCAAATTTAAATAGGAATCTGATTAGATTTATCATTTAGTTGGCTAATGTGAAAGTATCATTAGAGAAATTTCAATGTATGCATCAGGACCATTCAAAACGTCAGGTGCTCATACGAATAGCATTACAGGAAGACAAGTTACGAAATACGCAGCTTCTGAGTTTTACTTAACTGGTGCGTAACATGGACGCCACTTCAAGACTATGAAATTAACAGTCTGGTGAAAGAGGAGAAGCTTGTTCTGTAATTAACATCAGTTCCTTGTCTAGCTTTGCCTTCTTATTTAATAAAAACCATGAAGAGTTTTTATTTGAGTTGTCCATATAACAGTCGTGCGAACATTTATTCAGCAGCCGGTTTATATACACTCCTAAACGAGGGCGATCAGTTGTCTCACTTCTATCGAGACTATCGATCCGTTTGGTTCTAACTTGTCCGAGACCTACAGTAGCTTGCGTTGGAATAATTATTTTCTGTCGAGTTACAGACACTAATCGCAAATCATTTGCACTTGAAGCGTTGGCCGTGGAGGAAGATTGAAAGCTGCAGAGCAGAAATGAGTTTTCGTCCATCTCAAGCATTATTACTTTGCGATAGTCGATCCAGAGCAACGCATCCAGCTCTCAAGACTGTGATTTTGAGCAAATTGAAACTAATCGAACTATGTTGTCATTCTGGGAGTTTGCAGTGACGTCCCTGCGGTATTTAGGAATAAACTTTAGCTGGAACTTGTTGTGCCATCGCCGCTTTCTATAACGGGCACGATGAGCCGAGTCCTTTCCAACCTTCAGTCGCAGAAGGCCAGTCACAAGTAAACATTAAAACATCAAACGCCAATTAAAAAAAAAGCAGGCGGTGATTTTTTTCAACATTCTTTTCCGTACAGCGGCGCTGGCGATAATTTACCTACTGTACAACGAACCCGATCCATAGGGAGACGCTTTATTTTGGCTATACTTCGTTATGCGACATGAAAACGATCAATGTTTTTACAATATGAGCTATGAAAGAAAACAAAATAAAAACAAAGCGCTGCATGTGTATCCTGCAAGTCAGTTCTGAAATTGTAAATACTGTACAATTAAATATAGAATTATTGAAAGGGAACCGCTTTTTTATGTAGTATTATTTGGGAAATGGAGTAGCAGAGGATGATAAATGAATGACTTGTTCTTGCACAAGTTGCCGCTGAACTTTGTCATCTGTAGAATTACAGAGACGAGCAGTTCACTGTTAACAACTGGCTATTAGCTGATTAAAAGCGACGCCAATATTGGGAAAAATGAGTCATTCCATCATCGGCTTTTTTCCTCAATAGGAAAACCGGGTTTTGTTGCTCTATTGATGTCTAAAAGTTGTTCATTACATCACGAGTGTTTTCATATTTTCTTAATAGCAATAATACGGCTCTTGCTATCCCACCGATGTCCAATATGCTGATCAGAAAGCCTTTGATTCAAAAGATGAAAGTTGATGGATGGCAATATTTTTGCTGTATACCAATAATAGTTTGTCGAGTTTTGCCACGGTCAGGAAGCGGCTTTTTTCCTCAATAGCATACCAATTATAATTATACAGATGATGCGGCTAACGCTGCATTACCTTAACAATCTCGCTTCTCGAACGTATAGGAGTCTGAGGATGCGTCTTATTAGATTATGTACTTTATGATAATGATCTCGTTGTAACATATCGTCTCGTGCGAGAAGGAAAGATTTAGTAGTTTCAAAAGTAAGCCATGCCATTCGCAGCCAAGGCTCGTGCGCACAAGCTTAAGGTACCTTTGCTACGTTTGAACCAAGGATCACTCAGTTATATTACAGCCAAAGCTTGTACACAGTAGCTATAGTAATAATAATAAACTTTATTTAGTACTTATGGAGCCATTGCGAAATTGAAATGCTACATGGTACACAAATGGATATATCTTATTTCTACATAGGTTACAAACAAAGGACATGTCGCAGTGGTCTTACATTCTAGACGTCATTACGTCCCATTGCTTGGCCTCCGTCAGGCAACAGTATGCGCTGTCATTGTATATACATATGAGATCGTTTGTAGCCAGGGCCATTGCGAATGACTTTTATTAACGATTTTTTAGATTTCAATCCTGTATTTTAGGCTCAAGGCGCCTTTTCTGGTCCTGACTTTGAGACAATCAGTGTACATTTGAGGAAATATATTTGACTTGCACAATTAGACGTTGGCACTTTCATTGATATGCGAAATATGTCGTTATAAGCAACACGCGAGCGCTCAATGGATTTCATTTTAAAGTTATGCCAAATTGAGTTATAGTACGGGGGAAACAATAGGTTCGGAGCAACTGCCATTTGTCCTCTTCTCAGCAGTAACCAAATATCCGAATTAACGTGTTACCAACTCCATTGAACTTTCGCGTTTCTTTCTCTATATCCTGCTTATCACATAAATCATCAGTGATTTGGGACCCAGGAAAAAAAGCTGTTTACGTTAGTAAGATTCACACCATTGAGAACAGAATGTTTATGACCAGGCAGGCTTCTACACCTATGGGCCTAATGTACACTCCATACTAAGATTTTTCGCTGGGCTCTCACCGATTGCAAATAACTATTGCATTCCTGTTGCATGGGAAGAAGCAAACACCATATCGTCAGCGTAACTAAGGGCATTAACTGGCCTTAGTTATAACCTTAGTTATGCCTACTCCAGCAGCACTCAACTTTGTATGGATACAGTCAATGAAGATATTGAACAGAATGGGAAGCTATAAACCTCCTTGTCGTATACCATTAGTCATACCAAGCGACATTTCTACCCCCATTTTACGTAGCAATTCTGCGTTTGAAACTAATACTTTAATGTTTTTCCAAAGTAAGGAGGTATTTGTTTTTCTAGCATACACTTAAGCACAGTGTGGGGTTACTTTAGTGTCTAGAAAACATAGGTACAATTGAGAGCCATTGTCGGTGAAATAATTTATAACGTATTTTAGCGCAGAGATAGCCATTTCTGTACCCTGTTGTGCTTTAAGACCAAATTGATTATCTACAGTGTCCATATACGCTGGCATCCGTCGTTCAAGAACCAGTTCTACAAACATTGAGAGTGACGTAGCGACAGGCGACAGCTATGGGGCGATAGTTTCCCATACTGAATGAAGAATCACTCAGTTATCACACAGCCACGGCTTGTGAACACAAACTTAAGTTCCCTTACTACGTTTGAACGGAGGATCTCTCAGTTATTTCTCAGGCACGGCTTGTGAACACAAGCTGAAGTGCCCTTGCTACGTTTGAACGGAGGATCACTCAGTTATTTCTCAGACACGGCTTGTGAACACAAGCTGAAGTGCCCTTGCTACGTTTGAACGGAGGATCACTCAGCCCGCTCGCAGCCAAGGCTTGTGCACTGCAGAACAGCTGAGGTCCCTCAGCGACAGTTTCATGTCTCTGTCAAGTAAGATGAACTGTCCTCACTTTCCCAACTATGTCTTAATTGCGAGAATTTTGTGACTGTCTAGGCGAGCGAGGGATGGTTTTACGCAGCTCTGAACATCAGAACAGAGGCTTACTTCTTGTGCTGGGCTGGAGCTGAAGCTTTAGGCTTGTTCACAGGAGTCTTTTGATATACATACGCATTGCTTAGCACCCCAAGCTTTTGATGTGTTTCTTGTATACACGATTTACTAAAATTTTAACTGTAACGTCCGTTGGCTTAGCGGGTGTCACTGTTGCTGATATCTCTTTGGCTTCAAATTTAACTTAAAATCAGAACGCTGTGCAGGTTTGTTCTGCTTAAATGAACACATGAACGCATTCGGAGTTTGGGTAGCATAGTCATGGAGACCAATGCACTCTGGTATGCATTGTGCGGCAGTGCAGCACTTTACTCATTTTCTTCTAGCGTTACAGTTACTACTCTTACCCAGAGTGGTCGTTTGGGGTTTCCTAGAGCTCCAAGAGGGTCCAATGCTTCGCAAAAATACAATTTATTATTACACTTGTCGAGACGATTTGAAATTGGTCATGATTTCGTGCCTTGACATTTTCGATGCGTATAAGTGAACCTTGGTCTTTATATCTGTTTGTTGTAAGTCACCGTTCCACAAAGATCTCATTTAGAATTTATATGAGGAGTCATTCTATGTAATAGTCGGAAGTACCTCAGAGGCCATTGGACGAAATAGTCACATGTCAAATCGAATACTAGCAGCCTTCCGAATTACAAATAGAACTCAAAGTGTAATTCTAAACACAAAAGTGTCAAAACTATGCATAGTCTGTATGCAGTGGAGTCCCGCATGATACGGTGTTTGGTCCAGTACTCTTCCTTATCATGATCAATGACATGGGACACCTATGCAAATTTGCTATTCCTTCCTCATTTACGGACGACACACGAATAACAGCAGGAGTGCAGTCAGTGGCTATCATACATACTGTGCTAGTAAACTTACCCAAAATCTTTGGCTGGTATTTGGACCACAACACGGCCTTCAACAGCACAACATTCAAACCTTTAACGATACCGAAAAAAAAAACTCTGTTTTTGTCAAATCAACATCCTACACAATGAGTGAATAGAGCGAAGGAGAAAGAAGGAAAATTTTAAGAGACCTTGAAGTGAGAATGCAGAGCAATGCCACTTTTGAAGACCACGTGGCTAGATCTGCAAACGGAAGTAAGATATTAGCGGATGTGTACTTTCTCTTCACGAATGCCAGTCATGATGCTCACCTAATGGAAGCAACTCTTGCTAGCTAACATGAAACACTGTTCTCCTCCTTGGATGCCAAGCGAACGAAAAGACCTAGAACGCTTCGTGCCTGTCCAGTGATCATTCAGTGGTAAAATCACAAAACACTTGCTCGCATTCATATGTACTCAATTCAACAGAGATTCGAACGCTTCCATTTCGGCGTCTTAGTTCTTAGCGACCAATCGTCGGCTGCAGCTGCACTTACTCCTCTGCGGCCTGTTGGTCTATGTCTGCCGAACGAACCAGTGCGATTGGATTTTTCCAGGGGAGGGTGCAGTCAAAGTTGACTTTACCTCCTACCTTTACAAATATTTATGTTTGGAAAATTCTTGAATTAATTAATGTGAATGTGCCTGAGCGGATTCTTGCCAGGGACTGGGACGGTATTGGTCGTAATTGTGGCGTGCGATTGTCGGTCAGAATTGGCGGCGATGCAAAAGCCATGAAGTATTGTGACAGTTTCACGGTTCGGGGTGCGAGGTTGGTCAACAAAATGCCCCGTTATATTCGCAAAGCCATCATTACATTGAATGTACAAAGTTTAAAAACTTACAGGACTCAAACTAGCTGAAAGTGCCAGAAAACCAGCCGTAAGCGGTTACGTGCATTGTGGAGAAAACTTTCTGCCAGCTCAACCGCTAGTCGCGGAGTGTAATGTCGTCTCTGCACAGGAAGGGTTGCGTGAGTAGCGCCACCTGGACCTCGTTCAAAACTTCTCAGGTATCACTGGTATACTAGCAGATCCGGTCACCAAGAATACGAAAACAATCATAATTTGCCCTGGCACTCTTTCCTTATTCGGGCTCGTGGTGTCGACGGTGCTGTGTAGCAGGCAGTGCACTGCACCAGGCTGCTTGATTCATAATTTGCTACGTCAAATGCGTATGTTTCTACCAACTTCAAATGGGCTGAGATGGGCATCATTAAGGTTGTTGTTGTTTTGGTGGGGAATAGTTAAACTAAATATTAAGCTCTCCTTTCGGAAGTTAAATTTATCTGCCCCTTCTTTTTAAAATTTGTCGCTAGTGGGCATATTGAGTATAGTCGTAGATGATATAGGATGCTTATTCGAAGCACAACAATGTACCTTCATCCAACCTGGCCATTGTATACATTATGCGGCTATAGTTATAGACATACCTGTGCAGAGGACAAGCGAATGAAAAAAAAAAGCTACGTAGAAGACAGTGTATCAAATTAAACTTCGACTCCTGGCAAAGTGTGTCATCCGATGCTACAGGACGTGCCATAATCACAATTTTTGGGTTATCGGTGCTCCCCCGGTAGCACTATCGTCTCTCACGACGATTTGTGTGCGCAGATCTGCGCGTGAGCGGCGTTCACGTTGGTGCGCCGCGCTGCCCGCTGTATCGCTGATTTAAGTTGGGTAACATTAGGTAACGTTAGGTAAAGTTAGAGAGGTTAGATTGGGTTAGGTTGGGTTAGGTTAGGTTAGGTTGGGTTAGGTAAGGTTAGGTTAGGTTAGGTTAGAAGATTAGGTAAGGAGGTTAGGTTAGGTATGGGTAGGTTAGGTTTGGCTAGGTTAGGTTTGCCTAGGTAGTGTTTATTTTAGTGGTGACGCGCGCAGGAAAGCATACGTGAACGCAAAATCGTCGTGAGAGACGATAGTGCCCCCCGGTACCTCGCCGCTTATGAATTCTACCACAATCGCAGTCTGAAAAACGGTAACGCGATACCGATACGGAAAGTGAAAATTGATTTCTGACTAACATTTCGTGCATAGACCGTAGATTGCACTCGCATTCATTTTATCATATTACGTTTGAGATTTTGTTGATCGTAGGTTTGCCTATTTTATTTAAGAGAGGTTGAGGTAGATATATGTATGCATGTAAGTAGGTCTTTATTATAGTATTTTTTTTTAATTGGCTTTGGCAGATACAACTGAATAACCCTGATGTTTTTCCGTATTTGTAATGACATTACTCAGCATGATGTAAGTCACACTAACAACTTGGTTTTTCATGTCGTGTAAGATAGTGTTCTTCTTACTGTATAGGAGTAGTTACCTCCGCCAAGGAGGTTATGTTTTCGTCGTGTTTGTCTGTCTTTCCTTTGTCTCTTTGTCTGTCACCAGGATAACTCAAAAAGTTATGAACCGATTTGGATGAAATTTACAGGGATTGTTAGGTATGTTAGGAGGAACAGATTATTACATTTTGGTAAAGATAGGTCCATACGTTTGTTTGTTTGTTTGTCTGCCTCATTTTTCTCGATGCCATAACTCAAAAAGTTATGAATGGATTTTAATAAAATTAACATGAGTTATTAGGTATATAACAAACAGTATATGATCAAATTTTGGTAATGATCCTTTTGTTCGTTCGTTCGTTTGTCACGTTTTTAATTTTATTCTTGTTAGCAC
This sequence comes from Parhyale hawaiensis, assembly GCA_001587735.2. Taxonomy (NCBI): domain Eukaryota; kingdom Metazoa; phylum Arthropoda; class Malacostraca; order Amphipoda; family Hyalidae; genus Parhyale; species Parhyale hawaiensis. Next base: position 22,398,861 of record LQNS02278097.1, read on the forward strand.
AATAACTAAAAAACAATAAATCGATCTTTATGAAATTGATAGGGTTTGTTAGTAATGTTAAAAGACATAATGATCAAATTTTGGTGCAGATGGGTTTGTTCGTTTGTATGTTTGACTTATGTTAGTCAAAACGTTTGTTAACAATATAACTCAAAAAGTTATCAACAGATCTTTAAGAAAATTGAGCATGCTGTTATTAACATAAAAAGGCACAAATGATCAAATTTTGGATTTTATACAAAGAAAATAATTGTTTCAGAACCAATTTGAATTTTTGCTACCGTTGCCTCACTTGGCGGAGGTATACGCTCTCAGAGTGCTCTAGTTTTTTTATTGTTACAATTATTTTATTACCATTTCCTGTATAACTGTTTTTGAAAAGGTGATATTGGCAAATAGCCTCACTGGCATACATCTGCAAAGTCTTGGCTATCTAATTCTGTAGTATCATGACTAAAAGAGGATCAAAACAAGTTCCTCTTTCTAAACTGCGAGGTGTGCCTTCTTCCCAAAGTCCCCAGTTGTTCCAATGAGACTAGCTAGCGAGTTTTAACCAAGTAAACGCTCTTATGCTAAAGTGAAAGTCAAAATGATTATGATAAGCTATGACTGTTTACACAAAGTTTGAGGAAATTGATAAAAGTGAATTTTGAGGATCGTAAGCATGCATCCCCTGAGATTCTGCAGCTCGCTAACTGTCCCCGTTATGGCTCAAGAAATTCAGTGTCCCCAAAGACAAACTCGCGGGGTAATAATCGTCAGTTTCAGATTTGATGGGCGCTCCAATTAGGACCAACGACTCAAGTTTGCTCACTGAATGTCTATTTACTTTAGCGAGCTTCCATAATTTGTTGTCATGACCACAAACAAGTCGAGGCAGACAAAATTCTGCTTCCGGTGCCAGTCTACGTAATGCTCCAGGTCCAGTCTTGGGAGAGGGTGCGTCGCTCCCAAAAAACGCGAGGTGGCTTTTAAATAATAATAAACTGGCTAATTTGGGGGGCTGCTCGTCTTACAGGCGTCAGCCTTAGCAACTGGGGCAGCAGCTGCGCCCCCCCCCCCTCGGCCTGCTGGCTTGCTCGGTACGATGTCGTCATGGTAGCCACGGTGGTTCAGGAGGTTCCCATGGTCACGATGATCACTATAGTCTAAGACCGTAGCACTTAATTAGTTCTATGTATCCGTCTGTATAAGGGACGGATATGAATTTGCATTGACACCTGATACTTGTGACTGTAAATCTTCTTGCTCTGGGCGGGATGCACAAACGCCTCGTAAAGTTACGGTAATGTAAACTGTACAGTTCTCCGAAGAAATACCGATATCACGGTGTTGCGGCGCAGTTCCCATAGGTTTGCTACATACCGTATCTCATTGCGTATCCGTGACATATTTGTACCGCCTGTCTGTACTGCCCATTATTCGTCTGTAATCCGCAGGAAGGTCAGGTTGGACTAGAAATTGCCCGTTTTTAGCTTGGCGTTGTCGCGGAAGCGACACCTTGTTCGAAGTGGCAATATATCTGTGCTGAATAATTAGTACTCTCGCTGTAGAATCTTTATTAATGCTGTGTAATACTAATACATATAAGTGATGTCTATATACATTAGTAATAGTTCTTTTTGCATTTTCAGAGCTCCTAAAGTCTTAATGTCCTCAGGCCTGTTTTATCAGTTGTGGTCCGCCCCCAAGGTTTGAAGTAAAGCTCTTGCTCGTATTGTAAAGTCTTTTTGTCCTGTGCCCTAGTGCCGAGATCGAGCGGTTATAGCGGAAGCCCGTAACAACGGAAGAGATTTTTTCACTTGCTTGTTCTAATCTTCAGAAAGACATGATCAAAGTGGTCGCAACCTCCTACCTATGCATACCTAAATAATAGACAGACTCAGATGTTAAATTAGGAAGTAAAAATGTAAATCTTCAGCTGTTACATGGTTGCATTCGTGCCTGCAGCTGTACAGTTACGGTGCCTTAACTTTACGAAGCGTTTGAGCATCCGGTCCTCTAGTTGGAGGATAAATTGCACCTGCCTGCTTCATCTTTCACTTTATAATTTCGAATTAGGTGGGAGAGAAGAACCCTGCTTTCAGCGAAGACTTACGATTCTCATTTCACTCCTGCCAAAAATTGCGTAATAATTTTCCATAAATCGTTTGAGTTGGTAATGTACTGCGGTCAACAAAGCCTACGTGCTTCACGCGTATTCACGGTTTAGAACTTTGGTTAACACTGCCGGTTTAACCGGAAAATACCGTATTTCACTTTATATTGTACGAATATTACTAATTCCACAGAAGACTATATTGACGCTTAAAGATCATCTAAGTAGCTATCCCGTAATAAAAAAAGCTCGTTCGGTTATTACAACTGATTGTTTAACAGAATATCCGGTAAACCAGTCAAAATAAAATAACTTTTACTGAGAGCCCAAGAGGTTCCCAAATATGCCCACAAGTACAAAGTAATCAATATTATAACCCTATCTAGTGCACCCGGTCACATTAATAGGTGGTCACGCACAAGGAAAATACATGAATACACTCAGCCTTCATCTGCACGCATTCAACTACCTGTTTTTTTTTTCTCAGACAAAACCAGAGATCAGAAGAAGAGAGTAAGATTAAGATCAATTTGCTGCAGTTAAACACACAATCCGCCAGTGACTCTTGCCAATTAACTCCTCTACTGAGTTGTTGAATAGCACTCTTCAATTTTTTTATGACAGATTAATTGAGCTTATAAAGCTTGGTCATGTGACGAATTCCGCTCATTGAGCTCTATGTTGCTGGGCCATACTTTTAACAAGTGTCCATCCTTTACATTGCATGTAACCTTCTCCTCATACCCTCCACCCTATCGATATACCACCACAGTGCGGTGCTAACAATGCAGGCAATACATCCCGGTATGCCAGGCACGCTGTGCCTTGGCCAGAGAGTCCTTCCCTGATTGCCTAGTGCCTCATCCCAGGCGTGTGGGCGTCGCCTGTGTTGGCTCTGTGCAGCGTAAACAGCTGCATAAGTTCTTGTCACTTATGCAATTAAGAACGTCTGTCTAAATCTCAGCACAATTCCGTGCAGGTAACTGATGCTGATAGTCGATATGTAGATAACAGGAGCTGCTATTGGTGCTCCAAATGCAGCTTTAGTGACTAAAGTGTGTAAAACATGAGCATTGCTAGTGCCTACAGTGTGCTCTAAAAATAGATAAATACACTTAATTTCACTTAATGAATCTTATTTACTGTAGCTAATTACTGGTTAACTCTTTCAAGTATTTATGAACTCTAAAAATAGTTAAATATAGTTAGTCACTGCTAATAACTGGTATATACTCACTCTAACTTTAGTAAATGCAGCTAATTGTAATTAAGAACACATATTTACCGCTAAGTATTTCACGTACCACGGTGTACACGTAAATGTAGCAACTACCGCAAGTATTGCAGATAAGTATATCGCAGTACACATAAATACTGCTTAATAGAATAAAATGTAGCTACGTGTAGTGCTTACACTGAAATATGGCTTAGTGCAACTACATATGCTAAACTACAGTTTGGTACTGCTATACATGTACTAAAATACTGCAAAGCACAGCTATATGTATGTAATGAAGATGTATGTTTCAACATCTGTACTGAATTTGTAATACCTGCCTTATTTGAGTCTACCTCTCCAGTTTGCTATTGGATTTCAAATTCTCTAAGCTATACTGTACAATCATATGTGTTTTCTGCAGCTATTCGTATGCACGCCCCCGTGTGTTTGTAACGTGGACTTTGCTCATTTTTTCATTTTTATTTAGTTTCATTTTTTGGTTTTAGTGTGACAGTATGGATCGATAATTTTGTAGTTGATGACGTGTGCCAGGTTCCTACCTTCACATGTGTACAGGAATTTCTACTCTTGGTGGATTCCAAGGTGCTCCTGGCCCTCAATGCTGCGCTTTTTAAATATAAATTTTCATGGAAAGATTTTTTCGTACAGTGTCTGTAATATGTTCTGCATATTTTGCAAATCTCTCCACACATCTTGATTGTACACACTCATATCACGGCCATTCGTGGTAATATCTCTTTCCACAATGGACTGGTGGTTATTTTCTCGTGCTTGTTGGTTTTTATGCGATTTGGGATTTGCCACGGTCTCCCCGTATTTTCTTTTCGGTCCAAGTCGGTGTGCATTCGGTGATCAGCGAGAGCTTTCGAATGGTCCTTTCAAATGTATTTCTGAAGTTGTGGTATGAAATCGAAACACGTGCATTGCATTATTCTCGAAAGATTTTTTTTTTTGTAGTTTTTATATTTTCCTAACTTTTGGCTATAAACTAATGCGCTTCTTTTGCCTTTATCGTTCATTATGCGTAAAATCACTGCCGATCACACACACCGACCCACATTCTTGGATGCGTACTCCCCTCTGTATGTCCTCATCCATCCTACTACATCGCGATGCATGAACCTTTTATTCCACAACTAGCTATCAGAAACAGTTTACTCAGGCGTCTCCTTCAAATTAGACTTTGAAAATTTTTGCGGCTCTTCTAAAGTTTATATTTGTCGTGCTTAATTACAGTCGGAGTTTGTGGCACAGTCGAGTGATTCTCCCCCCGAGTTTGTCTTGTTGAGCAGACGAGGAGAAGTTAGCGAAAGATCCTGGCGTCGAGCGTTGTTGTATTTATAGTTAGCTCTTAGTCGCAAATGACAGTATTTGTGTTTATTGCTAGCGGTTAATCACCAATTACAAGAGTTGTATAAAAGTAAGCTCTTAGTCGTGAATGACGTTATTTGTATTCATGGTTAGCGGTTAATTTCCATTAACGGCCGGGAGTTAGATTAGATTAGATAGGCGGCAGTAGACGAACCAAGAGGCCCATTCCCAAAGAGACACCGTGACTAACACCCCGGCTTCTTTGAGCTATTGCCATTATGTTAGTAGGATATAGAGGATTGGGGAAACGAGAGGAGAA
>LQNS02278097.1:22426902-22449106 GCA_001587735.2 Parhyale hawaiensis
GCATTTTGTTAAACAATCTTGCTCCTCGTACAGCGAAGCTATTAGAATATTTTGTGGCCACAGCTTTTCCACCATCTCTGCGTGGGATACGGATATCACATGTCCTTCCAGTTCTTTCCGACTGTCTGGCGACAATCCGCTCATTCACATTCACAGTGATACGTTCCAGAATTTTCCAAACATATATGATTGTAAATCGTTCGAATCTGCGCTGGTAGGCAACTTTTTCGCCGAGTCTGGTAGAGCATTAATTTTGTTGGCGAAATGCCGGTCCCAGCAAGTTTTGCTTCTCGTCTGCATTGGACTTTGCTGATACAAACTTGCTTATATTTGGAATGTATCGTTCTGCAGCTCTCAGGATGCTCATCTTCAAGACATTAAAGCATTGTTCAACACCGCCGTCTTTCATAGGAATTTCGTACGTAGATGTTTCTACTTCAGTTACCATTCCTAGGAAATCCGCTCGTCGAGAGTGCGGTAGCTTGAAAGGATGGTCATTGGTAGTGAGATCGTTGCCAATTTTTGAGAGTAAATTCAATCATGTTGTGATCTCTAACCCCGTCTATGATGGCAAGGTTAATAGTTTCACAATCGGGCGTGGGTAATAGCAGATCTAGAATATTAGTGTATCTCGTGGGTTCATGGACGTGCTGGGTCAGGTGGTTATTGCTGAGAAGTTCGAGCAGTTTACTGCTTAGGGCTGAACTGCACAATGTAGGGAATTGGAGGGGGGGGGTTGGATTGGTTGAAGTCTCTCATTAGAATTGTTCCATTCTGAGTACTCAGTGCGATTTTGATTTTGTTGTATGAAACTGTAGCGGTTTCTGCGGTACTGCGAGGGTTCTTATGTGCCAGCATAATATTCAAGGGCTGTCGACTTCCGAGACGAGCATGGGTAGTGATGAATACATATTCTTCAGTTGTTGCAAAACCTTTACAGAGGGGATTGAGGCGGTCTTTGATACATATGATTGCCTCCTCCCTCCTCTGCCACTGTCTATGGGCCTGTTTATTTGAATCATTTTCAGCCATTCAATACAACTTCACCACCTATATTGTTGTTTGAAAGGTTGGTCCGTGTTTCATTGAGAGCGATAACATTATTGGCTAGACTGTCAGCAGTTTTCAGCGGCCTCAAGCGATAAGCGGGCTGCTTCTAGCATCTGAAGCATGATCCAAGATGGCGAAACCAATGCTCCTCTCTAAAGTTTACGACAAGACAAACCTGCTGGGAGTACCGTAGATCGGTCTCACCTTTAGTTACTAAAAAGTATAGCCAAGGTCACAGCATTCGAGATTATAGCGTCTGCTTCTGGAGCGCTATAGCCTATAACCCGTATATATAATCTGATCCACAGAAGAACGTTGCAAAGAAGGTACGAAGACGTAACGACTATTCATAATCACCACGCGATTAGAAAACCGAAAATCCGTCATGTCAATTGGAGTATCAGGCCACAAATTACAGTCTGGCATGACAAAGAATCTAAGAAGCAACTTAGTTTTTAATTAATCAAACTATTCTTAGGGAAAACTCGCATACTAAGGTACACTTGCAGCAAAATTCTCTCCGGAAACGACTTGCCATAATCCTCACACGATATCAAGAAAAATCTCACCATATCAGTTGAAGTATCACACCACACATTGCCGTCTGGCACGACAAGGAGTCGCAAGAGTAACTGCAGTTAGTGGCAATAAGCCCGAGGAAAAGAATGGCGCGCAGCTCATTTACGAGGAGGTGCCTCTAATTTCTCCAGTGAAATTGTGGTGTGCGAGTCGTTCGAGTTACTCATTCGGTCCAGAATTGCCTGCTAATGAGAGCAAACACAGATGGATAAAATGAGCTCGCATACATGCCTACAAGCTGCAAGAGCTACAAAGTGGCAGGGTAGGCCTGTATTGCCGTGGCGAAATTACGGGGGCTGTTGAAGATAAGCCATCCATGGAGTGAACGCGAAGCAGGTTGTGTTTAATAAAAGGTATATGTATTTTATACTGTATCACACGTCTTATGTATGTCTAGTATGTCATGTCTTGCTCAATGTAAGCCTTGGTGTAAACTAGAAAGAGGGCAAGCACAGTGATGATGATGCACTATATATATATATATATACGTTCCATATATGACATGGTATACGTTGTTACTAGGGAAGTTTAAATTAGGACTATAATAATATGAAATGGTATAATCCCAAAACAGGTCTTGAATAGAAGGTTAGTTAAGAAATTTGGTTGAATAAGAATTTCTGACCGAGAAAAAGTATAGAACAACTACTGAGCTAGAGAAGCTAGTGTCCGCTAGACTTAAGGTGTGTTAAGGTAGACGGGGTTCGTACGGCGAACTTTAGATTAGACGGGGTAGGTTAAATTACAGGAGCACTACCTTAGGTCAAACTAAAGCAGGTGAAAACATTAATTAACAGAGGAATTTTCACGGGTTCCGCTACTCAATAATAGTTTTAATCATAATAAATGCTTGACACTCATATATGGATGTTGTACTCTTAATGGATTTTAATATTTGTTTCATTTGCAGCCTAAAAAGTGTAATTCTTTTACATAGTTGAAATTCCAAATACGCGCATGAGGCTGAACATTGGCAGCAATCTTTCTAATGTCAAGTGGGCTAAAAATGAAGCAGCGAATGCCAAGCTGACATTAAAGTGACTGCTTTTAAGCGCCGTCTTTTAAATGAGGTGTCTTTGTAGCACGTGAGCGATATTGTCCAATATAATTAGTTCTCCAAGAATATAAATACGTAAGGAAGGTCTAAAGGTTTGATTAGTTAGGCTTTTTCATGCAAGTCTCCTGAAAAATTATTTTTATTTGCCTCGAATAATGATTTACACTGTATTGTACAGTGTGTTACCTTTGATTATGCAAATGCAATTTTTTACGTTACTTTTCAAGGGAAGTGTCTAGCTTTGAAATATCAGTATTAACTAGATGTATGGTTGTGTTGCAAATATAAATAGCATTTGTAAAACAAATATTTAGCCATTTGCTAAATTTATCATACAATTTGCTTATTTACGAGTTTTTTACTGTTACCTCAGATTAGGCAACAAGTTAATAAAAATGTCACAAAGAGGAAATAAATACAAGTGAAAAGGAATATTTTTATTAAACGTTCAAAACCAAAAATTATAACCAAAACAATTCAATTAACACTGAAATAAGTGTTCAGTAGTGGTAAACAAAGCAAGTTAATTTTGAACATGGCAACCTCCGTTTTTCATGATTTTTATCAGGCCATTATCAATAGACTTTGTCAGGTTTGATATTTCAGATGGTGGAATAGAGGCTGCAGCTAGTTTTATTGCATTCTACAGGCTTACTTTGCTAGAAAACTGACGACCACCTTCATAGACCTTCCTTTTGATCATTGCCCAGAGGTTCTCAATGGGATTTAAATCGGGCTATTCGCTGGAGAGGTCATAATGCTTTTTTATTCAAATCCTCCATCTGCAAGCCAGTAAGCAGTGTACCCAGCTCGGTGTGAGGGAGCGTTATCGTGCTGAAATACCAATTTGAATCTGCTTGCAATAGTCCGGTCATCAAGCCATAGAATCAAGTTGGCTTCAAGAAACTGGTAGTACTTTTCTGCATTCAGTTTAACTCCTTCTGCCATTTCAAATGGACCAATAAGGGTGTCACCTACTATCCCGGCTCAAAACATTACACCGCCACCTACTTGTTGACGCTTAAGCCGTGTCTGTTGAAGTCGGTCATGGAGGACCCATCCAGGACTCATCTGGACCCTCAAGAGTGGCTCTGCAATCGTCAGTAAATACTTCAGTGGAGAAATCAGTTTTCATGTTCTCTTCAGCCCATTTGACCCTATTTTCTTTATAAATTCTTGATAGAAATGGTCGTTTTACTGCCTTTTTCACTCTCTCTAGCTTCGTCAGAACCTCATACCTTGTGTTTCTGCTTAGTATTGGGGCTCCAGCGTCTTCAAATATCGCCTTACTTGTAGAAAGTTGTTTTCTAGCCATTGAATCCTTCAAATTTCGCATATCCCGAGCAGTGAATTTCCTCGTATAGGCTCTATCCGGAGTTTTTCAGTTCACCTGACCTTCAATTCCATAAGCCCTAATTGTTTGGTGATCACGCTGTAATTCATTGGAAACTTCGAGTGTTGTATTACCAGAAGCCAATAACTAGGTCACTTTGATCTTTCTTCACTGGTTAGACTGCTTTTCTTGCCCATGTTGAGCAGCAAATGTTGCCAAAACGTGGGAAATGGTTCCGTTTTATTTTTCTCTAATTGTTTTTATAGTTACAACGTACCTGTGCACTAACTTACTATTAACATTTTAAATGTTTGACCCTTATCTTGAAAAAAAAGTAAAAAAAAATTACATTTGCATAATCAAAGGTAACGTACTGTAGTATTCTTATGGTAAAGCCGTCATTGTTAAAAGACGTACGTTTTCCATGGTTAAAAACCCTGTAGGTTGCTTTAGCCTTAGATAGACTTTCAGGCGTCCATCTGTCCTGCCCACTTTGCTTCCTCTACTTCCAACTCCTACTGATAATGTTTTGATCTGTTCTTCTTATTCTTTCACTACTTGTTCTTCTCAAACGCATTGATCCTGTGTGGGAATACCCTCGACCACGGGTTTTACATTTCTATCGGTGTACTATGTGTCTTTTCTTCCTCTGTGAGATTGCCTTTGTTATGGAAACAAAGCCTTTAGCTACTTACTATAATAATGTGGTAAAAGTATCACAAAAAAGTTAGAATCTGAGAGCTCATTTGAAGTAAAGTAATTTTATTTATAAAATTCAATGTAACTAAATCGAATGACTAACTTTCACGCTTTCCTGATGGCAACATCGAAAAATTTGGAAGCTCTTAACGCGCGGTGTGGCGTATAATAAGCATGTTGTGCTACTATCCGGACGTTTTAAAAAGTTAAACAGTGAACGCGTTCCTCATGGTTCGAGAAACGTTTTCGAACCCAAGGAGAGACCCCATCTTACACAAGCATTGAAGGTAAGCATGCAGAGTGGTTGATTTGTTTGCCTTTTAATTTTAATTGAAACCTTATGTATGCCACAAAAGAGAGACATTGCCGTTTCTAAGTTTAAATAAAATTTTTTAATTACAAAATTGGTGTAAAACTTCAGTAAAACATTCATTTTACTTCATTGAACTTTGAAAAACGTATATTCGATATTGCCAGTATCGTGAAAGCTATAGTATATTATCATAGAAACTTCAAACACTCTGAAGCAGTTAGGATGGGAGCGGGTACATCTTCTTATGGAAACCACTGCCTTAAAATTTCCTTTTGGTTTTCGGAACGGCTATCTTCCGTGTCAACATTAATCGTTTGGTACAGTTTCTCTACTAGCGCTAACGGTCTTTATTCAGGTCTGCCTCTGCTCTCCCAACTTGCTGTCTTCTGCCCGTTGATCCAGTGAGGAAACGCCCCCTTTCATAGTTTCCACGTTCCTATAGTCGATGTAATTATGTTCCGTTACCTTTCTCTATTTACACAATTTTGCTTTGATTCGAGATGCTTAAGCTTATATAACAAATTCTGTCGACGTTTCTTCATCTCTTAGGCCGCCCTATTGTAGCGGAAAGCGGGAGGCCTAAACTATATATTTAATAATTTAAACGGAAACGCTGCTTAGCTCAGGGTGTTTTATCTTACCATTTAATACTACTCGACAATACTTGACATCTGAAAACTGTTTGCATCATTTACTTTAGAAATATTACCATTCTCGCAACTTTTATGTCGCTCTTGTTTCCAAAGAGATAACTAAGTACTTAAGATCAATGATAATTTGTTTAGGTACGGTAATGTCCAACAGTACTCACACCATTTTCACTCCTTTGTGAAACATGTTTTGAACGTAAACACGTTTGTTTGCACCACATCTATGAACATTAAAACAGTGACTGCAGTATTAAGAAAAATTTGTTTTTTTTTGGCGCTATTTATAACCATAAGATATAGTTTTTTCTTCTTTTCAAATGTTCGATATCACCACAACTTTTTCATTAACCGCAAGCTTCTTCTTTTTGTATGACTGCGTTTCCGCTTAATTTATTTACGTGACCGACAATCACTTTCTCAGTTACTTAACTGAGGTTTTTCCCTTTACTCCGTCCTAAGCTCTTGAGGTTGCAAGGAAGTATATAAACTTCAGGTTGCCGCTGTCACCGGCGCTCCCAAAGTTTGCTCTGCGGTTTACGGAGTAGTCTGTCCTGACAGTTTCTATCACTATGGCTCTAAAAATAAGACATCTGAACCAAGTGCGCCTCAGGCAAACTTCAACATTCCCATTTTTTGGGGCGTGCACTGCTCATCGCTCATTTATAAGCAAACGGCGTTTTTAGAAAAGACAACTTGATGTTTTTGCCGAAAGTAGACGGATGGTGGAATTCGGTGATGGTGTGCCTCTCCTCAGGAAGTGTAATATAAAAAACTGGAGGTGGGTCTGGCGGTAATTCCCTTAGCGGCGGTAATATTGTACGTACAGATGCTAAAAATTCAGTTTTGTGTGTTTCTCAAGGAAGTGTAATACAGAAAACTCTAAATGGTATCCGGAAAAAGCGCCGGAAGGAAAAAAGCCTCGGTAGGAAACAAAGCTCCAGTGGAAAAAACTCCGGTAGGAAAAAAGCCCCGCTTTGCCTTGTAGCTTCATATAGGGAGCACTATTCATATATTTGACAACAGCATGTTTAGGTAAACTAAACGCTATTGTGCTAAGCTATAAATTTGACCTAACATTTGCGAACTTGGGTTGCAAAAGCCTCTGAAATGGGTTTTGTGAGGAAGCAAAGAGCGTAATGGGAGGACTGACGAGAACCTAGCTTCAAAAAGGAACGTCATCAACGACGTCAACATCGACGAACGATCCCGCTGAGCAGCCTATGAGTATTTTATCAATTTTGCCTGAAAAATTATTGTCAATTGCGAATTTCATCCATTAAGCACACGAATAAAGTAAGGAAATATAGCTACACAAATAGAGCAATAAATTATTTACTATGATTAATAGATATTCAAAACTTTAAATCTCCGTTTTCATAAAAATAGGCGATATCACTGGGGAAAAAAGAAGGGACATACAGTATGACGATAGACACGTAGAACCCATGCACGAGGGTGTTCCCACATTGGATCAACGCGCATGGGAACAGCCAGTCGGGAAAGAAGAGGAAGAACAAATGGAAGAGAGATCAATGGGAGCAAATGATGGTAAGGAAACAAAATTGGAACGAAAGACAGACGTCCCTAAGACCTGGCTGATGGCTAAGCCTCTAAGGTAAGCGTAAATAAGGCCCCTGGGGTCACTGGGGTCGCTGCTCCCTATAACATAGGATGGGCAAAGCTAAACTAACCTAACCCTATGGCCCATCCTACTATTATTATTATTATTGTTAAATTACACCAGACTGGCGACGTAGGAACGAAGAAACTCCATGAGGTTAACAAACCCCCACGCAAACAGCCCAGCGGGTGAAGAAAACAAAAAAATAAAAAATAAAAAAAAGAAGATCCGAGATCACAGAATAGCTCTGTGTACAGATCGTTTAAAGCTGCCAATACCAGCACCAGCAAAGACAGAGCCATCAAGACCATTCAAAACATACACGATGGAAAAAACGAACGGGAATACTGGCCCATACGGCATTGTAACGGTTCCAAGGCAAACTCATGAAGAGCACCAATTCGCCAAGTATACCTCACCCGAACAAATGGATCCGGAAGAAACTCAGACAGTGGAAGACTGGGGCAGTTATTAATTTTATACAAAAAACATACCCCACCTACTCTGCGACGATGCGCCAGATCACAAGGCACAACACCACCCAGACTGAACGCACATCGACGAACCACTTTGTCTAGCAAACACAGATGGCAATCGGCAGCAGAACCCCAGACTACAGAGCAGTACTCCAGAAGAGGGAGGACAAAGCAATTAAAGCAGCGATGTGTCAATTCTACTGAGCCAAATACCCTCCAAGCACGCCTCACAAAACCAATTTTCTGCGATGCACGTGAGGCAACCGAACGAATGTGGGGCTCAAACGTCAACTTTTTATCAAAATTGACACCCAAGATTACCAAGTCATCAACCACAGGAAGTGATACATCATCCAGCATGAGTGCAGGAAAAGGAGGTCCCACTGTACGCGACCTGGACACGAGCATGGTCTTAGTCTTGCCCGCATTTAGCCTCATCCCCCATCTAGAACACCAGGAATCAATCATTTCCAAATCATGCTTAATAGATTCTGAAGCCTCTAATCTATCACTAGGCTTATCGATAACAACCAGCAAAGAAACATTATCAGCGTAACCAACAAGTAAAATATTAACAAGATGGAACAGATCCGCCGTATATACAATGAACAACAAAGGGCCCAGAACACTAGGGACACCAGAAACCAAATCCAAAAACTCACTCCTCTTCCCATCAACAACTATATATTAATGTCTGTCAGATAAAAATTGACTAATTACCGCGAGAACTGAACCACCAATACCCATTAATCTCAGCTTATGGAGCAACCCAAGGTGATTCACGCGATCAAAAGCAGCACTAAGGTCAAGCTGTACCAGCCTTGCCTCCGACCCCTGAAGGGGGGGGGGGTCAATGAATAATTTTCAATGGAAAATTGCGGTGGAGGCTGGTGAAAACTCTCTCAGCACTAGAGGCAAAATCAGGGCCGGTTTGGCTGCTGATTTATCTTCTTCAGACTGAAGCCTTATTTACACTTCATATTCATTTACAGTGCACTTCAGAAAACATATTTAAACATATAACCGTAGCTGTTCGACTTATTTCATTCATTCTCCCGCTCCTGACTGGCCAGCTACGTTGAGTTGTATCCATAGACAAAACACAGTAAAATTGATAGTCGTCAACTACTGGAAAAGTTCAAGCAATAACTATGCCTATGGTTTCTCTCGCGTCAAGAAATAAACACTACTTACATTTTTGGTTAGGATTGATAACCCAATATACGAAGGCGAGAGGTCCGACCTTCAAATATTTCCACTCGTCAGTGTGACGTTATTTAGCTACATATGCGATCACTGCTAAGTTTTATTATAGTCCCTTTGAGTCCTTCCGTTACACATTTTGCTTCCTGGGCCTATAGGACAAAAATTGCTAGTATACGATAAGTTAAGTAATTGCACAAGGATTGAAAACCATTAGGCAAGGTTTAGGTGGGCGAGGCCTGGTTTTGTTTAAATCGCAGTTATAAAATACGTTCAGGTCAAGTAAGCTGAGCTTAGGTGAAGTTAGGTTAGGCTAGGTGAAGTTAGGTTAGCTTCAATTTAGTTAGTAGCTAGATAATATTATATCAGAATAAGCATAAATTTTGTTAGATGTGGTTAGATTAGGCTACGTTCAATTAGAAAAGCTAGACTAGGTTACGCAAAGTTTCGTTAAGTTAGGGAAAGGGGAGGTAAATGCACCATAGTATAAATTAACTTATTTTAATACAACTTACTCGAACATAGCTAAGTTCGTGTAATAAAAAGCGCATTAGGAGATAGGCGGGGCTTTTTTCCTACCGGGGCTTTTTTCCTCCCGGGGCTTTTTTCCTACCGGGGCTTTTTTTCCTACCGGGGCTTTTTTTCGGGTGGCTTTTTCACGGGTGGCTTTTTCCTACCGGGTTTTTTCCTATACCCCTGTAAATGTATGTACTGGCTATTCAATTTCTAGAAGTTCATGGATTGACGGAATTTAGCAATTGATTACTGCATGGTGTAAATATTTATTAGGGAAAATGTTCTATGTAAAACAGTTGCTTGTTCTGATGGCGCTTTTCAGTAGAGTTAGCTAAAATGTATTGACGGCTGAATGCACATCAGCGCTGGTAAATTTCTCAGGCAAAGGTACAAACTGTGGATTATTCTGGTACTGATTGGCAAGTTTTAATTTATTGCTGGATGATAGAAATGAGCTGTACGTCCGGTGCTTCTCAGTAAACCTAGGGTCCTCGCGGTGGCCACAGCACGCAGCATAACATAACCTCCGAGACAAGTGTCTGAAAGGCACTTATCGGCGAACAGACATCGCTCGTAGGTCACGTCCAATTGGATGCACGAGCAGACTCCAAGCTGTCGCTTATGCAGTACCGCTTCCGCTTCTCAACACCAGGCTGTAATGTATGCATACAGACAACTCAAGTTGGTTCTGGTGGCGTCTTGCAGTAAATAATGTTTCCTTCGACAGAGAAAATGGTAAATTTATAAATTATTCTAGATGATTGTTTTCTCAGTAGAGTGAATTAAGGTGGCATGAAGAGGGGATACTTTGTCCGCTTAGGGTAACTTTGTCCGCTTAGGGTAACTTTGTTCGCTTAGGGTAATTTTGTCCGCTTTGGGTAACTTTGTTCGCTTAGGGTAACTTTGTCCAGCTAGTTTTCTCAAACTGTAAAAAGCCGAGAGTGTCTAGGAGTTGTTGTTCCAGCGGTATCTGAAGCGTGCTATTTACAGGAACAACTCGTGCATCTGTTCATTTTATATAACTTGAAAACAAGCAACTGGACAATGTTATCCCTTACGGATCCAGTAGCGCCAGTCTACCGTAGCAGGTCGAAGGGAGGACTTTGGGTGATGCATTAATGTTAGCGTAGGCGCGTGACTCTTACGTCACTGGACGTTATTGTCCCGTCTCAACCCCAGCGGCTAAGCATCTTATAGGAATACTGGGTTTCTGTATTGTGGCTAGAGCAGCTCACCGTCTAAATCTCTTCGATATACTTGTAGTGCTGTCGTAAAACGATTGCTTAGCAATTTCCAGGCTGGAGCTCCCTCATCCACCCGTATTTTTAAAGTAAGGTATTTACGTGACGAAACTGTGTACATAACCTACCACCCCAACTGTCCCCAAGCAACCTACATCTATTTCTTACTTTTCTGTCATGCGATATATTCAGGGTTGTGGTACCGCCCACTTTGGGAACCACCGACTGAGCTCAGCCCCAACACTCGCACCGCTGTGCGGCAGTCGCCTTATTCCCTCCCAATCGCTGATCATTTTCGAGCGTTTCTGATTATTGCATCAGTCCGTGAGGTCGTTGTGCCTCATCCTCTAGATTATCTGCTCGGAGTTTCTATTGGCAGACGGCTCGCACAATAGGCGCGGGATGCTTGATGCTCTCTTCTGATAGACACACGATTGGCCTGACCAGGCAGGCGTGGAATTAACCCCGTCTTTTGTTAGATATTCCAGCCAAATTACACTAAGCGCAGATTGGCTTATCGACTCTTGTTGTTGAACTAGTGAACTTGGCTGGATGCGCGAGGTATGGACAGTTGGATATATTGACAGAGGGACATCCTGCGCAGATGGATAATTGTGTAACTGCTGAGACCTGTGGCGAGGCTCAGGAAGTGAGCCTAGCAAGATGAGGTATGAACATCTGAAGAAATTGTCACAAGCGTTAATGGATCTGCTCTGAATAATGAAGTAACATTCATAGTTTTTAAGTAAAGATTATAATCTAGATGTGAAGAGTGGTAAATGATGACGATTTACACAGCGTGAAATGTTTGTTGGATTGTGACTGCATTCAAATAAAAAATCGTAAGCTGTTCTACATCTTCGCATAAATACACTGCATCACCAGCCAATAAATGCAGCATAGATTAATATTAATTCTGTAACTGGAATCAGAGCTTGCCGTATAGAGAACATAAATTAATACCCTACCAAAATTCAAGGCCGCCGCAGAAGCTAAAACTGTACGTCAGCTGCTGAGCGGTGCCGCGACGTCCTTAAATTTGGTTAGAATAGAGATCGATTCAGTAACTGTAATCCCATCGTGAATGAAGTCTGGATGAACTGTCATATATTTGATTTCTTGAGTTTGCTTATTAAAAGTGATTATAATAAAAATTACTAGAGCACTCTGAGAGCGCATACCACCGCCAAGCGAGACAACGGTAGTAAAAATTTCAATTTGGCTCTGAAACCATAATTTTCTTTGTATAAACTCCAAATCTAATCATATGTGCCTTTTGATAGTAATAACAGCTTGTGCAATTTTCTTGAAAATTCGTTCATAACTTTTTGAGTTATGCTGCTTACAAACGTTATAACAAACATGAGTCAAACATACAAACGAACGAACCGATCTGCACCAAAATTAATCATTTATGCCTTTCAACATTACTAACAACCCCTATGAATTTCATAAAGATCCATTCATTATTTTTTCAGTTATTGTGCTAACAAGCATAAAATTAAAAACAGTGACAAACGAACGAACGAATGAACAAACGGATCATTACCAATATTTGGTCATTTACTCTTTGTTATATACCTAACAACTCATGTTAATTTCATAAAAATCCATCCATAACTTTTTAAGTTATGGCATTGAGAAAACTGAGGCAGACAAGCAAACAAACAAATGGATGAACATATCTTCACTAAAAGTTGATCATCTGTTCCTCCTAACATACCTAATAATCCATGTAAATTTCGTCCAAATCGGTTCGTAACTTTTTGAGTTATCTTGGTGACAGACAGAAACACAGACAAACACGGCGAAAACATAACCTCCTTGGCGGAGGTAATAATACATGCTCTGAATTAAGTACTCATGGAAACACTACTTGATACGCATAGAAACATTACATGGTACACAAGGGATTGTAGCTGATTTTTAGATTACAAAAACAAAGGAGATATCGCAGTGGTCTTTCATTCTACACCTCCCTACGTCCCTTTGTTAGGCCTCCGGCAGGCAACAGTATATAACGCTGCAATAGTAGATATCTACGGTATTTGATCGCTTGTAGCCAACGCCATGCATGACGGATATTTAGTTACGGGTTGCTGGAATTTTCAATCCTGATTTACAGGATCAAGGCACATTTTGTTGTTCTGACTCTGAGACAATCGGTATAGTTTTGAACAAATATTAAATAGGCACCAGTTGACCTAGGCACATTCTTTAATCTGCAGGATATGCCGTTACAAGCAACGCGCTAGAGCGCGATGAATTTTTTTAGCGTTACACAGAAGCGAGTTACAGTGTATGGGGTAAAAACTGTATATCAGCATTTATTTTACAATTCGATTCAAAATTTTTCCCCGCCTTCCTAAAAGTTATTAAACAGTCATGATTCAAATCTTTAACACGATTAGGGAACAGAATTTTGTTAGTGCATAAAATAGTATACTAAAATTCGTTTCAACGTTTCCTCTTGACACTTCAGTCATCTTCAGATTTCTAAAAGTATAAAAGTGGTCATCTGCAATAATAACTAGAACGCCTTGGTGGCGTAAGACCATCACCCTCAGTAGAGGGCAAATTCAGCGAAGTCATTTTTGCTGAACAAGGCTAGGGCACAGCCGCATTCCTTCTCAGAGAAAAGCTTTTCAATGATAACATAAGAAAACAAGGCTGCGGCGCTGCGTTCACCTGTGTACGTTCTTAATAATAACATAAGAAAAATAGGAGGCCTCGTAGCGCGGGACAATCTGCCGCGGTTTAGGAAAAGTCAACGCCGTCATTTTTTATGGCCAGATAGGTTTAGTTTTTGGCATGGGTCACATCTAGGTCAACCAACCAAACTCCCTGCAAAAAAATTGTGAAGATTGCTCAACTCTTTCGACCACTTATTGGGTGGACAGACAAAATACAGAAATATATACAAATATATCCATATACTTTAATCTTCAACGAAAACATTATCACCTCTCTCACTTTGTTCGCTGGTGATAATAAGGAGAACAATAAATGCACTTGATCTATTGGTGTTACTGTGGAGTAGAATTTATAAAATATGATTATTGCACAGTAGAAAACAGGTACTTGAATGAAATTTGTACAAGTTTCAGCTATTAGGATTCTCACGAAACCACAGCTCTGACCACCACTGTTGCTGTGAACGAAATGACGGTCGCCCGTTGGCCGCCTGCCACCCTTTCACGCATCGTTGAAGAATGTTTTCGTTAGTATAGTCTAAGGAAATTGGTACCTTGGTCGTATTTTACATTTAAAAAGGGATTTTCTTGCTTTATTAAAATTGCTTCGGCTCTCTTCAAATCTATAATATTATGAATACGAAATATGATAGAAAAATTGTTAATTACAGGGTCTCTGCGGGTGGAACACTAATATGATGCTCGTATGCGTAACGCGAGTTGATAGTACTCGGGCTGTACCTATATTGTTCGCATTGTTTTGCCTCGCATTATTGTGAATGAAAAATGAAATTTGATATTTTCGAGCAGCGTGATAGTATCACATACCCTAATAGAAATATTTTAGGCCAACAGTCGATATTTATGGATGGTCTCTCCTCTCGATGGCAGTTGGTTCACTACAATAACTTTTTCGATGTTATCGTAGCTAATTCCGTCCAGATGAGCAACGCAAGGTGCAAGTTTTTTATTTCTACTTCGAGAGAATTCTCAACGGCAAGAAGCTAAAATCATACAACAGCTTCAGAGGCGACCCAGAATTTTGTTAGGGTGCCAGTTTCTGGCAGTGTCATGCAATGGTTAAAACTATGATTTGTATATACTAATGATAACAAGTATGAGGTGATGTATAACAAAAATTCTAACAAGTAATGATAAAGATGCTATCAGCAAAACCAAAGTTAAAAATAAAAGAAAAATGAGCGCTTTATTACCTCCGCCAAGGAGGTTATGTTTTCGTCGGGTTTGTATCTCTGTCTGTCACAAAGATAACTCAAAAAGTTATGGACGGCTTTTGATGAAATTTACAAGGATTGTTAGGTATGTTAGGAGGAACAGTTGATGAACTTTTGGTGAAGTTCCGTCCATCAGTTTGTTTGTTTGTTTGTTTATCAGCCTCATTTTTCTCAATACCATAAATCAAAAAGTTATGGGCAATTTATGAAATTTTCATGAGTTGTTAGGTATATACAAAGAGTAAGTGACCAAATCTGTTCGTTCGTATGTTTGTTGCTGTGCTCGGTTTTATGTTTGTTAGCACAATAACCCTAAAAGTTTAGAGTGAATCTTTATGAAACTTACAGAAATTGTTAGTAATATTGAAAGACTTGAATGATAAAATTTTGGTGCAGATCGGTTGATTTGTTTCTATGTTTGAGTTGTGTTTGTCATAATGTTTGTTACGCAATAACTCAAAAAGTTTTCAATGGATCTTTATGAAATTTGCAGGAGTTCCTAAAAATGTTAAAAGATATAAATTATTAAATTTCGGTGCAGAATTGTTGGTTCGTTTGCATGTTTGACTTATGTTTGTCATAATGTTTGTTAGCGGCAATAGTAAAAAGTTATGGAAGGATCTTAAAAAAATTGCAGAAACTCTTAATACTACTAAAAGGCACAAATTATTAGATATTGGAATTTCAGAGCTAATTTGAATTTTTCGTTGCCGTTGCCTTACTTGGCGGAGGTATGCGCTCTCAGAGGGCTCTAGTTACGCTATAGATCTATTGTGTTGACTAGTACTGCAACCACGTACATATACAATCATCCAAGTCAGGTATATCAGTGGAGATGCTACCTTCGTCGAAGAAAACATACATTGGATAAAGAAATACGTCAATGAAAGTATTGAAGAAGGCACTTTGAGCTGCTAATGCTGCTGCTAATTAAAGGAAGAGTAACAAAGATGAGAGGATTAAAATGATAGCATCTTCCGTTCGACCATGAAGGCGATATTCCTTGCAAAATCTGAAAGCTTCATTTTAGAAATTACTAGAAGCGCTGACAATAAAAACGGTCATATTACAGAGCAAGTTAATAAAAAATAGTACGAGATACCTAAAGGGAGGATATCCGTGGTATAGAATAAATAAATTAGAAGTAACTGATACGCCGAGCCGGTAAGTGTAGCAACAAACCGGATGCGTTGCGAAGCGAAAGATCGAGTAAAGAGAGTGCTGGATAAGATGAAAGCTTGTATCTTTCGTATAGAAGTAGGTAATAACTATAAATTTGAGAAGTTACTGAAAAAGTGACCTTGGAAGTGTCGTAGAAAATGATGGAACGTCAAAGTGAATGCAAGAAAGACTGCTATGTGAGATTAGCGCACGGACAGCCATGGGATACAATCACGAAAAATTTTCGAATGTACCCAAAAGGTGAACTTGAAAGCGTGAAATTGTGTAGTTTTATTTACTGACTTGCTGACGATCAATGCCAGAACATGTAAAGCCTTGCGTGCTTGTTAGTTCAGCCAGCAGGCTGTGCGCTGATAATGATCTAGTGAACCTGTCCCACAGGAGAAGAGCAGCAGAGCTATGCATATTTTATAAGGTGTACAATAATGAGAGGCATTGGTTATATTCTTCTCTCCCTGCCCTCAAGGTTTTTAGAAGAGCGACTCGTGCTGCGTGCGGAGCGCGCTCTTTCACTTTGGATGCTGTCAGATGTCGAACTAATCAGTTCTGTCGGTGCTTCGGGCCCTTGTCGGCTAAGGTTTGAAATTTGTTGCCGGCATCGGCCTTTGGTCGTATTGGCTTGCAGGCGTTAAGTCAGCTGTGAATGGTTTTTTGCTGGATTTTCTTTAGCAGCGTTTGGGCTTCCTGGTGTTGCAAGATGCTTCATTTGGGTTGTATTACCCGTCCGTGAGAGCTCAGGCGTGAAGTTTTAATAATAATAATAATAACACGTCTGAACAGACTTTTTACTTGTCTTTACGCAATGTACAATAAACTGCTACAAATTTATTTGAATATGTGTTTTTATTTAGATGAGCATAACACCAGCTGGACCTCATCCGAATGTTCCACAAGCAAGTATGATGACAAATACGGACAAATGGAAAAAGTGGAAATGGAGAATGGAAAAAATTGTTAAATGCAAGGAAAAGTCGGCATATGTGGAATGCAATTTTCATATCTCTATTTCAGAGCAACACAATTAACGATAATGAAAGAAATGAACTTGAAGATATGTTTTCCCTCAATGAAATATTTAGAACCTGTCATCGACAAATGTCTAAATAGAATTTATTACTTCATAGTTCCTCAACGAAAAGAAAGGCACCCTTAAAGTCCTCTTTTTTCACTACCTGAAAAGCGTCGATAGAAAATAATAAAACTTTTGCCCCAACTGCTGGCATAGAATTTGGGTCTATCTATTCTACAGCAGTAAGGCAAATAAACTTAATATTTTATTCTACCTAACCCTTCCCAGAAAGTGTTACTTTAATAAACTAAAAAAAACATCGTTGAGTAGACCTCTCCAAAGGCGTCATTATACCGCAGCTTATTGATATTCCTGTTTACCGTAGTTTTTCCTATCTATAAATGTATTGTGTATATCCTAAATTTTATTCCCTTGCGTACATTGCAATACATGGAAGGAAGTTTAGAATCTTTCCGTTTTGTTGAGGTCAGTAAATCCACAATAGGTGCTTGGGTGGGCGCATGTATAGTATATATGTATAACTGCATGTATACATAGGCGGCAAAAATACTTTCCTCGTATTTGTAAAATCCCCATGTGCATCCATCTTAAATATTATCGTTCAGGATCTTGAATAATTTTCCGATATCAGACTAATTTTGTCTGCTAAATCTACTTTATCTACAGCTTCGTACGCAACGGATCACTTCACGATCCCTTCATGGGCTTCATTTCTTATACCAGCATGCAAATCAACGACATTGAACTTTTTTAACCCCTTTAAATTTGGGTGCCAGAGCATTTCTCTCTCAAAATCCACCGTTCCATAGACCTGGAGCTTATTAAAATTCACACTTTTTCCTTCACATAAGCATTAATTTTGGCTGTTTGATGTACAGTAGGCTATTTAATTCCATGTGCGCGGCTACTTTCTCGTTAGATGCTCAGTGACATGGACAGTTATTTCTACGTTCAAGGGCATATACAGAATGTGCTAGATCTGTTTTTTTTTTGCGTATGTGTGTGTCTATGCATGGACACTTTTTCTCTATGCCCGGGCAAAAGTCCGGTTACTCTACAATTTTCTATGCTTGTGATCAACCTAGAACAGCAAAAATAAGTTTCACACCAACTTAACATCAATATTTTTGCTTCCATTGTTCATCTTGCGCTATTTACAGCTAAAAGTAATTGTCTCAAAGGATCAGTTATAAGTACTTACGGCGGAGAGCTATTTTTAAACGTAAAGTCGATCATCCACTTGCAAGAAAATAAAGATTCACAAGACTTTTCAAGGACGCGATATTGTCTTGTATATTGTATCATACGATAGCCTGGTAACCAATTAACTTCCGAAATTTCTCCTACTTATCTGTGCTAATATAGTGTTTGTTAGATGCGTTTCCCTAGAGTTGCGAGGTAGATTTCTCTATTACTGCAAAATTGGCAGCTTTTTATCTGTATCCACGAGTGCAGGAGGGCTGAGGTGATAAGGCCAATCCTCTAGGCTCACTGACACGGCAATCTTCACTATCGGCAGCTAATCCTGCCAGCCAATTAAGAGTCAGTAAAGCGGTCTTACTGTTACTGATTGCTGAAAATATTGTCAGTGTTATCACTAACCTACTGGATATTTTACCTGCGCATTGTTTTTCTGGGTATTCTGGCAACACTGTGTCTGACCACCTGGATATTTTGACAGCAATGTTTCTGATAAGGTGGATTTTTTCATGCAACTGTGTCAAACGATGTAGACGAATATTTTGGTAGCATCGTGTGTGACTTGCTGAACATTTTTTGGCAGTATTGTTCAGGTGAATGATTTTTTTTTCAATTTTTTAGTTTAATTACTGTGATATGTTGAATAATTTTCACGCTTTGAAGCTAAATAATTATTGTTTTAACGCTATGAGGACCTAAATGCTTCGTTTACGACACCTTAAACAATGCTTTTCGTACGAGAACCCGACGGTTTATTTGGTCCTTGTTGAATTGAACGGGCTTATGAACGTTAGGGTTGTGACTTTGCAAAGTAGGCACGCATATTCTGTCCAAAAAACTATGAAAATAAAAATTCAGTCATACAATTGAACTGAATATGCGTTCATTTTTTGCAAAGTCACAACGCTACTTATCATATTTTTCAAATTGTATCTGTCAATCATCTTAGGAATGACTATTTCAAAGTGAAACAGTGTCTAATACTAACAGCTTTTACAAAGTTCTTAGCGATTTTTATGTTTTATGTTCCTGTTGGAGTACTGTAGAAAAGACAATACCGAAATGAAAAGGAGTGACACTCGTATGAACATGAAATGCAATAAGTAGTAACAGTAAGTCGTAGTCCAGCGTAGTGCCGCCATCACTTGTTCTTCTTCGTACGATACGGGGGTCGCACTTGGGCGCTCCAGCTGAGGGACCTGAGCTCGCCTGCATGCTCGTGTCTGGACATGTTCATTGTTGCTACGGGAGATGTCACTTACCTACGCCTCATAATATCTATCCATTTTTTAGGCGGAATTCTGAATTTTCATTAAAGAAGCCTCCTGAACAGTAATAAGCACAGGAGACAGTGGGGGTTTTCCTGAGGTGCTAATTTTGTACCGTCATTTATAATGACGGTCCAGGCCACTAGCATATATGTATATAGCAGAAAGGCCCCCTTATTATGCAGAAGGTGAATTATGAAACCTATACATCAAATGCAAGTAACTGTATATACCAGGGAAAATAAAGTTGTCGGTCACCAACTAGTGACTTTTGGTTAAAAGTGCGTATTTTTCCATCAGTCAAAAGATGATAAATTTTTTAGGATATCCGGGTAATTTATATTTATTTATTCATATTAATATTTATTTATACTGAGGGACAAAAGTATTTGACCAAAATAAATATGATGTTGAATCTTTGATATTTAATAGTATATTTTGAATAAATTAGTTTGGAAACTATTCTAGAACGTTCACGAAACGTCTCGAAACAAATGCAATGTAAACAAAAAGCAGCCGGCGCAATCATTACCTCTCTAGACCTCATAGAAGTCGCACACACTTTCACTACAATGCCTAAAGTTAAAGAAATCCCTGAAGCTACTCGTAAAAGGATAATTCAACTTCGTAGTGAGGTTACTTATAGAATAATAGCAGAACGTGTCAAAGTTCTTTTTTCAACGGTTGGAGCAATAGTCCACAAGCATCAAGTGACTGGGACGGTCTCCAACCTGCCAAGAGCTGGAGCTCAGCGTAAGATCATGGGTCGTCCTCGGCGCTACATGCTACGTAAGGTGACTAATGACACCATGACAACTCTTGCTGACCTTCAGAGTGAACTGGCGTCTCAGGAACTGCATGTCAGCAGGAAAACTATTGTTAGGGAATTGAACCGTACTGGCATTCATTCCTACACTCCTCGCATTTGTGGAGAAGATTGTCGTTTTGTACAGTTCTCGGCGAATTGTAAACGGTTTCTGGTGGACCTGTTTCCTTTACTCAAAACCTTTCCCCAATATACCAGACTGCTTTGATTTTATCTTGAAAAAGGCTGAAACGAAGCTCGGCATGTATGGAGAAAACGTGGTACTGCCTATGACCCCAAGAACACCATCCCCACTGTGAAGCATGGATGAAGCAGCATCATGGTGTGGGGTTGCTTTACTGCCCATGGTGTTGGGATCTTCAAATCATTGATGGCAAGATGAATAGTTTCATGTACAGGGAGATGTTAGAGAAGAAGATGCTTCGAAGTGCCAAAAAATTCTACGGACGGCGCAGGTGGACCTTCCAACAAGACAACGACCCCAAGTATATTGCGAATTTAACGAAGGAATGGTTTCAAAAGAAGAAAATGAATGTTCTTGCATGGCTTAGCCAATCACCGGACCTTGAACCAATAGAAAATTTGTGGCATCATTTTAAATTTCGTGTCCACAAACGGTGTCCCAAAAACCTTACAGAATTAAAGGTTATCTGCGTGGAAGAATGGAAAAAAATACCGTCAAGTGAATGTGAAAAGTTAATTTCCAGCAATAACAATCGTCTCCATGCTGTTATTGCCAATAAAGGTGACGCCACCAAGTACTAATGTCATAATTTTTTTTGGTCAAATACTTTTGTCTCTCATTACTTTTGCTTGTGTTAAATTTTCTTGTCATAAGTGCACATTTGACTGTTCTGTTTAATTATTCTATTATATATATTTATATATGTTAAATAAACTTCCTGTATTAATTATCCTAAAGCAATCCCTAAATTTTTTAAAATACATAAAAAATAGAGTTCTGCAAATACTTATGTCTAGGCACTGTATGTTGGCATTTAGACTGAGTTGACAGTCAAGTAGAAATATAGCTAGACCGTCAAGTTGGGCATATTTGCAATTATTTTTGCTGCAAGTAGTAGCATAGGGTGGCTACTTTCAGAATTCGACGGGTGCCACGTACCTTGGCACCTTTGGGCAGTTTGTTTTATTGACGTCATCAGCCACGCCTACCTTTTCGTATACATTTTCATTGTGACTTATCTAGTTTTTTGAATTAACAAACGTATCATGTTTGGTATCTAATTAAAGCTTATGGCAAATAGAACGTAAATATAAAGGTTAAAAGAGATAAAACACAAGTAGAGGTCACCTATAGGTCATTTAAGGTCCTACAAAGTCAAATGCTGTCGTTAACACAACTGGACTTTGAATTAAACGTGTAGCACATCATGCTTGGTGTGAAATCGAATCATTTTATTGCACGAAATAAAACTACATGTCTTAGATAGTTTACTACAAAAAATAGATCACTTCAAGAATGTGGAGGTCATACAAATATAAGGAATGTATCATTTGCCGGTTCCGGTACACGATGGTGTTTCAGAATAGAGCCGCCTGCAATATGGCTTCTGAAACACAGGTTCAATCTTTAGAGACAAGCATTCAACCGTGAAACTCGCACGGACGTGCCCAACCGCAAAAACAAGAGGACGACCTAAACGAAGAGAAGCTCCCCCCTATCCATAGTACCCATTACAGAGAGGGCATTCCCTCGCTGGATTACGAACCCAAGGCGCTGCCGGAAAAAGTACCCAGCTCTCTTATCTCGTGAGACTGAAATTAGACGCCTCGAAAGCTCCTTGATGAAATCAACAGTCCCTGGGCCTAAGGGGCCACCTATACAATGAATTCAATTCAGCTTGCTGCTAGAATCTACTATATAATAATTCACGTCGTGTTTTTATTTATTTATTTATTTATTTACATATTTATATCTTTCCTGTCACGCTCTATGGGAATAAGATAGGAGAAAATTCAGATTTCATTCAAATGGCGAAAAAAAGTTGGTACCTTGGAATAGTTGAGTGTA
>LQNS02278097.1:22459140-22476216 GCA_001587735.2 Parhyale hawaiensis
CATAACTTTAGTTATTTAATGAACTTGGCACTCGCTGGTAACGATCATAATCCAGCTCGGTCTGTGCTCCCAGCATCTGTGCCACACAGAGGCCCCAAAGCTCTTGTCTCCGAGTGAGTGAGGCGCTGGCTTATTTTTCTCATACAGTCTCGCGGTAACGCTAACATATAGCCGACAGTACGAGGGACGTATGAAAAGTTTTAGGCTTTAGAAAAACTAAAAAGGATAAGGGATTTTTATTTTTTTATTTTCCAACTTTCAGCTATTGTGGAATTTCAAAATTTAGCTAGAATATAACATAAGGTTGTGCTTAAAAAGAAAAAAATAGCCGTACGTGTGACCGTACATCAACGCTTCCTTTACAGTGTTGTTTGAAAATTTTCATACACGCATCGTATTTGCCGCGCAGGCTTCAAAATTAGTGTCTCGGAGTGAATGAAGCCCGGGCATATTTCTGTTGGGGAGTGTTACGGTAGCAATAACGCCATATGTATATACTGTAGGTGGGGGTTCTCTTGCGCGGACGGTTCCTGTTAGCTCTCGCGGGCTGTCCGGCTTGAATGGATCGGATTCCTTTGAAAGGCCGGGGCAATGCGATGCCGCTGCGGACTAACCCGTTATCTTCGCGGGCCGCACGGCGCTGGTGCTAAGCGGCCTGTAGTGCTTGGCCGTAGCGGCTAGTTGCCTGGGCTAGCGCGGGGGTCGCTCCTAACACGGCAGACTATCGGCCAACCCTGAAAAGACCAAGCCGTAGTGGTTCCGCTAATGCATCAACGAAGGGATCCTAGCAATACCTGGGAGCGCTGTCTACGCTGCATTCAGTCTGTGAAGGTAAACCAGTAAACGTTCCTGGTCATGTCTCAGATTGCGACAACGTACTTCCTGACAAGTTACCTACTCATGTCTAACTTGTCCTTCGGGAGGTGTATAGCGTTCAAAGATAGCAAAGCAAAGCAAGTCACCCGGAGCTGCATTCGCAAAATTGCATAGTAGTCCGCTTTTGGTATACCATCACAAGTGAACCACTACGACCTTTTTATTTAATTCTATACGCAATAGTTCGTTTGCAATAATGTATAAGTGGATTTTTCTTAATTTACTATTCAAAATGATACATGTTTAGATACAGTGATCAACATTATGTGAGAAGTAAAAGGGAAAACTAGCAGTTGAAGCGGTGACTCAGCTTGCTTGCAAACGCGCCCTCACCAACATCATGTCGCGCCGCCGCTACCTGGGTGCGCTATCGTCTCTCACGACGGAGATATGTGCGTGTTTGTGTACGCAGATCGTGTGCGCATCAGCGGCGTTGAAGTTGGTGCGCCACGCTGCTCGTTGTATCGCTGATTAAGTTGGGTTAGGTTAGGTTAGGTAAGGTTAGGTAACGTTAGATAACGTTAGGTAAGGTTATGTAAGGTTAAAGAGGTTAGGTTAGGTTGGGTTAGGTAAGGTTGGGTTAGAAGGTTAGGTAAGGAGGTTAGGTTAGGTTAGGTTAGAAGGTTAGGTAAGGAGGTTAGGCTGGGTTAGGTTTGCCTAGGTAGTGATTATTTTAGTGGTGGCGCGCGCAGGAAAGCTTACGTGAACGCAAAATCGTCGTGAGAGACGATAGTGCTACCTAGGTTGTAGGGTAACTAAGCCATTTCTGCCAGTGGAGACCCGACGTGGCCTGACACTATATACCGTTTGTTAGAGTAGGTCGATCTCGCTGCGGAGTTATTGGATAAGGTAGGATAACATGACATCAGTCCACAAAAGCTGTTCACCGCACCCCTAGTCATTAAAAAATATTTCTCCGTCTGAGGAGACTTCCTTTTTTTTATATAGAATAAGCAGCCTCTAAATTCCATAGCAACGTTCTTAGTAACAGCGCTGAGGACAAGCCAAATCTATGAAAAGTTAAGTGCAGATAAATTTCTAGGACTCATCATAAAGAGCATCACAAGTGGACAAATTGTCAAGATGCATCACAACAAAGAGCATCGCGGTCAGATTCATTACCATGACAGGATGTGACATAACAGAGCATCGCGGTCAGATTCATTACCATGACAGGATGTGACATAACAGAGCATCGCGGTCAGATTCATTACCATGACAGGATGTGACATAACAGAGCATCGCGGTCAGATTCATTACCATGACAGGATGTGTTATACCACAGCATCGCGGTCAGACCTTGGCTCATGTCCGGAAGCACAACAGCAGCAAACAACATCGCCGTCACAACATCCAGAAACAAAAAGCTGCACCCCGTCGGCCAGGGCCGAGCTGCATGCCTCCTGTCAGGATGAGGAGGGGCAAGCAACATTGAGGTCACGCGCACCTAAATAGAGAAAGCGGTATGCAAAAAAAAGAGAGCGGCCTGGCGTGGAAAGTGCAGAAAGTCCGTAGACATTTGGGCCTATCACAACGCAGGTTATGCATGCTGATGGAGGTACACGACCGGTGCCTCTCATCTGACGTTTGTCGTATTTTTGTTTTGTTGCTGAGTAGAAAAGCGAGAAAGTGTTCGCAGTGCACAAGCGTAAATCTAACCTTCGCATCATTAATTTTTTTCTCTCTTTTTATCGTACGCTCACTTTTCTTTATGCTTTATACAAATCCAATCTTCGCGACCTATTTTCTTTCTTTACGCGTCTATTCGTTAATAATCATGGGACTTCTTTTCCTGACTGTGAGCTCAGAGGTGTTCTGCTGAGCAAATGAAAAGAGTAATGCAGTCAATTTCTTTTGAAAAATTGGCATGAAAATCCATAATTAGCAATGAAATCGTACGTAAGCTATACAACAGTGAAATAGGAGAAAAGCTATTCATATGAAAGATGCTGAAGCGCGTTAAAAAATATTATAATTGAAGCAACGTTTTTTGAAGAAAGGTCACACATTGTATTTGATATACTTTACTCTATTCTCAAAACTAAATTGGCAAATACTTAGCACGCGTACAATTTTGCATACATAAAATATTTCTCCCCAGAATAGGTGGTCCAGAGCAACGTGGCATAGAGCTTATTGATCACAAGGACTATCCAAAATGACGATAGATCAAATCGTGAGAGGACTTTTGGTAAGTCCTTTTCAGTACTGGATGGATCTTTATCTACTTTTCATTACCAAAGGACTTTAATGCTTTATATGTATACTAGACGATACGTGACTCGTTGGGTCGTCATCACGATCGTCTTCGCTTTCACAAAAAAACAGGTGTTATTTAGCTGGGCATAGACCACCCGCTATTCGGCTGTACTCTTCTGCCCATCAAGGAGCAGCCCGTTCGGTTTACTATCAACAGATTCTTTGCTTCTCTAACGAATATTCAGCACCCAGGCTGTAAGCAAAGTTTAATTATTATATGTTACGTACTTCAGTCGTATTGCCCGTGGAACCGATGAATTGATCATGCCCGTTCTTGAGGCCCAGCTCAGTTTAATTTCCGTATCACAGATACAATCGAATTAAAGAGATAATCCATGGAAAGAATGCGACTGCCCCCCCCACCTCCAATACCTCGAATTGCTTCTCATGTAAAAGTGAAGATAATGTGTCAAACAAGACACAAACAAGCAAACAAGACCAGTTCACAGACTTTTAGTATAGTTTAGATAGATGTGTCCCTATTAAAACCAGCGTACTTTAATGGAGATAATATTAAGACGGTTTCACACGACAGTAAAATGAGAAAGACTGTGAAGTTTGACTGGCAGACAGACTTCAGAAAACCAGTAGCCTCTTGCACTTGGAAAGAATTTTGAGAGTGGAGCATGCTGGAGATCTGACCGTGATAGGCCGGTCAATAGCTCAAAGAAGCCGGGGTGTTAGTCCCGGTGTCTCTTTGGGAATGGGCCTCTTGGTTCGTCTACTGCCGCCTATCTAATCTAATCAAATGCACAAGATATCACAAAATGACTACTGTCCGTTGTAACAAAGTTATGCATCCATTATTCTCGAGGTACTTCTTGAGAGAGTTCTAGCAGATAAAAGTTTTGGTGTGATTGAGTTTTATCTCTATGGGACACTATCCACTAAGTGATCATGTAGCCATGACAGCGATGAGCTTCTGAACGGGGATTCGCGGGTATATGACCCTTGGACCACTTCCTCATGGGAACAGGACATCATAGTTTCTAAGCGCTTTCACTGTCTCGACTTTTGACTACTGTGTGATCTGGCCTTTAGAGAAGCCAGTCACAACTTTCATTGACATTAGTGAATACAGTATTGGTTAATAGATATCTAATATTCAAGAGAGTTAAATCATAACAAGTATTCATTATTGTTCATGAGAGGCACTATCTAAATACTCAATTTAGCTAAGTGTATTTTTGCAAATCTCCCATAATTCTCTGCTCCTCTACTCACCTGACTGGCGATTCGAGCGTCTGCATTTCGTATTTGATTTATCATGAGCTGAGAAGCACCGCAGCAATTGTATTACAGTACATGGACTATAGCTCCCATACAACAATGGTACCCAGTGTTTTTTTTTTTTTTTTTGTTCGCTTATTGCGACATTGATCTCAATGCACGGCATTTTATCGAGTTTCGGACCTATTTGATTTGTGGAGAAATTTTGACTAAAAGCTGGCGTGACGTGGTAGCGATATCGTGCGAGCGATTATACGGCCGCCAGAACTATGCAATGGCCTCGTAACCGTTTAAGATTCAAATTTAGCGTGGGACATTGGTTTTCTTGAAATGCAGTATTTTTTTATTGAAACTTTTTATCTTAATATTAACATCCGTTCTCTCTCTATACATATATCCGTTTGGTGGATTTTTCCGAAATTGTGATACTGCCCGTAACAACAGTTTGCTTGTACCTTGTTCAAAAATAACGGTTATCCACGCCATTTTCTGGACCACTACAGCAAATTGTTCCTTGACAAACTGTTCGATCCCGGAATTCACAAAGCCTCGGTCCGTAAATTGGACATCTTTCACTCGCTTCCATGCTACAACAAAGCATCTGTTAGTTCAGTAAACACTTTGAACACGTTCCTCTCTGAAGCCTACCCTCATATCAACTTCAAATTTTCATACAAAAACGCATTTACCTTAGGGTCCTACTTCAAATCTAAAGACAACCCCCCCATACCACTTTTGTCCAGTGTTATTTAGCGTTACCAATGCCAGGACTGCAGTGCCTCATACATCGGTAGCACTGGACAACACTACAAAGCCCGTATTCACTAACATTTTTGTGCATCCAGTCGCACCGGTTTACCACTGGTGAAACCCTCACATACAGCCCCTCGCCTACATGCCCAGCAAAACAACCATCCCATCAGCAGGAATGATTTCTCCATCATAGGCTCTTCCAATCCCCATCGAGCTCACAACATTAGAGTACATCTACAGAACCAACCAAACCCAGCCTCAACATTATGACCTCGGCTGTATCGCTTCACACAGTGCATACCTAACTAATCCCGCTGACTGTACAAGAGCCAACATTCGGCCCCTCAACCCACCCCGCTTCATTTGTCTTTTAGATTCCCCCCGATAGTATCTACTCCTCTCCCCAAACTGTAGTAATAAAGAATTTTTTACTTCATACGTGCAGATTAGAATTTTTAACTTTCTGTAGATGGGATACTTACTCCCGAAACCCTAAGTTTTAGAATTAGTCGACTTTATATTTAGTCATTGAGATTAAGCGGAAGTATTTTTATTATACATTGCAAATCGTTTTGAATAAAACTTGAATAGCGAATTCATTAGCAGGTTACATCAATTAAATTTATTTGAGAATATTTGAAGTTTCAGATTAAAATAAATATATATATTCTGTTCCAGATTTTAGTCATTTTCAAGTAGGCCGAAAGTGTTCGCAATTTGTGAAGTTTACAGCAATGACTAAAGGACAGATGTTAGTGGCATCTGAAGAGGCTGAGATTGTGAAGCTATTTGAAGGAAATAAACCTACATTGAAAATCTAGAAAACTATCACACTTAATCATCGTAATGTGAAAAAAAATGTTAACGAGGGCAGAGACGAATGACGAAAGCATAGGTGTGGTAGGTCGCAAGTAACCACAAGCAAAGAATTGAGGAAAATCCAAGTAAATTTTATTAGAAAGCCTCTTTGCACTAGTAAGGAAGGTTTCGAGTGCGCCGGAGTCACAAATGTATTCAAACGAGCCCGGAATCGTGTTCAGAATAAAAAAGACGAAGCACAAGTCACCGACAGTTGGCCCTCCGTTCAGTAAAGGCAGTTGTTAAAAGAGACTATCGTGGGCAATGAACTATCTAAACTCAATTTCCAAAAATGTCATTTGGACCGACAAGGCCAAACCTTTACTTGACGGCCCTGACGGGTGGAGGCAAGGACGGCCCTGTAGGGCCCAACTGTTCGTTAGCGTTACAAGCGGCAGCAAAGGGGTGGTGCCGTCATGCTTTGAGCTAGAATCTTCAATGACAAAATTATTAGCTCTCTTCTGTACGATATGACTTGAAAATGAATGCTGCTAATTATTGTGCATATCTTCAAGATAACTTTGTGCCCTGGCTCATTATTCAGAGTGATGACAGTAAAAAAGCCTTATTTTTCAGCAGGAAATGATCCGAACCATACATCGTATATGACTAAGCGAAGGCTTGTAGCTCAAGGTATTATGGGAAAGAAACTCCTAGATTGGCCTCCACAGAGTCCTGAACGAATCCTCATTGAAAATATTTGGTCAATAGTAAAGAGAAAGGTCCATGAAAACGGACGTAAATTTGCAAGTAATGGTGAACTATTGAAGTACTTTTCAACTTCCATGTAATTATTTACATTAGAAATTAGGAAGTTGACGTCTTGACGTCCTCTGTTAATAAAAGATTGGTCGACCAGATAAAACTGGACAGAAACAACATGAAATAATAGGGACATTGCTATGTTTCACTTTTTCTCACAATAATTTCACCCGAGTGTTGCTGGTACATAGGTATTCTCATTTTTCTAGTACATAATGTCATAAGTAACATTTTCACAAAATTTTAAAGTATTTCATTTTGTTATTTTAGCTAAAAATAGAATTTAAAATCACTTGGCCCCAATTGAAGCGACGCAAATCTGAAGTACAATAATTGCATATTAAATTTAAGCATAAGTTCCCAAGTATTCTCAAATAAATCAAACTGAGTCAAGTAATTGATGAATTCATCATTTACCTTCCATCCAAAATATTGGAATGTAGAAAAAATATATTTTTTCAAACACTATTTACCAGCTCTGTGTAGTACAATTATGCTTGACTGTCCTCTCAATATCGAAGCTTTTGCTGAAGAGCTTTTTGCAATCAGTATTCAATACTAAAAGAAACAGATAATCTTTGTAGAAATGTAAAAACATGTAGCAATTGATTATCAAGAAATCATGTTTGCTTATACCGTACAGGAAATTGTGAGTGACGAAGACTAGTAAAGTCCGTGTAATTCTAGGACACAAAAATGACCCAAAAATGATTGTCACTAACATGTTCATCCACTGATGATGCTTACTAACGAATTTTATGCTTCTCGCTAATGAATACTCACTTTACTTCAGGATCAGGACTTTAGCTTTGGAGTGCCCGTGTTAATTAGAAAGTGTTTTTAATCAGGTACATTTTTTCTTTGTTTTCCCTCGCTCTTGCAGCGCAGTTCATTATCGAAGCTTCATAGTAGCGCGAATTTTATCCCCGATATTTGGACATGCATAAATTTACATCCATTAATTCCCTATAAAATACAGTACCGTCTGAAACTAAGGGACAAATTTTCAAAATGGTATAATTTTTTTTCTCCCTGCCAGGTACTTCTTTTTTTGTACACTATTAGCCAGTACGATGTTGATTATTGTGTTAAAATTTGAGACAGGTATCAAGGATAATAAAAAAGTTATAAACGAAAAACTTTTCTCTTCAAATTTATAACGTCCAAAACTAAGGTACAAAAAAAAAGAAAAATTTAGTTAATTTGTTATTCAGTCCGGATTTCTTTATTTACATCGAAGACAAAGTTTGACACCGCCATTTGTAAACATTGGTGGTGGTCCGTCTCTCCGTCCCGCAGTTAAGAGTTTAATAGGAGAAAATTCATGCACTGAAAAACAAGTTGAGATACTATACAATTTCGGCGCTTGGGGTATCGGTGACAAACATAGCTCTGCATCTTCCGGCCTCTGGGTCCCGGGCTCTGGATCCCCAGCCACTGGATCCCCGCTTTCATTGCTGGATGATATCGTAGTAGTTGAATCTTCACGCTGAGCAGATGCCTTTTTATACTGAATTTGCATCGCAGCCAAGGTTCGACGCTGGAGGTTCAGTTGGTATCCACAATACGGTGAGCCCTGGGCATACGGTGAGCCCTGAGTATTTACAATATCAGGCAGGTGCTTATGTTGGTTGCAATGATGAAGGGAAGTTGTATAAGGATATCTTCTGCTTCTCGATTGCAGGACTTCAAGATTCTGAACCAATCATAGTGCGTGCTGTTCCGGAATGTTCGGTAAATGGTGAGTTTAATGCTTACAATTTATTTATCTTGTCTTGTACCTAGGTATAAATGAAAGAAAACCATAAAGGAGAATAGGCGTCTGTTTTTAAGGGATGGGTTCCCTAATAAAATTACGACATAATTAATCTAATTATTCATGTCATAATTAAAAAAATTACATTATTATAAATTATTATAATTATTTTTACATAATTATTTTTAATTATTTTATTATTATTATTAATTTCAGACTTATTATAATTTTACGATAGGTATTATTGCTGCTCCGGATCTTCCCTATTTGGTGGTCATCACCAAATTTTGTTTTGAATACATTTTTTATTTATTTTATTTTTGTTTATTTATCACTTTATTCGAAAGTGATAATTATTTTTCATGGAAACTCTATGGTTTTCGAGTTAAGTTACCTTACAAATATTTTTTCTCCTATCTATTACTGATGAGATACAGACTTTTATCAAATTGGGGCTACTTTCAAATATAATGAATACCGTATAGTTCCATATTATAATATAGGGACATAAAAAGGAAAACCTTACCTACTGTAAGCAAATTTATGTCTATATGTTTATTAGAACTAAATTTGAGAATTTTGAGCGTAAGAAAGCGAAATAATTTAGTCAAAAAAGTATGAAATCGTCAAATTTTTTACTTGTTTAGTAAGATGGAAGAAAGTAATTTTAAAACCCTTTTACTCAAAAGCTATTAATTTCTCCGAAAAACAAATATTTTCGGATTTTTAGGACCAAAACACATCGGAAAAATGTATTTAAAATAAATTTTAGTAATGATCACCAAACAGGATATGCTTTTCTTGATCTCTTTGATCAACACATGAGTGTTGCAGTTCGTCACATGAGCCTCATTGCATTAGATAAGTATTCTCCAGATTTACTTATTGGATGCGTAACTCATCACAAGAGAAACAGAAAGTTTGTTTTCAATGTTATCATCAACACCTTCTATACCAACAAGCAGCACCAGGCAACAGGCACTGTACGAGAAGAGGGAGTGAAGGCATTCAAGAGCAGGCAACGAACTAAAGAATAGGGCTCTTCGTGTGTGCCATTTAGGGTAGAATTTCAATGAGAGGCTTTGTGCCATCCTTTATGCATTTAACTCTTTGTGAAATTGATGATGTAATTGTATCTATTGGTTTATTTATCTGGACAAGGCAGTGAACCATATTATGAAGGAATAAACCTATAGGTAAATATCATAAATGTCTTCGCTCACAATATTATTCATTGTTTTTACTAGATTTCATTTATATTTGCTAACATTGTTTTTGGATTGTTATCAAAATTACTGCTTGCTTTTTATCTATTGTAGATTTTAAGATATAAATACATTCTAATTAATCAAGTTAAATCAGTTTCACTCCCCCGAATATGTATATTAAAACGGAAAGATAATGCGATATTGTTTTTAACAAATCTTTTAGAAATGAGTGAATTTCAGATAAGATTGCAAAGAATACTCAAATCAGGGCCTATATTGACACCAGCCGTATCCAGTATACGGAACACCATTTTTTTCCATGGCAAATGTAATATGCGCGGCCGTATTTATAGTAGGCCATGATAGAAGTAGGTTTTTTTACTTCAATATTTACTGTGCACACTGCGCACCCACTTTTATCGCATCGAAGGCTCACAATCGAGGTGTGGAAGTGAGTCTGAAAACACCTATAGGGTACAACCGAAGTGTGCAAGAGTCTCTCTAACATCATTTCCCTACTTTACAACTCGGTGTTTGAGTGGTCGGTGGCTGACGGGGCGGCGACGCACGCCGCATTCGTTCAATTTCTTGAACATTTCAAATGCTTTTGAAGACTTTAAGCGGCGACGAAGATCTCCACCTGAACTTAACCTCAATCTGGTGCTGCAAAAATTTTTGACACTGAATTACTGTCTGCAACAGCTCTAATCAGAGCATTTGGCCCTTGTTTGTTGCACTTGCAAAGCCTAAATTTGAAAGTTAGGAGAACTAATATTTGAATTTATTGTGCGTTTGCATTGCAGTCTCATAACCTAAATTTGAAAGTTAAGTCTCCCTGTCAGTGAATTTGTAGCGTGAATGCATTCGTTCTATAGCTTAACTTTGAAAGTTGTTCTATCGAGTCAAGGAATTTTCAGCGCAATTGTGTCCAAGTTTTATTTACTAAACAGTGACATAAAAATCAGAACTGTGCAATTAGGTCAGTTATTATTAAGCGCATGTGTATTACAGTGTCATGCCTTTTAAGCTAAAGCGTGTATTAGGAAG
This sequence comes from Parhyale hawaiensis, assembly GCA_001587735.2. Lineage (NCBI taxonomy): Eukaryota > Metazoa > Arthropoda > Malacostraca > Amphipoda > Hyalidae > Parhyale > Parhyale hawaiensis. Next base: position 22,469,890 of record LQNS02278097.1, read on the forward strand.
TTATTGAATACTTAAAGTTGTGTTCTGTAATGTCACAACACAAATTTTAACTTGCACCATACAGTCAATTAACATTAAGTGCGCGCAGGTGTATTGTAGTGCCATAGACCGCAACAGTACTTGACTTTTAGGTCCAAAAGTGGCCTCTGACGCTGGCGGCCAAAATGGGAAAAATGGGATTTTCTCAAGAGCACGTATGAACATGTCCGGACACGGTCATGCAGGCAAGCGCCATAGTGCGTCCCCGCCGTATCCAAGATACCTTCTCCTCAAGACAAATGTTGGGTACCTTGGAATTTTTTTCTTCAGTATCAGATAGGGGGAAAAGAATAGCTCTTTAGAATATCCCATTTTTCCGTTGCCGACTTTTTGGCCGCCAGCGTCAGACCTAAGGGTCAAGTACTGTGGAGGTCTATGGTTAGTGGTAGTGCTATAAACAACGTTAGAAGTTGAGTTACCGAGTCACTTGAGTTCAAACCGATTAATATTAGAGTGTCATAGTCAAAATTTAAAGTTCTTATTGGCATTATCACTGGTCTATTTTGGGGTTGTTGTTGTTACGTAGGGGGGTATCTTTATAGTCAATTTTGGAGGTTGATTCTCACATTTTTGTCAAGTTTCGAATTTTCGGTCTCTGTTTTCTTACCCCTCAAGTGCAAGGCGGATGTTCATGCAATTTTTAGGACACGTTGGAATGTTTAAAAACATATGGCGTGTTTTGATCATTTTCGACTTCATAGCACATATAATACTATTCAGAACTCTAATTTGTCAATTAACATTTTACTTTCCCTCTGTAAGTTCATATTGTATATATGAATGTTCAGATGTTTCATTAGAAGAAAAAAATATTAGACAGTCTCATTTTTCTGAGCCTATTTATAACTCTTGATATATTGTTGTAAAATTAATATTTTTGACTCCCCTGTACGTTTTCATTGGTACTGTTGAAGGAAATGCATCTATTTAAGGTGAAACTTGGGCAAACATGTCGACGCCGAAAATTATTAAGACAGCGCCGCAAATTAAGCCTAATGCGTAGGGTTAATTTTCGGCGTTTCACTGTATTACTAACCGAGTTTCTAGATGAAAATTAGTTCATTCCATTTTTGTTGTTACAATGCCCTTATGCCAGGTTAGTTATCATTATAATGATGCTCGATCCTCCTACTGTCTCGTACTGACTTCATTTTGGTTTGTTACACGTACAATCAACAATACTTTGAACGAAACCATTGAAAAAACTATTGAGGTTGGGCATACTGTGGGTTCCAATGAAATTTGCCTTACTGAGATAACGGAATTGCTACAAAGTGACGATCAAGATCCGACTAATTCTGAACTCTTGCGGATAATACAGCATACCAATGCAGATGAAATATTGGAACAAAAACCTGCAAATATTGCACAGAGCAGCACACAGGACACCATGTACGGATTAATTTGAAGAAATACGGCAGAGACGCTAAAGCAGCAAGTATGCGAAGTAGAAAAAGAAGAGCGTACAAAAGCGTTTGATATATAACTAGATGGTTTTAGGTCATACTATAAAAATAAATTTAATTCATTAGACAAAAAAGAAAAAAACATAATAATTATATAGTTTATTAATTTACTCTAACATCAATTACAAAACATACATATAGATTGCTAGAAAAGGATTTTAAGCCTATAGGTAGCCGAAGCTAATCAGGCAAAACAGAAACGCGACGCTGCTATTCTACACCGCATCGCATGCAGGCGCCGTCCGCAGGCCTAGCAAATAATTTTATTAACGCTGAACTGCAACATGGTTCCTAGAGCACTACGCAAACATTATGCTAAATGTTGCTAGATGAATCACTGGCACTGCAAACAATATTTCTTCAGCTTCTTCTTGAAGTCCTGCTCGGTGTTAGACTCTCTTATGAACACAGGCAATTCGTTCCAATATGAGATGGACTGGTATAGAAAGCCGTGCTTACTGGTGGAGGTCCGACAGTAAACGTTATCAAATTCCCCACGACTGGTCGAGTAAGGAGTCCATGCGAAACTTGTCAAGAATTCACTCGATCCAAAAAATAGTGGTGATCACCTCACATTACTTTCAACAGCTTTACTGCTGAAAAGTATCGGTGTACATATTCAAACTTCAGCAAGTAATTCAGGTAAAAGGTTTGATCAACTGGTATGCCAGGAAAGAGCAATTTCCCAGCTCTGAGTTGTAGTCTGGCAATTCTCTAAGTGAAAGTTACGCTTACGTTACCACATATAGCGACATCGTACGTCAGTTGGCTATCGAGCAAGGAATAATACAATGACATCAAAAGAGGAGTAGGAACAAGTGTGGACACCCTGCGGAGCACCCTAGAGACTGAGAGAGCTTGGAAACAACACTTGTATAGTGCTGTTGGAAAGATAACTCGTTATCCATATAAATCCCAAGAAATTTGATGCTGTTTATGTTTACTGCTTTCAACACACTGTTGCTTCTCTTTGTAACTGCATCACTGCCTTGTTTGCGTTTAGATCTTACCACATATTTTGTTTTGCTTATATTGAGAGAGTCTATTAGCCTGTAGCCAAGTATCAATCCCGCTTAGTTCCCTATTCAGATCCCTAGTAAGTAAACTACAATCCCTTCCTGATATCAACACAGTTGTGTCGTCGGCTTAGTGCAATAATTGAAGATTGGTTGCAAAGTGCATGTCGTTAATCTATAAGAGAAACAGTAATGGTCCCAATACATATCCTTACGGAACACCCCTGCAGATAAACTTTTTACTGGAAGACACATTGCACATGGACACAAATTGCATTCCTAGAGTCAAATATTATCTATTAGATGCCAACATAGGATCTCTCACGGCAAAGCATTCCAATTCATTTAACAAAATGGTATGATCGCCAGTGTCGAAAGCATTACTGAAGTCAAGAAATACGGCAATTACAGTGGTTTGTGTTATCTATGGCATTATATAAATAGTCAAAGAATTCTAAAATAGCGTCAGTGGTGCTCGATCGCTGTCTGAAACCAAATTGAGACTTACATAGAATGGAGAACTTGTCTAGATATTGCCGCATTCGTTTCTACATCAAGCGTTCGAAAATGTCACTGAGAACCGGTAATGTAGAAATCGGTCTGTAATTCTTGACGACTAATTTATCTCCACCATTATAAATTGGGAATAATCCCACATTTTTACGACTCAGGAAACTTTCCAAGAGGAAGTAAATCATTGAAAAGTCTTGCTAAAGATATCGATGAAATATGTGACACCTTTTTAAAAACAAATGAAGGAATTTCAAGTAAAAAGCCCCTTAGCTTTCAACGAAGATATTATTTTAGCAACTTCAACTGGTGATGTTGGTGGAGCAAAAAATGATTGATTGCTTGAAATTTCATTAATATAAGATAATGGGCATCTGTCGGATACAGGGATTTTGCGTGCAAGACTGTCTGCAATGCTCGAAAAGAATTGAATAAATTCCTCAGCCACAGCGAGTGGATTGTCCACTATAGATCCATTTATATTTAGCTCCATTGTATGTTATTTACGGGTTTTGCTTAGCAACGCGCCCACAATTTTCCATGTAGCTTTGCAGTTATTTTCGAAAACATGAAATTTATGAAGATAATAATTGCGCTTTGTGGCGACGCAGTTTTACAGTTAGGGTAATTTTTAAAGTTATTTTATACGTTGTAATTTAGTTGCCTGAATTTATTTTGCCTAACAATGTAACGCTTATGATGTATCAGGAGACGAAATGCTGCTGTAATCCAAGGTTGTATAAGGGTTCTCAGTGGCAGAGACTTATGACGAATAGGACGACAAATATTGTAAATCTCACTAAATCTACGCAAGAACATGTTCACCCTATTGTCGTACGAAGAAAATGTACAGTTGTCAAAGTGTGTAACATAATTTTGCGGTCTAACGCTTAAATTGTTAATCGAAGATTCAGAGTGATCACGGAAACCCTTGGTCATGCATTCCTTAGCGGTATCTACTAGTAACAGGGCAAATATTGGGAAATTGTCGGTAATATTAATGCTGAATACACCATTATCAATGGGACAAAGGTGATTAGTCCATACATGGTCGAGGCCGGTGGCGCTGTTATCATTTACTCGAGTAGGAATATTAATTAGAGGGAAAAAGAATAATGTCCCCACAGAATTTACGAAGTTTTGTCTTCTTGAATTCGTGTCCGATAAGTTCACATTGAAATCTCCCACTATGTATGTTTCCTTATTACCAATGTTGAAATCTTCTATTATTGACCAGAAGGTCTCTATAAAATTATCAAGGGTGGCCTCTCTAGGAGGATGATAAACACCTACTATATAAATACTTTTTTGCTTTAATTTTACTTTAACTGCACACATTTCAATGCAATCATTGGCCAACGGCAGTTGACGTGAAGCAGCCATTTACAAAAATGGACACGCCCCCGCCCGTGCGGCCACTCTTATAACAGTGGAATGGTTCATAACCTTCAATGGTACCCGTACTGCAATTGGTAAAGCACGTTTCGATGAAGACATATATGCCTGGCCTGAAACATAATCCGTCAAATACTGCAAAGAGTTCATAAAATTTTTCTCAAACGATCTAATATTATGATGAATGAGAAACATGAATGAGTTTTTCACATTACTAAAATTTGATTAAAGGCTTCAACATAGCAATATGAACAGTCCCCTAAATATTGTTTATGTACGTTACCATCGCCTATATTAGTCTCTATTGCCACAGCAAATTACAATAATCACAGTAACTAACTTAATATAAAACAGGATTACTGCGATTACATTGGAAGCGAAGACATTCACGGAGCGAGAAGTCACCACAAACCACCGTTAGTTAGAGGCGTCTTTTTGTGACCACCGCGCGGATGATTCCCCCTGATCGCGCATGATTCGTGCGTTTTTGTGACCGTATTTTGACGTAATTCTGATAGCAACCAACCGTGATCAGTGGTCAGAATTGATCGCAGCGTGATTTCCTCCCCAGTCTAATCATGTGTGATCAAAAAGTGATTCCAGCCGTTGGACAAGTAAAAATTCAAAATTTGAAATGCAAGGTCGTGATGTTTTCTTATATTTAGGGATAAAGTGAACAATGTTATGATGATTGTTTGTAATATTTACTTCCAGAATTGTAGTTTCCTTAGTTTTATGCCTGAGTATGTTAAATAAAATGCTTTAAATACTGCTAGTTCAGTTATGCATTGGCTTCAAAATAAATAAAGGCTCATAAGAAATCCATTCCTTACCATTTCCCGTAAAAATACGATAAAAATATATTTTTCGAAAATTGACATGGTGTCGCTGGTTTTCCCATGTCTTCCGCAACAGCCGCCTCGACGCCGGTGAACAACAGTCAAACAGCAGCACCTCTAGCGCCACCCACGACCTGGAATGGAAGGGAAGCGCTTGAGTCAAAAGCTGGGTGCAGGACCCATGCGAGTGCGTTCGTGCATACGTTTAGTGCCATACCTTTCTGAAGTTGTCAGATACCGCCATTCTACAGACCATTTTCTATCGAAATGATAAGTATATTTTAGATAAAAAACATACAATATTACAAGTTATACAATTATATTGCTGTCGTAAGTGTCGTCTCGATAACTCAATAAATTTTAAGCATTAGGCAGTTTTCATTGGTATTTTGCTTCGGCCCCTCTTTCTTTTGTTGGAAATGCTGTAGTGTCTCTATGTTGTCATGGCTACAGCAAGCGTTTTGGCGCCAACTGTTTGAATATATTACAACACTGCTCCACTCAGTAAGTTCAGTCTCTCTCTAATAAGTTTAGCGGTTTCAATATGGAGGAGTTCTGTATGCAGAATGTTGAAAATTTGGAGGAAAGTGTTGGGTGTAGCAATGGTACGGCCAATAAATGTGGAGTGCTGAAGCTGCATTCACTAGATCTTTCGTTGCCAGATAGTGTTGAAGAAAATTTTACTCTTCAGGCTTCATTTATTAGGAAGCAAATGTATATCAACTTAATTTCGTAATAAGTTTTCATTCGGTTATTATAATTGCAAAAACGACCACAAAGGGTGCCAAAACCGCAGCTTTCTTCCTAATTAACAAAAAATATTGCTTTCTGTGCACGATCGAACTATTATGACAGAAAACGAACAGTTTCGATATCTGATACATTTCCTTCCTCTGACTACCGTCACTTCAGTTAGAGGCCTGTCGCATTCAGATTGCCTCAGAGTTACTCGGTGTTACGCGGCGTTACTCACTCGGTGTTACGCTATTATAGAGGTGAATGAGACAGGATTTCTGAAAGCGTAACCCCGAAGCAACCAAAACAAAAACAAACCCAATGTAA
>LQNS02278097.1:22544027-22601660 GCA_001587735.2 Parhyale hawaiensis
AGAACAGCAGCCATGTTGTTGTTGTATCTTGCCTCTGCAAAGCACAAACTTCATTAGAACAGCAGCCATGTTGTTGTATCTTTGCCCTTAAAACGCACAAACTTCATTAGAACAGCAGCCATTTTGTTGTATCTTGCCTCTGCAAAGCACAAACTTCATTAGAACAGCAGCGGTGTTGTATCTTTGCCTTTAAGACACACAAACTTCATTAGAACAGCAGCCATGTTGTTGTATCTTTGCCCTTAAAACACACAAACTTCATTAGAACAGCAGCCATGTTGTTGTATCTTTGCCCTTAAAACACACAAACTTCATTAGAACAGCAGCCATGTTGTTGTATCTTGCCTCTGCAAAGCACAAACTTCATTAGAACAGCAGGGGTGTTGTTGTCAGAAACGAACGGGCACACGGTTCGGTTTGAGGCGACGCGCGAAACCGTCCCCACGGGAGCAGTCGACCAAGTGTTTTTGCATATTAACCACCTTAACGAAGACCAAGTCCTCCTCCCTTTTGTCAGACATTCGCTTGGCCTCCAGCATTGTAATCAGCGATAGTGCAGGGTGTTGCCCTAACACTTCCATGAATACAAGATGCACAGTTGCAGATGCACGAGGTGTAGCTAGATTCATGAGATGCAAGAGCCTAGACGTAGATGTATGAGAATAGATGGTCGAATAAAGGGGAGGGAATAGAAGAATAGGCGAAGGTAAGCTTAGAGGTTTATAAGACACAGCTATATACCAGTGTACATTTACGGAATCATGTTTGCTGCACAAGAAATGACTGTTAGTTTATGAAAAGTGCTTCGATTACGGACGCACGAACGTGATTATAATTTTAAACTGATAACTACATAACCAGACAGAGAACTGCTCTCGGATATGCACTAACGTACTCGGCTATCAAAATGACGGCCATGAATATTCATTAGCATTATTCATTAGCTACCATTTACAGTTTGTATATATATATATATGTATAGATTTATTAGTGCTAGTGGCCCGAGCCGTCATTATCAATGACGGCAAAAAATTTGTAAGTATTTCAGAAAAACTCCCGTTATCCCCTGTGCTTTTTGCTCTTCACAGGGCTTCGCAGACGAAAATTAAGTACTCTGCCTGAAAAACTGGATGTATATTATACGGTGCAGTCAAGTGGTATCTCCCGTAGCACCTTTAAGCACTTCCAAACACGGTCATGCACGCGAGCTCAGGACCCTCACCTGGAGCTCCAAAGTCCGACCTCCGTATCCAAGATACAGTCTTTAGCTCTGGAATTTCTTCCTATCTTATTCCCATAGAACGTGAGAGGAAAGATTTCAGTGTATTTATTAACAAAAACACGGCGTGAATTATGATATAGTACTGATTTATTAGAACTAGTAAGAAATCCTAGATCTGCAACCAAGGCTCGTGGTCGTTTTCGTTGCAAAATTTTTAATGTGCTGTTGCTGTTGTTCTCTCTGAAGGAACTCAAAGAAAATAAATGAGAACGCTCTAAATGTTGAGTTTGGGCTTTTCGTTGATTCGTTTATGCATCGTTTGAATTCAGATAAAATACAATAAACCTATTCTTAAATGATCAAACTACATTATTGTAGGCACTGTTTTAGAATAGTAATTTCATTACGCTAATTTTTAGAAATAATTTAGATATTGTTCCTACAATATAACAGGAATAAATATGTATACCGATACTCCATTTTCACAAACTCCAGCTGCCTGTTATGTTTAACTTTTGTTGCGCACCCATGCAATTTTGCCACCGGCCTGCGTGGCCAAAATTTCAAAAGTTCAAGCCTGCGGCGCCCGTAAATAATGCAATGAGTTTGCATTTACGCCGCCGCCGTAATTACAGATGGCAAAATTTAAGCAGCAGAGCTCGCTGACAAATTCACGAGTGTTAAAACAATGATATGCTAACCCCAACATAAAAATCGCTTAATTCTGTGTTTAATGTATGTATCATATTGGTGCAGTTTTCTATCAAGATAAAACAACGATTTTTCATCATTATGAGCGTTGATAATGAACTGTGTATTAGTATGCGTGTTTAGATCGGTAGTCCAAGCTTCAGTCTTGATTTTAGTCATAATATGTTTATTTTCACCTCACCTCCATTTCAACTATAGGTTTCTGTGTAGGTCTACGAAGATTTTACACGCTATAGCTGTATTACAGGTATGGGGCCGAAGGTCATGATAAAATGGTATAGAAAAAATTAACCTATTTTAACCAGGCTGACTTAGTTGCTACACAGGATCATGTGCTATAGTATTCCTACGTAGAAAAGGACTTCTTTACCAGGCAACACAGTCTAGTTAAAATAAGATATAAGACTGTGGTAATTAGCCTACGCTAAACGATAGCATTGTCTACTGGAATCTAGCAAAGTAATTTTCTTTTTCAGTCTTCCAAAATAAAAGATTAGCCCTGTCCAAAAGGTATTAAATTCACTGTGGGAACCATAGGTCCAGTTTAGTTATGCCAAATGCAGCGTCAGTTTCACCATAAATAAATCGTATTACTTTAAATTCATTTCTCGCCTTTGAATTTCCTTACGCTGGTGCTAATGGAACAGTCCGGGTTGTACAGGGTTAATACGCAGTGCACCTCGGTGCATCTCATCTAACTGGTGAGGACGTCATTTAATTCGAGACAGTTGTAATGACGCGAGACATCTGAAGGCAGGCTCAATAATTAGCTGTATCGATAATAATGAGCTTTAATTAAGATGTCTCTGCCATGGTAACTACATGGAATAACTAGAGAAACACTCTCAGAACGTATATTTCCACCAAGCACCGCAATGTTAATGGGAAAGTGAAATTGGTCCTCAATCTAAGAATTCTTTTTTTGTTTTCCCCAAAATTTGGTCATGTGTACTTTTTATCATATTAACAAACAATAAGAAGATCAGGCTAACTTTTTTGATTGCTAGAAACCATCCTGACATCGTCCAAAAATTCATTAGGGCATCAAGGCAGAGCATCTTTATAGTAAAATCATATCCATAATGTTACCGATGCAGTAATAATTCTATCCTTTTTCTGGCGGGATGCACTACTGTAAGTTTATACAAAATTGCAAACAAAAAACAGCGGGAGAAACGAAGAGAGCATCTTACAAAAAAAAAAAAAGGAAACACAGATACAAAACACTTGCATCATTTTAAACTAACACTCTTGGAAGCATGTTTCATCTGCCTTCACAATCAAAGTGTCCATTACACAATCTGACCATGAATGTGAGAGTTGCAGACTTGTCTGCATCGTACAAGTCAACGACATCAGCGTTGATTAATTCGAGGATCGTATTTCCGCATATCTGATCCTCATTCAGGAGAGGGAACGCAAAATATGTATAATGGAAAATAAAAATACAAGTGAATACATCCATGTCATTTATTATTACTAGTGCACTAAACGCAACCTTTTTGTCGCATAAGTCATGTAAACATAGATTTGAAAACATTTTACCATCCCATCGAAAAGTGTGCCCCTTTTGGGAAAACAAAAGTTGGGTACCTTGGAATTTTTTTCTTCAGTATTAGATAGGGGAAGAATTAAGGCTTCGGATAGACGGACTGACGGACAGACAGACAGCTCTCTTATTATTGTACTGATTATTATTCTTTGAAGCTGGTATTTGATGAAACCGTCAGTCTTGAAATAATCATCAATTCATATTTATGTCGTGAGCCGTAAAACCATGTAAACGGTGTCGGAGGAACATTCCAACTGCAGAAGTATGTCAGTTCAGAACTCCCTACATTTTCCTTTCCAGCGAGTTCTATGAATAGTATAAATAGCTTTTGCTACTCAAAGTAACATATCATGCAACAACTTTAGCCACTTAGCTTGTTTTTTTTTTTAATTTCAACAATATATTTTCCCAAGGGAAAGGAACGAGTCCAAATTTTTTCTAAGCAAAATCAATTATCGCCTGCGTAAGCTCTAGCAAAATTTTTCCTATGCTTGGGGGAAAAAAAGTTGTCCCGGTGCATGATTAGCGACGCAAAGAGCCCGGCGGGCTTTGATGCCTTCCAAAGTTTCAAAAATTGCTTGCGCAAACACAGGCCGAGTCTGCCTCGGTTGGGACAAGAGTGTCCTTACGCCCACTGTAACTACACAATCAAAACCGTCCACGTCAAAAGCCAAGAGAAAACCTAACCCTCTTAATTTCCCTTAAAAAATGGCAGTGCAAAGAAAAAGAACTTTAATGCATTCCTCGCCGAAGGACGGAGGAACCTTCATTAAGAAACGAAAAGCTTTTAACTTCATGCTGGGAATTTTAGCTTGCAAGTGAAGCTCCCGGGAACGGCGGACATGACAGGTGCGGTTCCAGATTTGCTTCTTTTTAGTTCTCGTCTTTTTGGCTGCTGCGGGGGTGCGGGATTTTTATAAGCTATTTCGTAGCAGTCGCTTTTCCCGCGTCAGCCAATTTGGGGAGAGTTTTGATATTGCGTTATGACGCGACTGTTGCAAAATGGGTTTGTCATTTTGAAAAACGGCTTGGCGACGCTTACGAGGATAACAGTGGAAACGAAGTAAAAATTTTGAGTTTGAAGATTAGGGCGCTTGGAGGATCACGAGCGAAGCGTTGGTGACCGAGAGACATAGTAGGTGCGGTCTTGAGTTGCCTTCTTTTGTTTATATTTTGAAGTGCTTGAGTGGTTGAACTTTGACAAGTTCTTAGTTTGTTGCGCAGTTAATAATATGGACCCTCGTCTTTCGCGTGGGAGTTGAGTTAGCGCGTGATGTTGTGTTTCCATACGCAAGATTGAACGAGAATATAGTTTTTGATATACAGTTATTGTGTTTTACAGGAAAGTAGCGAGTTTTTCCTTACTGATGCACTTGCAGAGAATTCATTACTTGCTAACGATTTTGTTCCACTTATTCAAAAAAAAAAAAAAAATGAAAACAGAAATGAGAAGAAAAAATATAGGGTCGGAAATTCACCTCTCTCACTTTGTTCGCGGATGATGAACATACACTATATACTCTAGCCAATCTGTTATGTATAAATTACAGTAAAAATATCAAATAAATACTAGTACTAAAGCCACTCTGTTACTAATGAGTTCAGGTACGAAGCCTTGAGGACCTGCAGACAATGGCCTCTGGGTAATGGCTTTGACCGACCCGGAGGAACGAACTCAAGAAGCGGCCATGGATGGCGATGGTCACATCCCTCACATAGCCTCCCTGGTGAAATAGAGAGGCCCGGTAATGCACTGCTCCGATAACTGTCGCGTCCAAACCAAAGATGCTGGCGATAGAGCCATTTAATGGCGCACAAACGTCCCTTGAAATTGCTTAAAAGAATCTCAGCTCTTTCCGGCCGACAAACGCTGCGACTGAGGATGACAGCTTTTTAAGACGGACGTAATGAATTTGGTGATGGGGAAGGGGGGGGGGCGTGTTCTCATCGGTGGGGCAGCATGTGTCTCTTGGTGTTCTTTAATGCCTGAGATCATTGTTTACCTGTCCCCTGTCTCGATGAACATAATATTGGAGGGCTTACATGACAAGTACAGTAACGTCAGCAGGCATAATAAAAGCGTTACTGTACCTCTTGTATTAGCCGGAGGGCAGTAGTGGGTATCTTCTGCCAGTAGCACTGGCTGTGAATTCGTTGCAATTAATATTTTATGTATCTTCTTCTAGCGGCCAACGCCGTCATGAAAGAACAGTGAAAACTTAGTATTTCAGTGAAACCCCGGCTATATTCTCTGTTGTCTAGTGTTCGCAGGACATCTCCAAGGAAAAATTAACATTGTGCTTGTAAGACTGCATCCATATTTATTTGACTTAGTCCAGTGGCATTTACGGTATCACCGTTACATGTAACGAATACGCTTTTACGTTCGAGCCCAGCTTCATAGCAATAACATTAAGCCATGCCCAGGTTTGCTGGATTGCTACCCCGTTTCCGGGATACGACTTGAATTTCTTCCTATCTCATACCCATGCGCGATTGGAAAAATGCAACTATACTTGACTGTTCTGCCGTCAAACACGATGGTAAAGAATTCACGCTAGCGTTCCATCGCCACACTTTCGTTAATAGGTACAACGGCCAACTTAGGGGAACAGAAGAGATGAGCAGTCTCAGCTTCTCATCTCTCGGGCAGCAACACCCTTCTTTTCTTCCTCTGATATGGCAAAAATTGAATGCTTCTTGCAGGTAGTCAATCATTATTCGAAATACGAGAGAGAGTGTCCGCGCGGTCAAAAATAACAGCAAGGCATTTGTGATGACCTGTTTTCATTAATCATAATTTTCTGATTAGCTTCCTTATGTAGGAGACACTGCAACAGCCAACTTGAAATATGAAACATACGGTAAGCATGCTAAGCTAAACAACGCTATTCTTTCTTTCGGTGAAAAACAATGTTTTTTGTTTTACATGCAGTTGATATTACTCCTAATAAATACTGAGCTCTATATCCAGGACACGCGAAGGTGTCACATGACTCTGAAGGCTTTTCCGCGAGTGAACAGTTGTTCTTTTGAAAGAAGATGCCAAATTGGAGTAAATTATTTGCTGCCAAGAAATCCTCGAGTTCTTTACCCGCGTGCTAACCGCTGAAGAATATATTACCACTTGCTTCGATGATTATGCAGTCAATAGGAGCATCAGCGTAAACCTCAAAAGAGAGTACAAATCCCGATGCAAGAGATTACTTAGAGAGGTCGTACGTATCTGCATTGAGAGTACTTCAACGTTGGCAAAGAAAGAACTGTATTTTCAGATACACGTTTGCCAACATCTGCAACCTGGCCTATTTTCTACCAATCAGCTTTCAATGAAGCTTGGCAGGTTGATCACAGCCTCCAACCTGGGCTAATTTACGCCTATCAAAACAGATATTTAAAGAGTTACTGTAAATGGATAAATAACAAAAAACAGATAAATACACATCGATGTTTATTATATTGTAGATCCTTTTAAGCGAGGTGTACGAGAGGCTTAGTCTTGGATGGAAATTTCGTTTTTGTCGTGTATAATCCATTTCACTTCTGCTTTTTTGACTGAATTTCTTAGTGGCTGTTGGAATTTCAGCTGAACAGAGGCAAAAGCATTTTTTTTCGGTTCTCGTTGCTGCCAAAATATGACCCTCATGGTTCAACTGCTTGTTTCCAAGATACAGCAAAAACTGAGTATATCCGGAGACTTCTTTTGACTGAACTGTACTTCTTGCTGCTGTTGCTGCTGCTGCTACATGACTTTCAAACATTTCAGAACTAATAATTATGCGCGCTTTTGCTTGCAAGAGGGAAATTCCGCTCTCGCCGACTCACGACTAGATAGCTAGCTAGCAGTAGACGGACCAACAAACCCTTTCACAGAGAACCGCCGGGACTAACGCTCCGGCTCTCTATGAGCTATTGTTATTACGACAGTATCATTTAGATAACTGAGGAAAGAGAGAAGAGAAACAAACTTAGTTAAAGAGATTATTTTTTTAAAGCACGATTTGTTACTGAAGATCCGAAAAATTTGAAAACGTTAAGCTAGTCGAGGCGGGAAAGATAAAAGATTAAGGTAGCTTCTGAAACCCTGCTTAAGAGTGTGTGACTCATGGAGGAGGTGTTCGTAGCTGTGGAGGAAGTCACTCCGGAATTCCCATGTTTGACAAGACGGTTTTTAAACGCGTTGACTGTCCCAGTGACGGCCTCAGGTTACCAGCCCGATGCTCGACAAGGTGAGAGCTACTCCCTGAGAGGAGGCTATAAAAGAATGACGCGCAAGAGAGCGTCAGCTCACTATCTAGCTAGACCCTCGACATAGTGGTTTGAGCTCCTTTCCCGTATCCACCTGTAAATAGAGATACGAAGCCTCACCTGTGACCAGTAATCCAATACAGTGAAATCCTAAGTACACTGATGGTATCCTTATCCCTGCACACCTGCACCAGAACGTCTGACGCTGAGCGAGCCCGCATCCGTCGTTATAGAAGAATAACTATACCCAGTAACCACCTATAGTCTCTACGCACATAGCAGTGCCATTACATATGGTGGCCATTATGGGGATCGAGCCCACGACATCCGCGTTATCAGCACGGCGCTCTAACCGAGTGACCTAACCGTTGTTTGTTTATCAGCCCAGTTTCTATCTTGTTTGAACAAGCACATAGGCGAAAATTTGGCCAGATTGCAAACGGTGGCAAAAATATGTGGCATCCTTATATCTGAATGCACTTCTTGTTTCATTGTCAATGTTGAAATTAAAGCACTGAATATATCTCAAACTTCCGTTAGTACTCATATGCACCCTGATTTTTGGTTTCTTCCCGCGGATAGTTTCGCTGCATTGTTTATTCTTCCAACTGGAGTTCGTTTGTCGATGAAGCAGCTTTTCACTGAGCGAAAAAATTGATCCTATATGATATCCTGATATATCCATTATACCGTGTCGCAATTAATATTTTGAGGGATTATTAACTGCTTGCAAAGAGTAATTAATTTTTCTCTATATCAGAGAAACAGAGAAACAAATAAATTGTTTCACTAATCAGTAGGTGTGATGCCGAGAAAGCTCATCTCTTATGTTCAAGTTAGCAGTTGCTACAACGAAAGTGTGGCAGTAGAGAAGTAAAGGGTAGGCCATAAGTAAGATACCTTTTTTAAAAAAAATTACAACATTGAAACTAAAAATGGTAAAGCGATTTGGTTCTTTGCCAATGAAAGAGGAGATTGTAAAGTTTCATATTAAAATAATGCAACACATTTAACAGCGGAAAACAATATCCTTTAAATGATCTCCATTACTGGCCAAGCAATCGCGAGCTCTTGCAACGGTGCTGTTCATTATTTTCTCTTACGTCTCTGTTGAAATGTTGTTTCTTTTCAGCTGCTGCAAGGTTTCGGGCAAATCAATGTAGACTCTTGCCTTTAAGTATCCTCAGAGAAAGAGATCTGAAGCGCTGAAAAGTGGAGGTCGGGGTGGCCACAATATGTCGCCAAAATGAGAAATCAATCTATTAGGAAAAATTGTCTTCAATATTTAAATTGTTGCTCCAGCTGCATGCGCTGTAGCTCCATCTTGTTGGAAAAACGTATTTTCTGTATTACTGTCTTCAATTTCAGGTAACAAATATTCTTGAATCATCTGTCTATAGTGGTCTCCATTAACAAAAATTGCATCACCGTTAGCATTTAAAAAAAATGTGGTCCAATAATCCACGAAGAAGTGATACCACACCATACTGTTACTTTAACTGAGTATAGTGGACGTTCATGAATTAGCTTTGGATTTTCAGGCGCCCAAAATCTACAATTTTTTGATTAATAAAACCATCAAGGTGAAAATTCGATACATCGGCCATGATTAAGTGGTGAAGGTGAGGATCTCGTAACATCAAGGAATTTCTTATCGCGCAGGACAAAGAACCTTTCAAGTAAACAGTAGAATCCACGACCATTTATTGATACAGGCTATTCAATACTTTCAGACGAATTTAGTGTGCTCCCATATTGCTGAAACGCTGACTTGAGGTTTTTAGATCCAATATTCATACTTCACCAGTCCCTTACACTTACTGACCGCACCAGTTCATCTGAACTTTACATTTTAAAATGAGCTGAATATTGAAATTTTGTTTGATCTGTATGTTGGATACAACTCCCATTTTTATCATTCATTAGTTTTGAGAATAATTTGACAACATCTAGTACCTTCTTGATGATGATTCATGAAAGACTCGAATGCTTGAACTTGAAATGAGTTTCATTACAGGCCTTGTCTTCTTAGCAATTACAAAATTCCGCTTCTTGAAAAGAAAATCTATCTGTGAAATAGTTCTCATATTTCAATAATCAATGCTCAAGTCAGAGACGCTTTGTAATCGCAATTTCTGAGTTACCGGTGCTATACACACACCGGCCGCTCCCGTTCTGTGCCACTTTCACAATACAAAAAGCGGGAGGGACGCGGGTTGCGGTGATGCAGGTCACAAACTATATACTCACAAACATCACTTACTGGGAACTTCCGTGGAGAATATTTTAATTAAATGTGAATTTCAAATATTGTTAAGCTTACACCAACCACAACCGCTTTTCAAATTACAGTAACCTTTTATCGAGTAGCGGTAGTCTTTTCCTGGTTGCTTTAACCTTTTCCTGGTTGCTTCAACTTTTTTCTGGTTGCAGTAACCTTTCTGCTGGAACTATTTTCTGGTTGTGGTACCCCAGATAGGAGGTGATTACAATACGCCTCAGAACAGTTCTTGGTTGTAAATATTAAAGTTCTATAAGTTCTACATTTCATCAGTGAGACTACGGCAGTTATTTAATGCTAGCAATGTGACCAGAATAGCATTTAATTTTAACAGAGAGGCTGATCAGTTCTTGGTAGGAAACAATTATGTCACAACAGTTCTTGGCTATTTACAGTGACACCAGAACCGTTCTAGGGAGCAAACAGTGGAGCCAGAAGAGTACTTGATTGTAAATAGGGAGACTCGACCAGTCCTTGGTTGAAAACCATGAGGCCACAATAGTTTTTAATGATAAATAGAGATACCCAAATAGTTCTTAGTTTCAAACAATGAGGTCAGAACCATTCTTAGCTACAAACAGTGAGGCTAGAACAGCGTTATATGTTATACATTAAGCCTGGAAGTCAATATCCCTGATACATTAAGCCTAGAAGTCAATATCCCTTCTGTTCTCCAGCTTCTTGATTTTCCACCAGAATATATAGCCAGACCTTACAGTGTTAGCAGCATTTCAGATGCCGCTGTAGCATCATTTCCTGAGATGAGCAGCACGATGTATGTAGGCTTTGCTGGTGTTTGAGAGGCTTTTTAATGTTGCACGAGTGCAGCGCTGTGAGTGCACCAGTTCCAGTATGTGTGTTTGTTAACACAATAGTGTGCCTTTGATTTCCCAGCTCGCTCGTAAAGGCGAATGAATTCGTAATGCGGGAGGCGGGCGAGCTCGAATGCAAACTGCAAAACAATGCCTTGATGTTCCTTTTGAAGACGCCTTCTCTCGCCTAATTATCTACGCTAAAATTCAGTGGTTGGACAAAATCTGGATAATAATAGAGCTTCGAAAACAGAAATATCTGTACTGGCCTTAAAACTTCATCGGGCTGAGGCTTCCTCTCCGAAATAGAAATTAAGCTTGGAGGTGTTTTTAGAGTTCTGTCGCATGGTGAGTGGGTTTCTATAGAAACAGAACCTGTGTTGTGTGGCGCAGCAGTACTGATTTTTAGAGGTTCGGTGACGTTCCAAGACGACGGGCCAATGCTGCGCAATATTAATGCTCGCCTGCAGCGGAGTTTCTACAGAAATTGAACTAGAGCCTCGCAATACTGAAGCATACGGGCTAAACGAAATCTCCACACGGGGAATTGAAATGGGTTGCACAGAAGGAATGCATACTACTGACGGGATTTCTGCATAAAAAACAATGCTTGACTACAGTGATGCTGCCCCACCCGAAGCGATTTATATAGGGCAGAGTTAGTGATGCGCAACACTGATGCTAGCCCATGAGAAGAATTCTACAAGGACAGAGACAGTGCTGCGCAGCTATAGTTTCGTGGGGCGAGATTATTCAACAAAATGCCTCGTCTCATTCGAAATGTCACCGGTACAGAGACTGCGAAATGTAAACACTTACCGGACGCATGCTTACTGAAAGTGCCGGATAAACCTGCTGTAAGCGGCTACGTGAACTGCGGGGATAACTCGTTGTTAGCCACCCCGCTGGTCACGGACTGCAGCATCACCTCTGCACAAGATGGGCCTCGTGTGTAACGTCGCCTGAACCTCGTCCGAAGTATCATTACAGGTATCACGGCTATACATAACAGAACTGCTAACAACCAAGAGGACTCTTAAGGGTCAGAAACACTACTGCTGTTGTACCTCTTTGCCAAAATGAGACTGAATTGCTTCGATATTTATGTCGAACGAGCAAAGCATCTAAACATGCAACCCAGTTGCATCAACGCGAATCAGCAAAAATAGGGTCTTTAATGGAAGCAACTGTTTGTGTTAGCGTTATAAAACCCTTTCAGTTCATTTCATCAATCTAATGGGTCGTTGAAATGAATATTTTCTGTATGCATAAATTTATTCCTACCGCTATTATTCCTACAGCTATAGTCACAACTTTTCCTTTTCTTCAAATTGTCATGAAAAACTCCGGGAAAATATCTTCTTTTGTTGGATGCGGTAGTCTTCTCTTTTAGCGTAAACACTCACTTGGAATGTAAACAGATCATTACCATGATTTCTTTGAATTCGAAGAGAAGAAAGCAGAGCTGTGTGATGGTGAGCAAAATACTGCCAATTATAAAAGACAGGAACTTTATACACGAGTTCAAAGTAAGTGCCTTGATCCTTTTATCTGTGTTTGAAATATAATTGAAGATATCGGAAACGCATTTCTCCGTTTTTAATCACTTGTATAGGGGAAGAAATATTTTAACCTGAGATATCAAATGCTTTTGAGAGTTCATTTTCTCGTTTAATTACGCACTTGGTTCGCAGCTTCCTGTGCAGAATAGTAATGACATGTTTTACCTTCTTAATTTTATTATAATTTTTAGTTTTAATTTTAAAATCAATTTTTATTAATGTAGAAATGATAAGTTTTAACTGATGCAGTAAAATATGTGTTTTACTATCTATGTGTTGCTTTACAGGGAATATTGCTTCCTAGATCCACATTTGATAATGAATCAGGCTACAGCTGTATTGTTATTTCGGTAAGTGCTACGTTTTCGCGAACGGTCGAAAATTCTGATTTTGAAACGGTTCTGGTTTCGTACATGGATGAGTGTTGACGAGCGTAGCAAGTGTTGTGTAGAAGAAAAATTTCTTCTCGGCTCACACTCTGTCACCTCGAAATATCAAGTCATTTTCCCGTTACTTCGATAAACCAATTATAAGACTCTATCACAAAAAAAATTTCAGCTGCCTCAGTAGTTAAAGTGTAACCTTTGTTTCTTGGGCGCCTAGAGTTTCTGCTAGAAAAGTGAATTACCGGTACTTAAAACCCTAACTAATTTACAGATTAAGACCGTGACTCCATGGGATCGCCAATCTGATGGCGCATTGATTTTCCCTAAACAATCTTTACTTTCCTTATGAAAATAAGAAGTGAGCATGCATGTAGACTACAAAAAGTCGGTAGAATTAATTACTGATCTGATGGCGCTGTATTTTCTGTAACTAATCTTAACTTGAATTTTATAATTATTTAAGCTAGACGTGATACTGAAGTGATATATCTTAGC
Organism: Parhyale hawaiensis; assembly: GCA_001587735.2. Lineage (NCBI taxonomy): Eukaryota > Metazoa > Arthropoda > Malacostraca > Amphipoda > Hyalidae > Parhyale > Parhyale hawaiensis. The sequence goes on from LQNS02278097.1 coordinate 22,557,297, forward strand.
ACGTAGTTAAGCAGCGGCTAGCAGCAGTAAACTGATGATGCCACGTGTGTAACAATAATTATCATACTGATCTTCGATTGTACTATGAAAACAGTGTACTTACAATGTTAGTGGGTTCCTACAGAAACGAAAAACATGGCTTCAGCAAAATATTTACATACTCGAATGAATATACTGATGATGCTTATTTGAAAGATTCGTAGTTTGAATAAAAAAAAATATCCAGGTAGATATAATGTCATCAATGTACAAAAAAAGTGCAGAAAACTACATCACCAGTGACTATAGAATATGAGCTATATTTCTTTATTTCAAAAAATTGACCATGTTTGTTGTTCACTATTCCTTTGTTGAGTTTTTCATATTTTCTCAAATTTACCCTACATTCCTACATTCCTTGAATTGTAGTGGTAGCTAAACGTTTAGCGTTTCTTGACCAGGAATGTAGGGTAAAGTTTAGGAACATTGAAAAATTTAATAAAGAACTAATAAACATGGTAATATATATAATGAAACATGCACACGTAAAGGAATGTTGCATAAATGCACGACGGCTATGCCTATTTCAGTTAAGAAATTTTCAGGGACCAGTTGCCGACTGCGATGCGAGGTAATTATCAGTGCCAAAAAATAATATATAGAAAAGAATGGCCGACTGCTACATTTAAAGTTATTACAAGCTTTAGTAATAGAAATAAAAATTAGAATCGGTCGAGGCAACCCGCAGGATTGCAAAATTTCTTACGACTGAGCTCCAAACAGACATTGTGGACACACATACGGTACAGTTGCCTATATATCGTCGCTTTTGCTTCAATGCAGCGGGTTGCAAATATGACATCGATAGTACCAATTAGTAACGCTTAATAATGATCTCCTAACAGGTAAGTTAACAATGATTCACAAAGTAAATGAATTTCTGGCAAGTAAGGCACCGGTAACGAAAAATTCTAATTTGTGCTGAGACCATGATTTGTTTTTTGTAACAACACCAAAATCCGCTCATAACTTTTTTGAGTTATGCTACTAACAAACATTATGATAAACTTAAGTCAAACGTCAAACATACAAACGAAACAACCGATCTGCACCAAAATTTACTCATTTATGTCTCTAAATATTACTAACAACTCCTGAAAATTTCATGAAGATCCATTCAGAACTTTTTGAGTTATTGTGCGAAAAAGCACAAAATCAAAAACAGCAACAAACACACAAACGAACAAACAGATCATCAAAAAAATTTGGTCATTACTCTTCATGATAAACCTAGCAACTCACATAAATTTCTTGAAAATCCGTCTAATGTTTTGAGTTATGGCATTGACAAAAATGAGGCAAACAAACGGATGGACGGTTCTCCATCAAACGTTAATCATCTGTTCCTCTCATAAAACTTAACAAACCCTGTAAATTTCATGCAAATCCGTTCATAACTTTTTGAGTTATCTTTATGACAGACTGACAGAATAACAGACAGACAAACCCGACGAAAACATAACCTCCTTGGCGGAAGTAAAAATTAGTTGCTGCATACAGTGAGGTAAAAAATTTAGGGAAAAAACTGGTTGCTACATCGACGAAAACAGTAAGTAAAAACATTCAACAGCTACGTGACAGTGGCGATAAAAGTATTAAAACAACCGGCTATTCCTTTGTTTTCACGACAAAAGTAGGTTAAAAAATAACCGGTTATTCCTTTACATTCACGACAACAGTAACTAAAAATTACTTGTTTTTTCCTGCTTTTCAAAGTAATAGTAAGTAAAAGTAACCGGCTAATCGTACGCATTCACGACAATAGCAAGTAAAAGAATAGCCGGCTAATCATACACATTCACGACAATAGCAAGTAAAAAAATAGCCGGCTGGTCGTACAAATTCACGATAAGAGCAAGCAAAGTATAAATGGCTGCTTCCTCTCAGTGACAGGCGGCACAATAAAGCATAAAATTCTTGGCTAAAAAAAGAAAGCAAGAACGACACCGCCCCTGCAAGGAAACTTGATCTAGAGTCATTTTCCGGGTCCGCGAAGCAATAGCGCCGACCAGCTCCATAGTTTGCCCCAGACTTCTTGAGCATGCGAAGCTCCCCGAGGCCATGGANAATTCTTGGCTAAAAAAAAAGCAAGAACGACACCGCCCCTGCAAGGAAACTTGATCTAGAGTCATTTTCCGGGTCCGCGAAGCAATAGCGCCGACCAGCTCCATAGTTTGCCCCAGACTTCTTGAGCATGCGAAGCTCCCCAAGGCCATGGAATCTAATGAATTTAATTTGAGATGCAACCTTAGTTCATTTTGGATGCGGCGCTAGTTCAGGAGTGAGACTGAGTAGAGAGAGAGGGGGCCACGGGAAGAATGATGTAACAGGGTTAGTAAATTCAAGTGATCGGGCCGTTTAAATTGGGAGAGGAGGCTTCTAGGGTCCCGTATCTTGGCTGGAAGACAGTGGCGCCTCGAGGCGGCAGTGGCCATCTAAAGTTAACGGCAAGAGAAAAGCAGGCTTTGGTATAAGTAAATGTTTCTTTTAGCGGTTGGAAGAAGGAACGGATGGCTCTTGCTGATAGAATAAATGTAATTCGTGATGGAGACAACGTTAGGTAGCTATTTGTTATCAGCTCAAGAAGGCCAACTGAAAGTGTCTCCTAGAGCATAGGAAACAGCAGACTTTGGCTTAAATGGTAGCTCCTTTTAAGGTTTGCTTTTGGAAGAAATGGTTGGCCTTTACTGAGGGAATAAACGTTATTCTCAATGGACTGAATTAGGTATTCCTATCAGCAGATGCGAGCCAGTTTATTGAACTTTTCTTTTAAAGGTTAGAGAGGAGCGAGCTCTGGCTTGGATAATTGCTTCTTTTAAGACTTGCTTGTGAATGGAGTGGCGACTTTTGGTTGATAGAAGGTCCATCTTAGCGGAGATAAATGTAGAGATCTTCTCTCAAGGAACGCCTACGCGAGCTGAAAAGCATAGTACGATCAAATTTTTGAATGGATGATTTCATTTTAGTAGGTATATGCTGATAAAAAATATGCAAGCAGTATAGCTAATAGAAGATAATCTATATATTATGGGTGGAAATAGTTCCACGTATTCGATATTACTCTTGTATTTGCTTAGTCCTTATACATTCCTGCAAAAATATCGTTTGATTTTACATATTATTTATATGCTGCATATGTGAACGGTATTTCAATGAAAGATCTATTTCATTCAGTAAAATATATTTTTCACTGTTGATTTTAGTTAATTATTTCAGAGTTTATACAATTTAACTGAGGTGAATAGTCAATGATGAACTGCAGTCATAATTTTCATTTGACGCTTTTTTTCGAATTTTTTAAACTATTTAATTACCATCACTGAGTATGGTGGCGTTTACACAAATCTTCCGGATATTTATAGCGAATAATTCGATTATAGCTCAATAAATTGGCTTTGTATCCTGTTATTGATACAAAAGGCGCCCCAAAAGTTCTGTTATATTAGCGACAATAGGTGCAATTTTATCATTTCCTTACGGAACAGTAGAGAACCACGTTCTTTATTTCAGGTACTTCTTTAATTTTTTAAATAAGTTGTAGAGCTTAGAACAAGAGAAGCAAGGAGCGGGAAGGTTTAGTGATTATTGGGCTATACTAAAACTGTATCAGTGATGTTTATTTTTTTTCAGCTGACTGAAAAATGAGCGAACGTTCATCTATGGAACTACCAATCAGTTGATTCAAGGAGACTTAACTAATTCAAGATCATGCGCTAACTCAACGTCCCAGGTCAGGCAGAGTTTGAACGCTCAAGTTACTAGGTTTAAAATTTCAAGAAATCCACATCGCTCCATGGATGTTTCAGCAGAGTCATTAAAGCGAGTTGTGAAAAACGCCTTGGGACTTGCTTCTTTAAAACGCAGGTTAGTTCATATTATTGCTTCCAAGAAAAGAAGGCTTACAAGAAGTCGTGCACGGCTTGAACAACCTAGGGTCTGCTCAATTATTGGCGCCAAACTTAAACCTTGACGACTCGACCTGTTCGAAACTTCACGCAGGTGCCATGCCTTCGACTTGTTGAATTGTAATTCAGGCAATGGCCTTCAATCTATGGGTCACCCGTGACTCATTTAGAAATTCAATCTTGCTCCCTCCCTAAGATGGAGTATTCAGCCGGCTCGAAGTAATCGTGTTGCTTCTAACACTTGCAGCAGGATTAAGAGTGACTCAGCCAAACTTGCGTCGGAAGAAGTTTTGGATATGACAAGCCTCGATCGAAGGCTCAGTTTTGACGCCAAATCGAACATGCGGGTGAAACTCATGCCCTGGAAACGTGCTCGTCACAGACAAAAAGCTTTTCAATGTGCAGTAAGCTCACCATAGTCAAAATTGCAGGGTTCGTACAAAAACTGTCAGTTCGTGCTCAATGGATGCTAAGAACGTCGACTGAGATTAATAATCATTATCGATAGTGGTATCGGAGAGAGTGTCTTCAAGAAGTAAGATTTCTATTAGTTTTGCTCCAGGAGTGAAAATTACAGCCGCAACTTGAGCTATGAAGCACTAATTGTTGAGTTTATGGTAAATTAAGAACTTAAATCTTAATTTTTCTTTGACGATGAATCCTTTCTCTTTCAGCAAGATATATTTAGCACCTGCTCACACGGCCATCAGGATGCTGAAGTGGCTTCGGGATGATATTCCAGATTTTGGTCAAAAAAGCTACCCTCAAGCCCACATCTTAAGCCCGCTGCAGACGATAGTCTTTTGTCCTGTGTTTTCACTTCACCGAGTTTGAATAGTTCGTACTGTCCTTGCTAACACGACTGTGTGTCTACCGAAAGTTTCGATAAAATGTTTACCGTGGTATTCCCTGGCTTAGCCCGTATCACTAGCGCAGTGCCTTGAGTCTTTTCAAAATTTTAGCAAATGTTGTTTCAGAAAGCAGTGCTCTTTTTTCATTTTTTGCACAGACACAGCTACGCATTCGAACGCTGTGAAGTGAAAACACAGGACAAATGACCATCGTCTGCAGCGTTCTTTAGCTTGATGGGGTTCGGTATCTGGTCCACCTTGGAGGTCAATTCCTATGCAAAGTCTTACTGTGCACAAGGACAAAATATCACATGAGTTTTGTTCTTCGCTATTGAAGCATTGTTTGGTAGTCTTTAGGCCGTAAGTAAATGAATTTATTGAAAAATGTTGGGAAGTAGCAATGCTAAAGGTGTAACTAAAATTAAAAATAATATCAAACAGTTAGGTTGAGATCGGCCTAGATTATTTCTTTTAATCTTTGTTACCGAACTTTTGGGTCACACTCTATGTATCATTATTTTAATGAGCCGATCCATGATGAACTATGTATCGAGCATGACCTGTACAGTAAAGGGCATCTTTAGCTACCTACTGAGTAATTCATATATCTTTTGCAGCGTACGTTCTTAATAAGAAGAGCGTTCTAGTTGACGACATGACAGAAGCAGTTGGTAGCCTACAAATGTTATTGTCTTATCGAATGAAAGTAAAGTTTACTTCAGAGATTGTTAACGATAATTAATTATCTTTCACTGCAAAAAGGATCGACGATGAGAATAATTATGGCTGAGTTATTTCAGTGTAATTGGTTTATGTAACTTCATTGTAAAAAAACGTAAAAAACTAGACTACTCTGAGAGCGCATACCTAATCCTAGCAAGGCAACGTCAACAAAAAATTCAAATTTGTTCTGAATCTTTAATTTCATCTATTTTATTTGTGCCTTTTGGCTGTAATAAAAACTTTAGTAATCTTCTTGAAGATCCCTCGGTAACTTTTTGAGTTCTGCTCTGAGAAACATTGGGAGAAATATTCGTCAAACGCACAAGCGGACAAACTGATCATCGCAAAATTTTGGTCCCTAGTGTCTTTCAACATTTCTAACAAATCCTAGAAATTTCATGAAGATCCGTTAATAACTTTTGAAGTTATATTGCTGACCAACATTCTGATAAACTGTAGTCAAACAAAAAGGCCACCCGATCATCATCAAAGCTTAATCATTTATGTCTTTCAACATTTTTAGCAATTCCTACACAATTAAAAAAAATTATTCGTAACTTTTTGAGTTATATTGCTTACAAACATAAAATCAAACAGAGAGAGACAAACAGCTAGATCATTAAAAAATATGATAATTTACTCCTCGAGATATACCTAACAAGTCATGAAAATTTCATAAAAATCCGCTCATAATTTTTGAGTTATGGTAGAAAGAAAAGAGGCAGAGAAAAAAATTAACAAACGGTTGAACGTAACTTTACCAAAAGTTAATCATGTTTTTTTTAACATGCTTAATAATTCCTGTACATTTCATAAAGATCCGCCCACAACCAACTTTTTGAGTTATCTTGGTGGCAGACAAACAGAAAAACAGGCAAACAGACAGACAGATAAGCTAGATAAAAATATAATCTTCTTGGCGGAAGTAACATTGCCTTTGCAGATCTCTAGGCAAAAACAAGTAACAGGCAGCATCCTGTTGATATACATTGGCATAGTTTCGATATTAAAATAACCAACAGACTCATTCGCTGAGAGGTGACAAAGCCTAGGTGTTTTTTCCTCTGAAACCACTGCCATTAATTACGTTGAAACCGTGTAAAAGTTAGCACTTGCTTGTGCTACACTGACCTAGGCACTACTAGTATTAGTTCTAGCAGTAGTTATGTTCATTTGCCTTGCCTAGTATTTCAATAGCGTTTTTTTTGCGTGCTTTGTTCCCAACAGTTACGCATGATTGGCCTGCATTGACAATGGCTTCAATGGGAGCAGAAAACTGGGCTGCTCCATAATAGTAATATTCCTCTTGGTTCGTCCATTTTGCACATCTAATTAATTAGTGAAACCCTGCAACTTAACTCTATCTGCTCCAAGGCGGTACTAAATTGCAAAACCCTACCGTTTTTCGTTCAAACTTCTGCTCCCAGTGATATTCAGTGCTCAAAATTTCGTGACTTTTCTCAATTGAACAAGACTATCAATAAAATTCTAATATACCCGCACATTATAGCCAAAAATATAGCTAAATATAAATAAGTTAGAAAATTAGATGGTAACATTTTCGTGTAGATTTTTTTTTATACAAAAAGAACTTTCAAAATTATCACTAAAAGAGAGCAACAAAGGCTAGAAATGAAAAATAGAACAGATTATGCGTTCAGCTTGTGAAAGTATGAAAATTGCTACAGATGTGCTGCCGGATTATTCACCCTGTACTGTCCGGAGATATTTTCTTATATTCGAATTTCATTGGCATTAAAACTACTCTGAGGCATTATTTTTCAATTAAATAGGCGAAAGATTAGTTGAATAAATCACTTATGAGACTATGAAGAAAAAAACTCTGCTATTGATAGCGTTATAAGCATTCTTAGTGGGCGGTACAAATTTGTATCGCCCTGGCGCTCATGCGGCTGAAAAAATTTGGTAACGGATAGGGTTAACCACCAACTGCAAATGCCTTGACTAATCAAACTTATCAACTGATGCACCACTTTGCTAGTACAAAGGCTGTTCTTCGCGAACTATCCGCTTGTAGTTTAAACTAGCGTGTTAACACTAGTTATCTTCCTAACTAATAATCAAGACTGCGAGTGTAACCCTGCGGTGGCGGTCGGCCGATATGACCGTGAGACTTACTTTGTGTTAACCTTTCTAAGAAGGAGAGGGTCGATGTATGCCTGGCTTGTGATGGTCATACTTTAGAGGGAGCTGAAATCCAGACTTCGTCTCTGCGCGCAGTGAGAACGGGCCTCTTCATCCGTTTATTGCCCCAATATGTAATTTAATCTACAAATATCAAATGCCTCTCGGCTACGAATAATAAATACTATAGCTATCGACAACATACACTGTAACTATCTACAATAAATACCGTAACTACAGGCAACAAACACCCTTACTACCGACAGCAAATATCGTAGATATCAACAACATATACCTCAGCTGCCGACTACAAATGCCGTAGCTACCGACAACAAATATCGTAGCTATCAACAGCAAATACCTCAGCTACCGATTACAAATTCCGTAGCTACCAATAGCAAATACTGTATAGCTATCGACAACATATACCGTAGCTACCGAGAATAAATACTGTAGCTAGCGACAAATCTTTCAATAGCTACAAACAACAATTGACGTAATGAATAATCACAAATACACTGACAACGAGCCACAGACAGTTAAACCATGAACCATGTAAATTTTGACACAAACAAAATCCCTTATCTTTGAATAGATGCCTTTACTACAGGCGACAAATGTCTTAGCTACAAAAAGTCAGTGCCTCGGCTACAAACGATAAAAGCCAAAGCAACAAACAGCTAATATACCTAAAGGCCTGTTCACACCACTGTCATTTATTGTGCATTCATACTTCAGAGCTCGTTTCCTAATGCGTTACGGCGTCCGTTATAGCAACGGAAACGTTTAAAGGTTACTGACTGCATATATCATTGCGCATTTGTAGCGACATAATGGACTTACTATAGCCACACTTTCTAATCGAAAGCAACTCTTTTAACGGCTAACATTCTGCTACCTAACTCTTTTGGTTGACACACAGTCGCGTTTACACAGACACAACAAAATACTCAAACTATTAACTGAAGGTACATGTTCAAAACACTGCTGTTGGGCTTCATCTTTAGTTACCAGAGACAAAAGCCCTAGCTACAAGCTACAAACGCCTTAACTACATCAATTTTATCTTATTTCTCTTACCGTCCCTAATGTTACCAGTTCCATAGGACTTGCTGCATCAGATCAAGAGGCTCCCAGACTTGCGTGCATTCTCTGTAGTCAAATTCGCATGAAGGCGGTGGACGTTTTGAGAAGCGAATTTATGTAATGGAAGCTGCAGTGCATTGAACTATGGAATGGCAGAAGTTGAGGCGAGCAATAGGCTTTCTTACGCCACTCCAACAGTTGCCTCTCGGCCTCTACAGAGAGTTCGAGCTCCCAACGGCCGAAGTTTCGGTGCGGCATGCGGGGAGTTCTGCTAAAATTGCGAAATTTCTTTGGCTGGACTGCGCGCTGATTCCAGTTCCAATACTTGGCCATGTCCTAGAAAACAATTGGGATGTCGTAGTGTCCACTTGGATGCCTGTGTAGCGAGCGAAATGATGAATATGCGACGAGACTGAAGAGTTGCTGGATCTAAGTGCATCGAGACAAGATACTGCCGTTGCATCGATAAGGAAAATGATTTAATAGTTTGAAAATGCAAAAAAAAATATTATGCTGTAGCTGAGCCATGAAGAATCTTCAATCTCTAAATATGAACTTGTTGCGTATTGGTGCGTGGTGCTCTACCTAGAGTATGAAACTGAAAGCAGACAAAACTATAAGTCTACCTATGATTGTTCAATCAGTCTCGGAGACTTTTCCTCAGCAGCCACCTCTGAAAATAGATGACACCGTGCTTCAGTGGTCTAGCTCCCATTAGATTCTTGGTCTCCTCTTTGATAAGAAGCTTACGCATGAAGCGCATAATAGACGTCTCGTGTCTCGTGCTTCGAATAAGATTTGTTTGCGTACGTGAATGCTGTGTTCGGTGACGAAACGTGGTCCGCAGATGCTTTTTTTTTTGCATACATGTTGCCTTTGTTGGAGTATTGCTCACCGGTTTGGGTTTCTACTGCAGCCAGTCACGGTGTACTGGGTTGATTTGCCAGCTCAGCAAGTAGGCTGTGTCCTGATGGTGATCTAGTGAATTTGTCCCATAGACGGAGGGTGGCCTTCCTCTGTATGTTTTGTAAGGTGTACAACGAACGAAATTGGGGGTATTTTTCTACTCCTGCATTCAAGGTCTTTGAGAGAAACACACAAGCTGTGACTTATGTCCGCCCATTTACATTGTAGCCAATTGGGTGGTGAACTTACCAGTTCAGTCGGTTTTTCTTACTCTGGTCTGTTTTGACCTGGATTCCGTTGCCGGGATTCGTGTTCGGTCGTTTGGATCTGCAGGCGATTAAGTCAGCTGTTAAAAAGTTTTCAGTTCAGTCTTTTTAGCAACATCTTACCTTTCTTGGTGTTGCATAAAGCTTCATTCCAGTTTCATTACCTGTCCATGGAGGCCCGGACGTGTATTAACTGTTTTAATAATAATTAGAAAGCACTCTGAGAGCGCATACCTCCGCCAAGCAAGGCAACAGTAATGAAAAATTCAAATTGGTTCGGTAACTATGATGTTCTTTGTATCAGCATGAAAATTTAATTATTTGTGCCTTTTGATAGTATTAACAATACCTGTAATTTTGATGAATATCCGATGATTAGACTTTTGCGTAAGGTGAATTCTGTGTTTGGTGAGAGTGACGTTGTCCGCAGATGCTTTTATGTTTTTTTGCTGACTGTGTTGGTGTATTGCTCACCGGTCTGAACTTCAACTGTTGACAGTCACTTGCGTCTGTTGGAGCGACAGACCAACCGATCGCCACCAAAATTCAACTATTTGTCTTTCAACATTAGTAACAACTCCAGTAAATTTCATCAAGATCCATTTATAACTTTTTAAGTTATTGTGCTAACAAGCATAAAATCAAATATAGCGACAAACCAACGAACAAAAAGATCATCCCTAAATGTTGGTCATTTACTCTTTGTAATATGCCTAAAAACTCATATAAATTTCATGAAAATCGGTTCATGACTTTTCGAGTTATGGCCTTAAGAATAAACAAGCAGACAAACAAACAGGCAGATGAACGGGTTTTCACCAAAAGTCATTCATCTTTTACTGTTAACATGAGTAACAATCCCTGGAAATTTTGTAAAGATCCGTCTTCAACTTTTTGAGTAATCTTGGTGACAGATAAACAGAATAACAATCAGAACTAGAGCACGCTGACAGCGCATACCTCCGCCAATTGAGGCAACGGTAGCAAAAACTTCAAATTGGCTCTGACACTATAATTTTCTTTGTATATAAACTCTAAAATCTAATCATTTGTGTTTTTTACTAGTAATAACAGCTTGTACAATTGTCTTGAAGATCCGTTCATAACTTTTTGAGTTATACTGCTAACAAACGTTATGATAAACATGAGTCAAACATACAAACGAACAAACTGATATGCACCAAAATTTAATCATTTATGTCTTCCAACAATAATAACAACCCCTATAAATTTCATAAAGATCCATTGATTATTTTTTGAGTTATGGTGCTGACAAGCATGAAATTAAAAACAGTGACAAACGAACAAGCAAGCGGATTATTACCAAAATTTGATCATTTACTCTTTGTTATATACCTAACAACTCATATTAATTTCAAAAAAATCCATCCATAACTTTTTGAGTTATGGCATTGAGAAAAATGAGGGAGACAAACAAACAAACGGATGGACATATTTTCACCAAAAGTTAATCGTCTGTTCCTCCTAACATACCTAACAAACCCTGTAAATTTCGTCCAAATCGGTTCATAACTTTTTGAGTTATCTTGGTGACAGACAGACTAACAGACAAACACTACGAAAACATAACCTCCTTGGCGGAGGTAATAACAGATAAAAATAACAAAAACATAACCTCCATGGCGGAGGTAGATACATAGATCTCCGGTATCGAATGGGTAACAAACTATTCGTACGATGAGAGATTCTCCAAATTGTAGTCGGTAATGACGTCATCGTCTGATCTTCACGCTACCCAATCGTCAAAGTAAATCAAAAGTGAAAGCAAACAGAGAAACCTTAACCCAATGTTTACGATGTAATAAAGGATTATTAAATTAGTTAGTAATATTGTAATGTGAGCGTGTTTTTCTTATTTGCAAACATTAAGATCAACTGACTGTTTTCAGACTACCTACGACGCTAAAGACGCTCGTTTTCGCCAATGACACTCAGGCAAACTACATATTCCATTTAAGCACAACAAATCCAGGCTGTTTTCTTTAATTAATACTACAGCGGCATTGTTGTCAATAGATTCTTGACCACGAACTCCGCCGACGCTTTCACCATCGTTATCCTATAGAGTATAAATCCTGAGGCGAAACACATTGGCTCTACAAACATGCAACCAAAGGCCACTTCTCGCAAACTCTGTAATTAACTATTCGCACCGTCGTTATCCCATAGCTCCTAAGGCGAAACACGCTATATTGCACGCAACCTAAGGCCACTTTACAGGAAATCAACAGCTGTAACGGCGGCATCGTTGTCCTCAGAGCAAAAAGGCATTCGTCCATATGACGTAATTCGGCGCAGCCGGCGCACAGACTCATGTTAATCCAATAAACAAAGCCTCCAATCTGGCAGCATACTCAAAAGCCTGGCAGTTTTGCACAACTTTTGTTCTTTTGGCCACACGAGGCAAAAAGAAAAGGACTTATTACAAGTCCGGCAACGCTGGTTCAGCCGAGGTGCAAAAAAAAACGTTTGAGGGAAAACTGGAAACTGGTATTGCGGGCCTGACAAGAGGCTTTAGAGAAAATTATCACGCTGGACTACAAATGCACTGCCGCTTTTATAAAAACAATGAAAATATGGCAGCTAGCGAGCAATGCAAGAGTTGTTTAATTGCTTTAACTTACCAAATGACTGGAGGATCAGCAAAAATAGTAAATAAATACCAACTAAAACGAATAACTGTGAACATCACCTGATGTTGTTATGTTTTTGAAAATTCATTTTCTACTGAAAAGTAATCAATGACATAAACTTCTATTGAATCAAGAACTCGTAGAATTTTCATTTTCCAGTCTAGAATTAGAACTACTTACTTGAGCAGTGGCCCAGTAGATTGTGTCTGTTGAATGCAAGTCACACATTAGTATATCAAGGGCAGAAGCCCTTAAACTACTATTGATATGAGGCAGTGTTATTTCACTTCACAGGTTTATTGTGTTATGGTATTCCTACTGACTAAAACAAACAACTTTTGGGGGGAGGTAACATAGCCTGATCCAGATAAGGTTATTATGGACTCTTCTCATTTTTCAGTCTTTTTGTTTACGTATTGGACTGGGTAATGTAGTCTCCACCTTTTATTGCATTTGGTATATAGCTAGTGATTCGTGGCTACTAAAGGGAGGCTACCGCACAGTCCCACGGACGTCCCACGCCTGCAGATATGTACAGCGTAGCAGGTTGTAATACAGAGGCCGGGACCAGTGACTCTGGTGGCTCTTTTGATGATTATATCAGGCTGGCAGATCCATCTTCGCTGACAGCTCTTAGCTGAAATCTGCGAGCATTCAGTTGCATCATGTGTTGAAACAAAATTTTATTTACCTTTCATAGAATGCATTTCAAACTGGAGCTCCCTGAAAGCGTATACCTCCGCCAAGCAAGCCAACAGTAGCAAAAAATTGAAATTGGTGCCCAAGCCATAATTTCCTTTGTATCAACACCAAAATTTTATTATTTGTGCCTGTTGACACTAAGAGCAGCTTCTATCATTTTCCTAAAAATTCGTTAATAAGTTTTCAAGTAATGCTGCTAACAAACAGTCTGACAAACATTAGTCAAACACACATACAGATCATCACCAAAATTTAATCATTCATGTCATTTATCATTATGAACAATTCCACTTAATTTTATAAAGATAGGTTCGTAACTTTTCGAGTTAGTTTACTAACAAGAATAAAATCAAACACAGAAACAAACGAACGAACAAACAGATCATTGCAATAAAGTGTCATTTACTCTTCGTAATATACTAAACAATTCACGTAAATTTCATAGAAATCCGTCAATAACTTTTTGAGTGATGATAGTAACAAATAATAGGCGGACAAACAAACAAACAATTGACCGGATCTTCACCAGAAGTTAATCATCTGTTGCTACTCACATGCCTCACAGTCTCTAAAAACATCGTACAGATCCGTTCATAACTTTTTGAGTTATCCTGGTCAAACAGTCAAACAACATAACAAACACGACAAAAACATAACCTTGGCGCAGGTAAATATTTGGCTGCAACCAAACAACATAACAAATACGACAAAAACATAACCCGTAAATATTTGGCTGCAACAGATCTAGGCCAATATATGGTTCCTGACTCCTAAACTAACTTACTCAAAGTTGGAGTCTGGCAATATTACAGTGTAGTAATGTTAGAAGTTACCCTTTCGTTTATGCAGGTATTGCAAACATTCTGCCTTGGGATTTTAGTGCCCATATTTTACAAATAAATAATTATGGAAACCTCCGTTACAGAGTTAAACAATGTCGCCGACTATCAATTACGTGACAATTAGTATAAAAAATACGCACATTTCACGCAGACGCTACTACTTTGTAGTCAATACCATGGATGTAATTAGGTTAAAAAGTGAAAGTACATGTATAATGCTAGACTAGTGGTTGTAGAGTGAATCATTACAATACGTACAGAAGTAATAGCAAAAGCTTCACACGTAAAGTGAAATGTATGTCAGTATAATAATGATGACGAGAATTATGGTATGTATATAAACATAACTATACGAATAAATACAAGTTTTTACCACAATCCTCCACTGATCGGCACTGTAAAGATTAGCTCTATACTTCTAGAGCTTGGTTAGTTGGTGTTAAATTGGGTTGCTCAGCAGTAGCCTTCGTGATCTGCTAGGTGTAGAGTCAACGTTTACGATCTTCTTCAGTTATTCATGCAAACTTTCTGTCCTTCCATTTCACTGCCTACACTACTCTTGTTATCGCAGTGCTTTAATTTTAGGAGAAGAAAAATAACTAAACTAGAAATACGTGTTAAAAATTAAGGTTCAGTGATGTGTTTATTCAAAGGTTAACATAAAATTGCAAGAAAATCAGATGACCAGAGAGCAATTCCATGTAGTCTGTACGCACTTGAGGCCGGGTTGGGTTCAGCCCGCAGGAGAATCAAGTGCATAAATACTGTAAATTTGAATGAACAGCAACTGTATGAAATTGTCTTTGTTCGTGTCATACAAGCAAGGTGAATATTATAATTCATTCAACAAAGCATGGAACTGAAACACACAGCCCGCAACATAACACTCTCTCCAGGATAAGGGTGTAAGAGGCACTGAACCCCACACGGACATTGGTAACGGGATTCGGACACCGCATAGAGAGCTCCGCGGACCGTCGCTAACCCAGCCCAGCTCACGCTCTGCTTCAGTTCAGTTGAAATTTCCATCCTTGCCATCTCCCCGTCAAATTATTCTAAGCGCTGTTACGGAGAGTATACAAGTTCTCCTCTCAGCCCTCCAAGATTTGATGGTCTTTTACGCGGATAAGATTGCGGAAATCAGATTAGTGTGTAGCTGTTTCTTTATGGCTTGAAAAAATTGCTTTCAATAAGAGCTGACTCGCCTCTGTGCCCCATTCCCAAACCGGTGGCTGGTTTTCCAGGAGAGCGAGAGATGGCAGAGCTGTTGTCAGTGAACATCCAATCAGTTTTGATGTTTATCTCGGGATAAAAGAGGCTTCCAACCCTTCTAAAAAGTAGGAGTGTGTCTGCAGGGGGAGGTTGGTTGTAATGTGTTGCTCTGCAGCAGCCCCAGCAGCAGTCGCGTCTTCCTTTGATTTACGAGCCGCTGCTCTTCGCTTTATTTAACGTCGTCTGAGGGGAAGGGCGCCTCATTGTTTTTCGAAGCTGTTCGAAAAGCAATAAGTACCGGGCCCCATTATGTAGATACGACGTGTAAATCAAGTGGTCTCGCCCAACATGAGGAGAGGGGAAATTTTAAATTTAAACGTCATTCACTGAACGATAGAAACATAACAGATATGGATCTAGCAAAAATTGAGTCATTTTCTGGACTCAAAGCTACCTCTAATGAAGGCAGTAGATAATAAAGAGATAGCAGCTGATAGAGATATAACCCGTAAATCAAGCTAGAGGTCTTCCAGTATGATCGAGGAGACTGAAAATTTAAAAACGACAGAAGCAAAACAGCTATGAGTATGGAATATGCTACAGTAAATAAGTATTTTAACTACTTAAGACCACCTCTAATGGAGATATGGATAAAAGAGACAAAATAGATGATACAGAAATGATATGTAAATCAAGATATCTCCAATGATGCAGAGAAAAAAAAATATCGAACATGAAATGGTTTTCGCCAAGCGATAGAAGCCAAAGCAGCCATGATTAGCGGGAAAAACTTCCTTATTAGTGTTCAACAAAACTTGATACTAATATTGTAAAGATGAAAGTAGAAACTATGAAAGCATAAATAAAACACCAAAATCTGGTGCTCACCATATTGATGTTATCCGCTAGGATCATGACAGCCTATATTATAATTAAAGTAAACAAACACGTTCAAATGGTACTTTATTATGCAAGACAATTAAAAAAAAAATACCTAGTAGCATGCCTTGTTCGCCTCTTTAGTTTCAGCTATTTACACTCGTTTATAATTCGGAGATGGAGAGCGTTGGAAATGATAAGTAAAAAAATTTTATCTAGAAGAGCGTGATAGCTACCGTCAGTATCCTTCTTTAACCTATTTATGGTTACACCGTCACAAAGTAAAATGCTCGAATTATCCTGGATGAGTGATGTTATACAGACATGGGAAATGACGGTACCTACATGCGCCAATCAACTACCTACCACAAGTATTATAGCACGCACGAAAACTATAGGCTAACAGGGGTCACCCACGGCCAGTCTCGGCCTCGGCAAACCCTGGCTTTCTTCAAGCCCCCGGCCCGGCAAAAATTGCTTACCCCAGCTTACCTCCTATAGGGTCACCGTGTATTTTCTCCCATAGGAAAACAATGGGAACTTCAAAGTCAAATACATCGAAAACTGAAGCCAACCGCCACAAAAATACTTCATGTTTGAATTCTGCACCAAAAATTGAGTGGACTATATTACAAAATCGGAAAAAAAATTAGATCCCATTACCTAAAGTAAATTATTACCGAAACCTTTGTGAGCCATAAATTCTTATATTTGTGACTAATGCAGGGTGCATATCTGAGTATATCGGGTAGGTTAGGGGAGGCAAGGCCTGTTTTTTTTATTTTAAAATTTCGGGCACCGTCAATTTTAGTCAATGGTGAGATGGGGTTAGGTTAGATTAGGTTGGGTTTGGTTAGGTTGGGTTAGGTTAGGTTCGGTAAGGTAAGATTAGGTTAGGTTAGGCGTTTGAACGATCGATCGATCGTTTGCGCAGCACGATCGATCGCGCACAACATATACATAATCTTTGGCAATGTGTAGCAGCATGTTATGGCTAGTGAAAAATGCATGTCAGTAAATCAGGTACAATAACGGTAAAAGTTATCATGACTGATTAAATATCTGCTGGTTTCTGCAGTGCATCCTTAATGACTCAAATGTTCAACAGGAAAAGTTGAAAATGCAAGATTAAAATTACTTTCAGATTAGTTCTTAAGCTCCCGGACTAGAAGTTAGTCACCTGTTACTAATAAGATGTAAGTTCTCCTCAAGCACTTATAAAGCAGCAATTCTGGAAGGCATTGAGTCTGCAAGAATTCTAACGATTATTTATCCATTTTTTTTTCAAACACTTTAAATAAGTCTCACTTAAATAATAGATAAAATGAGTTATCACAATGTAACTGTCATAGCATATCCTCTACTTTAATCAAACTAGAAATTTTGACCCCCTGCCCCGGCTAGTTGGTTTTTAGTCCCCCGGCCCCGGTTATTTGGTTTTGGTCGCCCCGGTTTCGGCTATTTGATTTTTGGTCGCCCCAGCCCCGGTCTTTCCAAAATCATCGCCCCGGCCGGTCTACAAGTCGAAAACACGTACGTACATAAAGAACATAAAAGGCGGAGACCTCGTTGTGAATGTCTTATGCTCAGTTCAATAGCCGTGTAGATTATTCCAGGTTAAGCTCAGTTCAGTGCAATGTTTATTATTTCGAGGAAATTATCGAGCTCGTTTTCATGGATCGCATGGTAACAAATTTAAGGGAATGCTGATTGTATGCTTCTACCTGGAAATAATTGCACATATGAGGTATTGTCCAGATTTTCTCAAGAATAAACGACATTTACAGGGCAAGAATTTCGTTGCATCTCCGGAAACTAATGTTTTTCAAAGTTTCAAAATGATACGAAATAAAGATCTCCAAAATTCAACAAGCTACAGCGTAGACTACGTAGTGAATATCATTTAAAAGAAATTTCGGGTAAATTTTACAGCTCTTGCCTTGGCAAGCCTTGTTGATAACGTGAGGGCAAAGGATGTATTAGGCCATTACCTGGAGAAATCATCCTGCTCACACAAGGCGACAGCCATAAATTTACTCACAGATACTTCAGAAGAAAAAGCGGTCTCGTTGCCCTTCTAAGAAAACTTTCAAGAAAGGAAGCATCATAATTTTCAAAATGTGCGTGAAAATAAGAAAATATGAATCAGTAATACATGGGGATAACTTTGTGATAAAATTTTCAAATCTACCTAGAAGTTTGTAGCGAAGTATTGTCACAGTTACTGTCTAATCTGAAAAGTTGATACGCTCTTACGTCAGCGCAAGGACGCTAATGCCAACATCGGTGATGCGCCTCATCAATAACAAGAAACAAGTAATAACAAGTAATAAGTATGTAAGTCAGCGCAACACACGGCTCTATAACAGCCAAAGGCCACTAGTTGTTTGCCAAAGATCAAGGTCTTTAAAGGAACAGTGACGTAACTTATTTTGATTAGATGATTCCTCATATTCTACGAGCTTTTGTGAAGATTGAAGCTTTTTTGATTACTACAAACATGAATTACGTGGTGATATGCTTCAGCACATCTATAGTATAGACCGACTTGGGCGAAGATTTTCGAAAGACCCGGGCCGGGGGGACCAAAATCAAGTGGCCGGGTGAAAAAAAAAAATAAATAGCCGGGGCCGGGGTGACCAAAAATAAAGTAATCAGGGCCGGGGCGCCAAGTATCTAAATTATATTTTCTGGTTCAGGCTCCATACGTACGTCCATACGTGTGTCTGCACGTTACACTTTTCAGTATACATGTAACGTAGGGGGAAATTCAACTTGTAAGAAGCTCTGATTTCCGATGGAACGAAGTTCAACCATAGCTGTCTTCTCTAGCCCTTCTTGAAAAAAATTGAGTCACTTGCAAAGCAAAATCATGAAGACCCTATCAGTCGTATCATATCTACTGCGTTTCATTTCTTTCAGAATATACTGTATTCGCTTTGCTAGTGACGCTCGACGTTTTTAATAACGCCAGATAGCTTGGCCAGCCAGATTTGCAGATAGGTTACGCTACAGGAGAATAAAAAAAGGATTCAATTTCAAATTTTAGCTGCCAATTTTAGGCAGGTCATAGGTAGAAGAATCACTGCCTGACTTGGGACATTTTCAACTTTTTTATGCACGATACGGCTTCGAAGGCATCATTATTGAAGAATCTCCTTTTCTGTTGAAATTGCAAAGGTTCCTTCATCAATAGATAGGCGTAATTAGGATAATACGTCAAAGTTCATTTGCAGAAGATAGTTGTGTCAAATTTGAGTATATGTGCTACGCCCCTAAATTTTCAGGTTTGTGACATCACAATTGCGTCACGCCACTGATGCAGCGAGGAATCTTTAATATTTCCACATGTCATGACGTAATTTGGACGTCACAAACCTGGAAATTTAGGAGGACAGCGCATACACCCAAATTTGACACAACTATCTTCTGTAAATTAACTGTGGCAGACGTTGAACTTGTTTCACACTTCTTTAAACGGTGCCTCGTATGCATGATACGTTCTGGAGTATCAATGAAGAAGAGCGTTTTTATTCTGGTGAATTTCTGCTCGTTCCAGCTCCTTGCAACTATCTTCAGGCTTCAAAATTTGTCGTACAAAATCAACGATACGTAAACGGTCCGAGCTATATTTACAGTAGCTGCCTGTATCCTGTCTACGAGCGTATAATTAAACGAAACCGCGCCGACTAAGTCGCAAATTTTCCTGCGAAAATAGTAATAGAATGCCTGGCTATGTTTAGTTGTTAATTATTAACTGCTCAATTACAAAGAAATGGGGAATAAGACATTTATATTAATGAAAAGTAGGGAGAAAATGACATGAGATAGAGAGAATCCGGAAAGTTTAGCAAAAGGCACTTACTGGTAAATTAGTCACATGTGTGCGTTACTGATTACTGCTTATTTAAAGCGTACATAAACCATATAAAAATGACCAGATTCTGAGCACGAATTCCTCCGCCAAGCATTGAAACGTTGGTGAAAAGTTCAAGTTGGTCCTGAAACCATTATTTTTTTATCCTAACCAAAACCTGGTCATTTGTGCCTCTTATAACTTCAATGACAGTTTTTGTAATTTTCTCGATAATCACTTGGTAACTTGAATTCACATAATTTGTAATTAATGTTAGACGGCACAAATGACTAAATTCCGGTTATCAGTTTGTTTGTATGCGTTTGATTTTATGTGCTGCTATTTGCTAGACCTTCACCCAAAAGGAAAAGTTTCCAACTGATTATCAAAAAATTACAGGAGCTGTCATTGGCGTTAAGAGGAACAAATGACCATGTTTTGGCTATGATAAAAAAAATTGGTTTCAAGACCAACTTGAACTTCTCACCAACGTTACAATTCTTGGCGGAGGAATTCGTGCTCAGAATCTATTCATTTTTATATGGTTTATATACGCTTTAAATAGGCTGTAATAAGTAGCGCACACATGTGACCAATTTACCATGATTTTTGGTAGGGGTAAATGCCTCTCGGTAAACTTTGCGGGTTGTCTCTACTTCATGTCATTTTCTCCCTACTTTCCAGTAATATAAATGTCTTATTTCCCCAGTTCTTTGTAAGTGTGAAGCTAATAACCAACAACTAAACATAGTCAAGCATTCTATTAGTATTTTCGCAGGAAAATTTGCGACTAAGTCTGCGCGGTTTCGTTTAATTATACGCTCGTAGACAGGATACAGCTAAGCAGCTACTGTAAATACAGCTCGGGCCGCATGAGGTATCGTTGATTTTGTACGACGAATTTTGAATTTTGAAGCCTGAAGATAGCTGCAAGCAAGGAGCTTGTATAGAGAAGGAGGGAGCCAGTAGCCTAACCCGTTGAAGCTCATGAGTCAGCCAGTTGTCGTATGGACCAAGGAGCTTCAATGGGAGGAGTACGCGCAAGCCTTCCCTGGGCGAGTAAACACATGGCTTTGTCACGTGACTCAAGCTGGCGTTTGGAGATCTTAAACTGGCTGAAGTGGCGGTGGTCAGCGCATATAGTTCAGGAAGATACAGACAGACAGTTCTTCTATATTTTTGCAAAGACAATCGTGTCTGAAAATTTATATCCCAGTGGTCACCCTGTTACTTTCATCATCAGATGGTATACAGGATACAAGTTTCCTTTACATATTCCATCCGCTCGGAATTTCATCGGTGGTTAATGGCTATAAAATTTGAGCTCAGGACTCGTTCCTCTATACGCTGCATGAGGCAATGCCGCTCTCCGATTGGATAAGCCACTCAGCCAGTTTAAGGGAAAAGTTTACTCGCAACGCTCCCGTAGGAAAAATAGATAGGGTGCACTCCTCTTTATTAGAACCTCCTTGGTATGGACCAACTGCATATCAGTAAAGAGTCTCTTATGGCTGCAGCCAGTCGCGTAAGCACCAATCGCATATCAGTAACTCGGTTCGTCTGCTGCTCCCCCGTGAAATTCAGTGCTCCCCGTCTTCTCCACCAATGACCGTCTCACAGCTATAAGAGATCTGGTTGACTCGCTGGCAAGTTTGTAACTGGGCCACAAGGCTCCTTCCTTCTCTATTGAGGCTCCTTGGCTGCAAGGAGCTGGAACGTGCAGGAATTCACCAGAATAAAATCGCTCTTCTTCATTGATACTCCAGAATGTGTCATACATACGAAGCACTGCTTAAAGAAGTGTGAAACAAGTTCAATGTCTGCCAGCAAATCTAACTATGACCTGTGAGTAAGAAAAAGAAAGCTTAGCTACAGTTCACCCCTACTGAAATGGTATCGAAAATACCGCAATATTCTCCTATCTAATTGAGAAAGCGTAACGGTCGTATGTACTAACTAAGGAAGGAACGTAGGGAGGAACGAGCAGAATTATAATATGATGCTGCCAGAAATGAAACGCTGAGGCGTAACTCAACAATTTATGAAACTCGTATCGTTGTTTATCAATTATAATAGTATTTTTTATTCCTTGGCAGAGTACCACCTATTTAAGTCAATAGCTCAGTACGATGTTGGCCTTAGTTAAAGCTCGTTCCACATCCGTCCTTTCATGACTGAAGTAAGCAAGAAATTTTGCAGGAATATCACTACTTGCAACATCTTCAAATAAATACAGTGGTCACTATGTAGTCTAGGAAATATTAGCCAATTGCACTTTTTCCGGCAAGAGGACAGATTTTAAGGTAGGATGTTGCTTTTCGATATCATTGTACCCACCAGAGATGACAGCCATACTGTGTAGGCTCACCGAAAACTGTAGAACTGAAAACTTTCACACAACGGTAATGACGATGCAGGCCTTTATCAAAGACCATTCCACGCTAACGAGAGTACGGTGCAATGCCTATTACTTCGAGGGAGTTTAAGGCGACTTCAGTTCTCTTTCCTTCGCAAACTTTATTCACAACATGAGAGCGAGAGCACAGGATGTATTAGGTTCTCTTCCCAGTAAAACAACAACTTGAGATGATAATGACATCTCCTGCTCGTCTAAAACAATTTTCGTACAAACTTCAATGACGATGCCGGCCTTTATCAAACAACGTCCCAGGTTAAGCAGAGTACGGCGCAATGCCTATTAATTCGAGGAAATTTTGGGCCAAGTTCACAGCTGTTTTCCATGAAAGGCTCGTTGAGAACACGACCTGCTGTCATGCAAGCCCTCACTTGAACGCCTGACTCAATAAATTGCTGCTTCTCTAGCTTAATGAGGTCAATAAATTGCCTCGAGTGGAGCACATGCTGGCAACGGGGATATTCTGGAGCACATGACCACAGGCCCGCCGTGTCTTTTGGTCTCAATGATAGCGCCATTAAGCATTACAGGACTTTGATAACCGCGCTCGAGGAGGCGGTGACTTGCGTCATGAAGACCGTTCCTAATTAAATCCAAGCCACTCAGTACTAAAGTCAACTTTGACTGCACCCTCCCCTGCGAAACCCACACGCACTGG
This sequence comes from Parhyale hawaiensis, assembly GCA_001587735.2. Taxonomy (NCBI): domain Eukaryota; kingdom Metazoa; phylum Arthropoda; class Malacostraca; order Amphipoda; family Hyalidae; genus Parhyale; species Parhyale hawaiensis. The sequence continues at coordinate 22,580,437 of LQNS02278097.1, forward strand.
TTCGTGCGGCAGATATAAGCCAACTACAGCCGACGATGGGTCGCTAATAACTATAGCGCATTTAGCGGTACGTTCAACGACCCGCCACCCACTATCATAAGGTAAGTACCTCCACGATAACTGTGGACGCAAAGGATATTTGCTGATTCAGCGCGTCAAGCGTCTTGACACAGAACGCTCACCTGGCCTGGGGATCGTTCCCGGGACCCTCAGCACAACTGTGCAGCGCGCAATGGCCACTGCTACCGTGGGTATGAAGTGGTTCGAGACAAAAAGTTCACCAACTGAGGATAGCTTCACGCAGATATATATAGGAGACTCCAGCTATTTTTACTTTTTAAAACTCCATTGAAATTTCAACAAGATACTGCATTTCTTACTCGAACACTCTGAGAGCGCATACCTCCGCCACGCAAGGCAATATTAACGAAAAATTGAAATTGATCCTGAAGCTAGAATTTCCTCTTTATCGTCACTTTAATTTTGTTATTTGTACTTTTTGATAGTACTAAAAGCTTCAATAATTTTCTTGAAGATCTGTCCGTAACTTTTAGATTTTTTTTTGACAAACATTAGTCAAACACACAAACGGACCAACCGATCAACACCATAATGTTGTCGTTTGTGTTTTTTAACATTTTTAACATTTCCTGCACGTTTCTAGAAAATCCATTTATAACTTTCTGAGCTATGCGTCGGACAGTTTGACAAACATTAGTCAAACACACACACACAAACGGACAAATCGATCATCTCCAAAATTTGGTCCTCTGTGTCTTTTAACATATTTAACAAATCCTGAAAATTTCCTGAATATCCATTTATAACTTTTTGAGTTATTTTACTGACAAACACGAAAAACATAGAGACAAACAAACGAACAAACAGATCAACACAAAAACTTAGTCATTTTCTCCTATTGTATATATAATAACCCTGACAACTCCTGTAAGTTTTATAAACAAACGGTTGAATGGATCTTCACCAAAAGTTAACCATTGTACGTCTAACATACCTAGCAATCCCTGTAGATTTCGTAAAAGTTCGTTCATAACCCTTTGAGTTTTCTTGGTGACTGACAATCAGACGGACAAATTCGACAAAAACACAACCTAGCCATTGGCGAAGGTAAATATTTACGAATGTTCATATCATTCAAGTGAAATTCATCAAATTGGAATATAAATTATTGGCTTAAGCTTAAAGATTATCAGTGCACGCTCTTCTTCTAAGCGGCAAGGCGTGCGCTGCAACTTATCGTCCTTGTGCGGTCACTTCCTAGCTGGGTTCAGTTTTCTGTTCTTTTTTTTTTCAAATACCTAAATACTCTGACGAAGCGGTGCTAGCTCATTAAATTGATTTCGGAGCCTTAGTTCCGGCTGCACCTTGGGACTGGGCCTGTTGGTTTGGCTGCTCTTAATCTTAGGTCAAATGCCTCGTGCAACAAAGTACATTTCAATTGAATTCTCAATAAATATTACTATCTAAACGGCAGGCATTACCCTGCTGCACGTCAGGTCAGTGGTGGTAAATAAAGCAACTATGGAAATCTACTGACGCTAGTAATTCAAAGATCACAAGTGTGTTCATCCTTTGTACACATGTAAGTGATGATACGCAGGAAACACCATGACCGTGAGCAGGTTACAAAAATATAATAATAAATGTAAAATGTAAGTAAAGGATTAAATTTCTTCTCTCCATTCGTTTATTTATTTTCCTGATTGCTTTACCTTTTCAAAATGGAAGCCTCAATCACTAATAGTTAACCCACTTCAGTTAACTTCCTAACAACACTCTTCCTATGAGAATTGAAATTTAATGTAGACAGCAAATGGCCTGAAGTTTCAACTTATTTTATAGCACATTCAGGGTGCACGTGAAAAAGATATCCTTTTAATTAAAACTTATCAATTTACAAGCAATTAAGTCTACTTACATAATTCACATCTGTATCACTAGAAATAACTCAAGAATCATACTGCTAAATATAGCTTATTTATATTCTAATTTATGTTGCAGTTTAAGCCTCGGCAGCTATTATGTAGACAAAGTTTAAACTGCCGTCATTAGAATGTAGAGGGAATCTTCGGGAAAAACAGTTGGCTCGTCTAGACGTTGGAGACGTTGTTCTATGTAGATTTGTTCAGTCCTTAGGGAAGTTATTCATGATCGACTAGACATGCTTGCTATCGTAGGTACACTTGCCTTTTATCCTTTCTATTTTTTCTTCTTATAGCCTTTTTGGTCTACGAGGGTTATAGAGATACTTTGAATAGAGCCTGTTTTATAAAAAGGAAGCTTCGGATTAAAATAATTTTTAGCAATATTTTTCTTCAAAAATGAATAATAACTAAAAGAGCAGTCCTACGTAGTACGGCCTGTGCAGTATCACGGCAATTTTCAATTTTGCAACATCATGAAAGACATCAACTAAAACTTTATGCTATCATATATGCACATAGCTGCGCACCCTTGCTCATCTTCAACTGGCCGATCCACGACCAGAAAACTAAAGCTATTTCAAAATTTAAGGACGCGTCGATTCTATGCTAAATTTTGTGAACAAGTGCCGTTGTTCCCGCTGGGATTGTGTTGATTAACTGCACTAATCTTGACATAATTTGGTTCGCAAACCGTGTTAGCCTGTAAGCGATGTATCATCAGATACGTGAATATGTCTAAATTACTAACTTCAGTAAAAATACCAAACGTTCACCGCTATATCAAACCACTGAAGTGCTAATCAAAATTCCTACTACTACTACTGCTACTACTACAAATGCGTCATGTACGCAACTGCGCAATGATATAGCCCTAACTCGTATGGCATTAGACCACTGAAGATATTATTAACAGTAGTGTTAGTAGTCCCGTACTATTCAGCGCAGCGGCGTTTGACCGCTAAATATCTTATTAACAACGTAGTTGGGGAGTCAGAACTCGTACTTCACCTCATAGTGGCATTAAACCGCTGAAAATATGATTAGTAGCAGTATTGGACAATCTAGTACGACTTCTCAGAGTAGTTTTCGACTGGTAAATTTATTATTAATAGTGTATTAGGGAGACGGAAGTTGGCATCGACATCGAAGGAAAATCGGTTTAAGTGCCTCGAGTCATGACCAAGTATTTGCCATTCCGACAAGGGACAAAAGTCGGCGACCTACCGGTTCTGCCGGCAACAGATCCAGTCTGCAAGAAGAGTCGAAAGAGAGTCCTAAGTCAGGATCAAGAGAGACTTTATTTCGACGAGTTCCCATTTGAAAAGCCACAGGAAAAATGTGTTCACAACTATGCAGGCAGTTCCCTAAATCTAAACCATCTTTGGTCAATGAGAATTTGATCTTTTGCATTTGGCCGCCAACGATATCTCGATAGGGCCTTGAGACCAAGGTCATCCTTTCCTATGTATTGTTTTTCAGAACTTATTTTCACTGAAAGTATTCAACGTGGTTTCATTAAAAAATAGTCGGTTTTAAGCTCAAAACGTTTGATAGGCTTGATAGGTTTATTACACACAGACACATTTCTTACATTACACGTATTTGGTAAAGTAGTAATACACTGTAGAATAATGAATGTATCCGCGTAGTCACTGAAAGTTTAACAAACTTTTTGTAATTAAGTCATCAAGTTCAGCAAACCTAGTTATTCCAAGCTCGAAGGTATAATATGAACTCTCAGCAGCTCCAACTTGCGAATCAGGAACCGGTTCCTCAAACGCCTTGTATGGTTAGAAGCACCGTAACTGTACGCTCAGCTGCAGGCACCAATACAACCATGTAACTGCTGAAGTTTTACATTTTTACTCTTCGATTTAAATTTTGAGTCTGGCTATTATTCAGGCATGCACCATTTGGAGATTCAAACCAGTTTGATCATATCTTTGTGAAGATTAGCATCAGAAAGTAACTAAATCGTAGCCGCGATATCGGTACCGTACTTTTTCAGTTAACTGTTCAGTTTACGTTACCGTAACTTTACAAGGCTTTTGGGCATCCGATCCCTTATCATCAACTTTTAACCGACCCAACAAGCATTGCAATTATTATTATTTTATTCCTGGTTTTACCACCGCATCCACGACATATACTGGTTCTAGGTTTTTTCGCCGTCGGTCATTTCGCCGTAGGTCTTCTCGCCGTAAGATAATTTTAGGGCATTTCGCCGTGATGTAGCTAATACAAATGGCGTGGTAATGTATGAAATTGCACCCAACCACGCCGAACCTAATATGCTATTACTGTGAAAAGTTTCAGTTTCAACAGTGGAACTTCCCAAGAAATGGAAGGATAAACAATAACCTAAAATGTATGATGCACGAAATCACCGAGCTTACTCATTTACTACACATGAAATAATAAAAAAAAATCAAATTAAAAATAATAATCATTAACAAACTTCCAAATTCAGTCATTTACGGAAATATGAAATGAAATTAATAATCACATACTGGAACTTAAAATGCCATAATTGACGTGAAAATTGCACTTCTTGGCCATTTACTGATTAAAAGTAAAAAACTAAAATATGCTGCACAAAAATGGAGAGGAATAAGTTTTGATTAAAATTTTACAATTGACCCAGCTATCATCAGCATTGTGTCGGTCGGCAGAGGCTTCGCATTGCCTGGCAAGTCACTTGAGATGGATCCAGCAGGATGACTTAAACTCAATTCATAGTACCTTGTGCACAGAATTTTCAAAGTATGTTGAGCATGAGAACCACACAGCAAATAAAAAAAAGATGTTTACTATGTAGCCTATACTGCAAACGTTTCGGAACATAATATATCAATCATCAGTGCTGTAAGATAGTGAAAGAAAATATATACAGCCTTGTGAGAATAAATTTAGAGACGAATGCATTCACTATAACCCACTAAGAAACGTAAATAAGAATAAGAACAAAACAAAGCAATAACAGCCTAAGTAAGAATCTATCTAAAAGCCACGCAAAGGAAGGAACAGAAGTGGTAACACCAGCCTAACTAACGACATTGAAGATGACTGCCGATTGACAAAATCATAGTCATTTTAGTTACTTTGTCATGTCTTAGTATATGACCAAGATGTGCAAGTTTTATAGGAGTCATTATATATTAAGTTCCAGTAGGTGATTTTTAATTTTTTATTAAATAACTTGATTTGGAATTTGTTATTCAATATTCATGAGCTAGTTAGTTGCTATTTTATCAATATTCCATGCTTAGTAAATGACTAAGATCGGTGATGTTGCAGCATTGCATTTTAAGTTACCGTATTTTTAGTTTTATTCCACCTTTTCTTTTTTTTCCATTCTTTTCCAGGGAAGTTTTGCTGGACGACTTTCTATACCTATGGGCCAGAAGCTCAAGCTTTTACTAGTTAATAATAATAGCATATTAGGTTGGGCGTGATTGGGTACAATTAAATGACAGCACGGCGAAATGACGTAACGGCGAAAAGACCGACGCCGAATTGACCGACGCCGAAATGACCGACGACAAAATGACCGACGGCGGAAAGACCTGTCACGGTCATACTACGTGACCCAAGCAGTGAGACTCAGTTTATTATGTCGCATTAGTATATTAATATTTTATCTCGGCATTCCTGTCGGAAAGTCTCACATGGCCGAATGCGCTACTACTGGCGGGAAAAAGGCGCGGAAAATCGAAGAAGACTCTCGAGTGGACAGCCCCTTTCGTGGCCTTCCACTCGACATAGAGTATGTAGAAATGTCCCACGGGCTAGGTCGACTATCTCGACAGCCTATCTCACGGAACAGTAAGGGAAATATAAAGAACCTACCTACCCTAACAAACTAAACTTCTCAGCAGGAACTACTGCAAGCTGTAACATCCTCTGCGGAGGGACAGTCCTTGGGTTGCTGAGGCCATTATACATATATTGAGGCAGGGAAAAGGCCCGAAAAATATACCCCTGGGGGCACTGCAAGCATTGTAATATTTTCACTAGTTCTTAAGTATGAATTAACTCATCGGTTTTTGCTGGTCCGGCCGATATGTATTACAACGGTCTCATTAACACAAATGTATTCAATAAACCGTCCGCATGTGCTACTTGCAAATTAAGTCATCACTTCCTGCAGACCCAACAAGGGAAAAACAGCCTCAAGCAACCCCCTCTCATTACGGAGAAGACTGACAGGTTCTTCCAATAATTGTTTCCCTGGGAGAAGATTAAAAATCAGCGAGCCTAAAATCATCCTTTTCCCCCAGACCAAAGAATTCCAAAACTTTGCCGGTCAACTCGTTAAAGTTTGCCCCAAAAAACTCATGGTCCAGCAGATTGTAAAGACGTCCAGAAAAAGCTAATCTCAGCTCATAATTTTCTTTGCTTGGCGGATGAGGAAGTTTATGATAAGAGCATGGTTCCTGATACTGGTAATCAGGCAGGTGTGTGCTGCAGATAAGCTTACCTGTAGCCAAATATCAGTCTGCAGTTGGTCTACTGATTTACTTATACTAGCGATCTGTAACATAGATTTGGATTTGTAGATTTATTGATTTACTTATGACTAATCTATACTATAACTAGAGCACTCTGAAAATGTATACCTCCGCCAAGTTAGGCAACGGTAACGAAAAATTAAAATTGGCTCTGAAACCAGGATTTTTTGTATCAACTCCAAAAGCTAGTCATTCGTGCCTTTTGATAGTATTAGCAGTTTCTGTATTTTTAATGATCCTTTAATAACTTTTTGAGTTATGCTACTGACAAACATTATCACAAACAGAAGGCAAACATAGAAATGGACCAACTGATCTGCACCAAAATTTAATCTTTTATATCGTTTCACATTACTAACAACTCCTGCTAATTTCATAAAGATCCATTCAAAACAGTTTAAGCTAATGCGTAACAAACATTATGGCAAACTCAACTCAAATAGAGAAACGAATCAACCGATCTACACCAAAATTTAACCATTTTTGTCTTATAACAACTCCTGTAAGTTTTATAAAGATTCATTAAAATCTTTTTGAGTAATTGCGCTAACAAACATAAAATCAAACACAGCAACGAACGAACAAACGAACAGATCATCACAATAATTTGGTCCTTTAATCATTGTGATATACCTAACAACTCATGTCAATTTCATAAAAATCCGTCCATAACCTTTCGAGTTATGGCATTGAGAATAACGAGGCAGACAAACAAATAAACGAACAAACAAATGGACGGATCTTCACCAAAAGTTAATTATCTGTTCCTCCTAACATACCTAACAATCCTTTTAAATTTCGTCTAAATCCGTCCCTAACTTTTTTAGTTATCTTGGTGGTGACAGACAGATAGAAAGACATACAGACAAATTCGGCGAAAACATAACCTCCTCGGCGGAGGTAATGCGAGGAGATAGTATGTTGAATTGTTTATGAATACGGTCTACAATAGATGCGTAAATTTGGTTATAATAGTCTACAATATAGCTGTAGATTTGTTGACCACTTGGTTGGTTTGCTTATTAAAACAGTTTGTAGTAGATATGTTGAATTGCTTATATACCTACTGTTCACCAACAAATGTGCATATATTAAGCTGTCTAAAATTAATTCATTGATTTGCTTATTATAGGAATCTATTGTACATGGATTTGTTGACTAGCTTATAAATAACAGTTTACAGTTGATAATGCTGATTTGCTTATAAATGCCCCTCTACAGTAGGCATGTTGATTTGCTTATAAATAGCAGTCTTCATTAGATTTGTTGATATGCTTATATATAGTAATCAACAGTACATGATGTTGATTTGCTTATAAATAATAGTCTACAGTACACACGTTGATTTGCCTTTTAAAAGCAGTCAGTAGATATATTGATTGGCATATGAATAGCCGTCTACAGTAGATATTTTGATTTGCTTATAATACTAGTCAACAGTACATATTTTGATTTGTTTACAACCACATGGGATACTGGATGCGACGATGTATATTAACCCTATCTGCTCCAAGGCGAGACGAAATTGTACCGCCTTGCCGTTTTTCGTACACAATTCTACACTCATTGATTTTCAGTGCCCAACCTTTCTTGACTTTTCCTAATGTCTCAGGAGCATCAGTAAAATTCCAAGGTTTCCGTGAGCGCGCGCTTCTGGGTCGACGTCAGGCAGCATCGTTGAAGCCTGACCCATTCTAACTGTTCTCTGCTGCAACTATCAGTGCAGTGCTACTGCGCCGTTGCCTATAGCTTCTGCAGTTACTGTTAAAGTATGACAACTGCTGCAGATGAGCAGCTGGAGCATTCACCCTATACGCTCCAATGAAATTTTCTTATGTTCAAATTTAATTATAATAAAACTACTCTTAGCTATTATTTTTTTTAATAAATGGGTGGAATAGTAATTGAATAAATGACTCTGAGACTGTGAAGAAAAAGAGTACCATACTGAAGAAGTTATCAGCATTTTTAGTGGGCGGTACAAATTTTTCTCGCCTTGGAGCTCAAGCGGCTGAAAAAAATTGGTAACGGATAGGGTTAATTAATATGTAAGCGTAGATGAGCCTGAACTCCACGTACATGCACTTCAACTCACAATAATCGTATTGCAATTTTCTCCTAGATAAATTTGTCTCTTCAGAATCATCTAGGAGCTTACTCCTAGCTTGTTTATAAGCCAACCTATATACAAATCTATAACAGCAGAGTAGTCTGCTCTAGGTTCGTCAGTTGGCAATAATCACGTTGGATTGCGCATCAGGTAAGTCGGGCTGCCCATTATCATCTAAGAGTCTGCCTAGTTGCCTTACTTTCAGACTTGTAAGAGATGATTCCGATCCCATCGACTGGGAAGCATCTCTCATCGATGAAACAAGTTTTAGTTTTTGTAAGTTTTAGCTCTTGTGTCTGTTTATTCAAGGAAAAGAATCGAGCTTTATAGGTTTCATAAGGCCAGATGATCTGCAGAAATGATCCCGGAAATATCAACACGACAGCTCCTTTCACCATCATTTTCTTTCGCTTAAGTTTTTATATTTAAAGCTATTTAATCTGATGGAAGAATGCACATTACAAGCTACTTAATAAAGGTCGGATAATAAGAAAAAATTATTCTGCTCATGTCTACACGGAAGCCCTTTGAGCATCGTTTTTCTTTCATGTAAGTTTTCGCCCTACAGCAAGTTAGTCAGAAGAAAAAGATCCAATTACGAGATACTTAAGGTTGATGATCTGCAAAAGTGTTTCCGATCATGTCTATACAGCAGCTCCCTTTACCATTTTTCGTTTCACATGAGGTTTCCCTGTTATAGGGCCATTTAATCTGGAATAAGAACGCGCATTACCGGCGACCTAAGGCCCATCGTTGGATACGATCAGCTCGGCAGGCTGTACTCGATGCAGCTCACCGAACTGAAGAATTAAGATGATGAGTCAGCAGGTTGGTGAAGCGAAGCAGTTAGAGCGCACAGGATATGGCGCTCTAACACAGGATTTCTCTGTTCTAAAGAAATACAGGACTTAATATCGGCTCGGTTTGAGACTTCGAGAGATCTATCTTATCAGGATTGCCTCAGATTTTGGGAGATTTATCTACCCTTACCCGTCCTGCTTGAAATTTTTGAGAATCTTTTCGTATGAAGCTTGAGCAAAATTTTAGGTAATTTATCTACCTTATAGGTCCTACTCCAAATTTTTGAGAATCTTTTCGTATGAGGCTTGAGTAAAATCTTAGGTAATTTATCTACCTTACAGGTCCTACTCCAAATTTTTGAGAATCTTTTCGGATGTAGTTTGAGCAAAATTTTAGGTAATTTATCTACCTTACAGGTCCTGCTCCAAATTTTAGGGGATTATTTCTCAGAAGGTTTGCTGAAAATTTTAGGTATTTTATCTAGTTCATCTGTCCTGTTGGAAATTCTCGCTTATCTTTTCGTATCACGCTTACATACAATTTTCGGCAAGTTATCTATATTATCAGTTCTGCTAGAAAGCTATGCTAATTTCATGAACTACGCCGCAAATTATTTATATCCCGAAACTGTCATATTTATTGGTCACTGGTTTTACAGCTGCCAATGTATTAGAAGCTTGAGATGTTTAACAGATGTTTTCTGCTAAATACGTTAAATTTTCGAGCAGTCTTTATTAAATAAATTACTAACTAGAAAAGGGGCTGTACTGGTAATACGGGATTCAGTTTTAGTGAATTATAATCTTCCAGAATAACTGTATATAATCTTTCGAAATAATGTTAATATAACCTTTAACATTAACCTAACTATTTTGGATGTTTTGGCTTAATTGAATAAATAATGAAAACACACAATTATTTTAGCTGCTTAATGATATGCGCAATTTTTCTGCGCTTTCATGAAATGAGCAAAATTATACGTATTTCATCAAAAGGGTATTTCCAAGAATCACCAGTGACACTACAACGCAATAAGTGTTTGTCCCGGTTACTCCCTGGGGATGGGCCTGTTAATCTGTCTACTGCCAGCTATCTAGTGTAATCTAAATGCATTACTAACCGACGAAAAAAGCCTATGGGTACGCTCGCTTGGGCCCCGAAATTAAGATTTCTAGGCTTGACTTGTCCGAAACTTAAGACAGAAACTTTGGCTTTGTCACTTTGAATCGTGTCGTGAGTGTTAGAAGCAACACGATTACGTGGAGCCTGGTAAAAACTCCATTGTACGGAGCAAGATTGTGTTTCTAAAATCTCAGGAGTAACCAATTGAGGGCCATAGCTTGAAAGTCAAATCAGCGGGCCGAAGCCAGCGCCCCTGTGTGAAGTTTCTGATAAGTCAAGCCTCGAAGGCTTGCTTTCGGTGCCCTGTATTTGCTGTTTCAAAAAAAATTCATAGTTGATGGGAAGAATGTATATAGAGAATACTGTGAATGTATCGTTAACGGAAAGCAGGAACGTATTACGTGAAAATCATATATATTTGATGAAAGATACTCATCTTACGCTATTTGTAAAGTGCAATAAAAATCACAATTAAAGGTAAAACCAATATATATATATATATATAAAGAGTATAAAATATTTCAATATTGCATAGAGTTACATATTATATCAACTATAGTGAACGCACTATAGACGAAATAGACCAATATGTAAAATACAAGTGCAAGCCCGACCAAAGCTACATATACGCACATAAAGCACAGTGAAGCGCATCACAGACGGAATGCAACGAATGCAACGAACAATGCATGCATCACTGAACAATAGAACGTTCCTCCGTAACAACTTCAAATTTTGAAAAGAAAACAATCGAGTCGTTGACAATAGCTGGAGTGCCTAAAAATTAAAATTCGTCTGGGAAAACAATGCAGGGTTCGTGTCATGGCGTAATGAAGGCTTTCAGGAGGTTGATTTTGTTCTCGTTCATTGCCGGGCCCGGGCCGGACTGGGCCATGTCGCTGACGAGAGATGAAGGAAACTTCGAGTTAAAATTTGAATGACTTACAAAAAGTTTCCTTTGGAACTGAAGACAGTTTTGGAATGCGAATCGTTCAACAAGTTTACTTTAAAGGGGGGTTTTCTGCCCATTTAGGTGATAGGTAATGATATTGATTTAGAATTGTGGTGAGTATATTTTAAACAAATTTTGAGAAATTTTTCTGTCATATAAAACAGATTTTTCTGCTGGTTGTGCAACGTTCAACTATTATATTAAGAACTATATAAAGCTTGCTTTGAATCGGAAAAGAATAGTAACAAGTTTATTTCGAAAGGTAACTACTGTTTTTGACTTCAGGGAAGTTTTACTAACTTTTTCAGAACTAATTTTATATCGCCCAGTTGCATTTCTGATCGACTATTAAAAGCTCAATGTCGACTTAAACAGGTTTCTTATGTTAATCGTTCATGTTTTAGAAGAAGAAGCTATTGTTAATATTAATTTTTATGTATTATTCAGCAATAGTTTTTAATTAATTCAAATGATTATCTACAGTAAATATGCAGTTTTTGTGCAGATTTTATTAAATTTTCAATTTATTTCCGGTCACTGGACTTTCCGCAATTGTTTCGAAATGAAATTTCGCAACTAATACAGCGCATGAAAGTGAAGGTATCTTCGAGTGATAAGGAAAATACGAAGTTAAGCTAAGCTTATGAGGATTGTCTTATCTAGCGTTTGAGACAGGAGTGCTGGCTTCGTCACTCTAAAACGTGTTTCAGGTTTTAATTGCAATCCGATTTCGCTTGAGACAGTAGAAACTTGCATTTTGTGGAGTACGACTGAATTTTCGGCCGCCTCATGCGTAATTAGCATTTATGATATTTGTAATCACTTATATACACTGTCAACGCAGCTATATTATGTACGTACACATGTTCCGCGCTGGTTTACAATAGCCCAAAATCATGAAAACTCGATTCTAAGCTGCAAAACCAAAGCCCAGTCCATAGTTCCTGAGAAGTTAAGCCGAACGAGCGTGGCTGAATTTTCCTTCGCCAAGCTAATCGCTCAGGGTTCAAAAATTTCAGGTTGACGACTGCTGTATATAATTGAGAAATAATAGTATTTTCTTAACGGCATGTAATATGTACCGTACGTGTTTCTACACTTGAGACGGGTTGTTAAAGTTATAACATGGTGTAACTACGTAGTTATAACATGGTGTAACTACGTAGTTATACCATGGGTTTATACTAACTCTGTATACATACTTTATTCTCCTACTGCATATTGTAACAGTGTATTATCCATTTTCCTTTCCTTAGAACTCTTTAAAAGCTATTGACTGCATCAAGCGACGTCACTTAAACTATGTTGCTAGTATAAGTTCTGCATTTATTTATAAAATATTGATTAAGTTTCCCATTCCCCGACAGAGACCATATACAAATAACCCAAGCAACATTCGGGACCTCCGCGGCGCCGCCCAGAAGCTGAATTGCGGTTTTAGCTTCTGTAGCGATCCTAACTGTTGGTAGGGCAATTTCTGTATGCTTTTTCTTTCTTACTAATCGAAGTCAAGGTAGATACAAGCTTGTAAAGTCTGGCCCAAATTGTAGCTCACAGTTACCACTTGTAAGGTCATTCACGAAGCTCAAAAACCCCATATTCTTGTGTGAAATTCCAGTTAGCATGCGATGAGCTCTCTAATTGGTCGGGGGTACAGAGGCTTGAGCATAACTTTTACAGTTACACAGTTACAATTACATGTAAATCGTTTTTCTATTGGAATGTAAAGATGTTGCAACTTACAAAAAAGTAGGTCCTGTGCAGGTGAAATATGTGTGGGTCCGTCTTGTACCAGTTGTACCAGCGTGGTGTGCCAGGTGCCAGATACCTCCGCGTACTCGGGTACTCAATCTATTGCTTTGGTCACCGTAAATCTCGTCGGATGTCGTGGATTGCCGTATTGTCAGTACCTCAGTGGATAATGGAGACTCAGGTTACAGCTATCCATATATTTATAGGTTAAGGGATACACATAAAGTAGGATAGATATCAATAAGACCTGTGGTCTATGTCTGTAGACTCAAAGACACTCTAAGAACTATGGTAAGTAGGTAGGTCCGCTACCCTACGGCTATCTAAGTACTGCAGAACTGCGGGCAGTAGGCAGATCCGCTACTGTATTGCAGTACAGAGCCCTGTGGGCGCTTGGTCTGCACAGTCCTACAATGTTGTAACGTTTGTAAAACTGAGCCCAGGTTTGTATGTAGGTATTGCATCAAGTAATTTTCAAATTTTTCTCTTCTATAAATTAACGTAGAACTTGTACACTCACTAAATATAGTTGTGTTGAAAGTGATATATGCAAATACACGGTGAAAAGTAATACGTCCTATTGTCCTAAAGCCACCATGTCTTAGCTTGCACTGCACTCGGCAACGCAATAAGTGCTGATTTTGGGACAGGTGCATATCAAGCTTTCCTCTTTATATAACATCTCCACTTTCCCTGCTTTAAAAATCATAAAAAACTTGCGTTCATCGGTAACATGTCTATTTCGATAGTAATAAGCTGCCATAAATACAGTATACTGTATGTGTATATGCCTATATTACATCATACCAGTTTTTCTGCACCAGAAGTGCATTGAGAACTTTAGGTCAAAGGCGTTGTCATTTCTATTTTCACACCTATAAAAATAAACTCGAGAATTACGTATATTAGGAAATATCAGACAATTTTCCTAAATTACTAAACAGCAGAAAATATGAGTTTCATGGTAACGTCTTTATTTTGAAACAAATGCGTAACCACGCGTTTTATATCATATACTTTCTTTTACTAGCGGCAAAATGTGACCCAAAGCACTGAGCAGATAATAAAATTAAAAAAATAGTAGTACTTGAGAATATACAGTACGCCTGACAAAATCGCTTTACAACAGCCTGCCCTTGAACTTGTCATGTGTTTTCTTTGCACACGAAGAAAACTCTAAATCTTGGAAAATGCCAAATTTTATTACGCGAACGTCTCTATCTCTTATAACAATTACCGTTTGTGTGTAACTAAATTTTCAGAACATCTAATTTTCGAATTTTAGAAATCAAAAGAGAACGCGTGTTCAGAGGTAACATTTTTTATTTATACAAATGGGCTCTGCATAAGCCGAATTCGCGCACATCTAATCCGCTTAGCACATTTATGATCTCGTCCAGCAAATTGTAATTAGGCCAGCACGCCTCGCCTAATAGCAGTGGGAGGTTCAAAGCATGGAATTTAATAAATTTAATGTTCCTCTCTCGGGCTTCAGCCCACCCTTCAGATTTTTATGTATTTTGATGTACCGTGTTTTAACTTTTGAGCACCTGGTTGATCCTTAGGGAACTGTGTTCGAAGGAGGAAAACAAAATACACAATTTGTTGTTGTTCTTCGTTGCAAACATTTCGCACCATATGAAATTCGTCTTCAGTGCTGTATAAGAATAAGATCACTGGTAAGAATGTAGATCATGAGCACATACTTAGGTTTAATTATGAAAGTTTCTAGTGATGCACGGTCTGATGCATGGTATGCTGATATACCTCTTTTTGTGTATGGACTTCTGGCGTACGTCCTGATGATGGCCAGTGTATTGACATACCGTCTACAGATGGGTCAGCTGTTCAGAAAACCATACAGATGGTGTTGTGGACACTGTAACATTCCTGCTTTACACTTACGTCAGATATAGTAATTAATCCGTAAATGTACATATATTATCTGTTACCTTATAGAGAATGTACAGTTGAACAGCCCACAAAACTAAATCAACGTCTCAATTCGGTCATTGACTCAATTATTTTGATTCCAAAACCAATAGCGTGAGCTCTTGTGCGGCATCTCTGAGTTCAAACTTTTACGCTCTTTGCTTTCAATAACTCAATACTAGTAAATTCAAGAATGAACCTTGCTGCACTAGCTTTAGTCTCAGTCTTTTACCCTACATCGCAACTCTTACATAGTTGTTGTCGACGTCCCAAACATTGTTATCCTATTATAATTTTTATTCGGCGTTTAATAGGCTCGAATCCCTGCATTCAGCCAATCACTTAGTTCAGCCGAAGTCTGCTCACTCAAAATCTAGTCTTTATCAGTCAGTAATGATACAAGCCAACGTTCAATTTTCATGTGACCACAGTAATGAAATAAACATTTAGTCAAGTGTTATGCAAGAGCCGTGACGCAACTGCGTCCGTTCTAAATCCAGTTTATCCTATAGCCACGTCGAGCCATTCACCCTCAGTAAACTTCAGCACCATCCCTAAACTGCGACAGCTCCACTCGCTTATCCATTTCTTTTTCCATGGCACATAATTAACCCATTCACTTCGGCAAAACCAATATGAGGCCTATCTGCGCCAGCTGTGTATGATCCATTGGTTTTAACCCCTTTTCAGCAATTTTCCATCCAGATACCTCGGTATGAACCTAACTGTGCTAGCTCTAACTGAATTCTGTTAATAACCCGAATTACACCATTCACTTAAGAAAAAAAGAAAGAAAATAGCGCACAGCTTGAGCCTCACTGCAAGAGCTCTAAATCCAGTCATTATCAACTCGCATTCAAAACATTCTTTCCTATAAAATGTTAGCAGGAGCCTAACTGCGCCCATTCTAAATCCAATCTTCAATAAACCACTTTCTACCATTGACTCTTCAAAACACGTTAGCAAGAGCCTATCTGCGCCAGCTCTAAATCCTGTCTTTAATTGCCCGTAATCAATCAAAACATTTCCCAATTAGGCGTCCGTCCTCAAGAAACCATAACCAGCAATCGATGGGACGCAGCTCATTGAGTTTGCAGCGCATCCAGGTCTTCATCTTCCAATCTCGACGCTTTTGACGGTCACAAAAGTGGTCCATAATTCAGTTTCATGTGTCGACGTCAAACAGAATTTGGCCGAGGAGCTGAGAGGAACCTTATTTATTGCCTCTGATTTGCTTCAAGATGAGCGATCCTCTGATCTCATTTGGAATATGACAAGTTCTGCCACGAGGCGCCGCCGAAACTTTCGAAAAATCTGGAATTTTTGACGCGCAGGAATTTGTTTCGGGCTATTGAAGGCAACGTGAAGGCTTCCGAAAGAGATGGGCTCGACGGATTTGTAGTTTGTAGCGGTAAATGCTCGGCAGGAAGGATTTAGGTGTCACTGCACATTTGCACAGGCTCTGTAGATTGATGACTAGGGGGAAAAATTGGCGGGTACTCGATTTGAAAAACGAATCTCTTTCAAAGAGATGCATAGACGGAACAATTTTATGTGTTGGACATATGACATGGGAACAGAAGCTGATGGTTCTAGCTTTGAAAATAGAATCTGGGAGTTCTACATATATACGAATCATTTTTATGTGTTAGTTCGACATTGATATTATTAGAAAAATATTGCAGGTTCTCGTATTTTAATCATATTTATATAAAAACTTCCTATTGGATAATACCAACTTTAAGGTATTTTTAGTCACAACGCATAAAAACATTGTACTAATACCGGTTTATTAAAAGTATAAATGGGATCTTAAATCAAGCTAATGCTGCGTCAACCTTGAGCTATGGTCCGCTGTGCAGACTCCAATTACAGCTAGTTGTACAGACACACAGACGTACAACTAGCTGTAATTGGAGACAAGCACAGCGGACCATAGCTCAAGGTTGACGAAGCATTTGCTTGATTTGAGACAAGGAGGTTCTAATTGAGAGGAGTGCACCCTATCTATTTATCCTACGGGAGCGGTGCGAGTAAGCTTTTCCCTTAAACTGGCTGAGTGTCTGAGCTCAAATTTTTGCAGCCATTAACCATGGACAAAAATTCCGAGCGGATGGAAGTACCTATGTAAAGGAAACTTGTATGCTTTATACCAGCTTATGATGAAAGTAACAAGGTGAGCAGTGGAATATAAATCTTCAGACATGATTGTCTTGCAAGAATATCGAAGGACTGCCTGTCTGTATCTTCCTGAACTATATGTGCTGACCACTGCCACTTCAGCCAGTTTAAGATCTCCAAACGCCAGCTTCAATCACGTGACAAAGCCATGTGTTTACTCGCCCAGGGAAGGCTTGCGTGTACTCCTCCTATTGAAGCTCCTTGATTTAAGATCCCATTTATGCTTTTGATAATCCGGTGTCATAGTTACATCTCCCTGTGATATCCTCTCTTTATTTTGCGAAATTTCAAGGACCAAATATACCAACTTGGAAAATCCCACTTAATGAGCTGATAAACAGTGAAACGCGCGTTGTGAGCAACAAATTTTTTTCTACTGCTTCTCAAAGATTTTTACAAAATATTTCTGTCATTTCAATGAATATAATTTTGGAGAAGTGAATCAGAAAGCCTTCTGGGATTTTAGTTTTATAAGACCCCGAGCTTTCGAGCCGTTAAACACGACTCGTCTTCAGGGGAACGAAATTTCACCCGGCTAGAGTTATCTGCTTAAAGTAGGTATCCTAACTACCAACAAAACACTACACCAACACTAATTGAAATGTACGTGCACTGAGGGTGCACGTACCTTTCAATTAGTGCAGTCGGTTTTTTTAGTCATGGGCCGTCATACAAAGGCAGAGCAGACCAGAGTGTTCTCGGTTCGAGTAGTGAATATAACACCAAGCATAAGTGCAAACAGTGATGAGTCGAATAAGTGTTCCTTGTGTCAAGATGTGAAGTCCAGCAAAATTGTCGTGTGCTCCATTTGTGAGCATGATATTTTTCAGGCCTCTTGCAGTGCAGTTAACCAGAGTGGTATATGTCACGCACCCATTTGCTTTCCTGGCCATTTATACTCAATGAGTGCAAGACCTTCTGAGAACCAAGACTGGCTTTGTGGAAAGTACATGAATGAAAATATAACAGAAATGAGAGTTGTATACTCAGGAAGTGATAATATATACTGTGCTAATTGCTCAGAGCTGCAGTATATCAAGGCGCAATGGAAGTTATAAAGAGTGTGAAAGGGTATGGCAATGGCTGCCCTCAAAGTTTCGGCAAACATCAAAAACCCACCGCCTGGGATGCTGAAAACTCAGTGGCGGCTGAAACGAATGAAGTATCGTCAAGTGGACAAGCTTGAAACAACAGGAGTAAGAAGTCACACAACAGCGCCTCTACTTGGAGAATTGATTTATATGCGAAAGAGAATTCCGAGAAAGAAAATAGAAAAAAATGTGTAGTTTGCCGGTTATAAGCGAAGAACGTCTATAAATACGCGATATTAGGCAGAGGGTGCAACTTTTTACAATGGAAGAGATGCTCAAGGTTTATGAACTATGGCAGTTGCGGTTGCAGTAGTCATGAGAAATGTGGCCTCTTTCCCCTGTGGATTTGTCGTGATTGCATCCAATGCGGAGAATGCCTGGATTCGTCATGTGGTGAAATTCAGTGGAGAGGTACCACGCGGGTGGCTAATGCTGAACGATAAGTGTGGCACCAAATGGACCACGGAGAAAATGCTGGGAGACCGCGGCAAGAACAAAGTCAACTACCGGCCAACGGGAGAAGAGAGAGTCCCACAGAGAGAGTGAGAAGGCATGGAAATGATAACCGCGACACAAGTGCATCATAACAAGATATGAAACGAGACTTCCAAAAGAAAATTGTATGCACACAAAGTATCAGCAGATGCTATCAGTGGTAACTTACCTGAGAAGAGAGCAGACTGGAATCCAAAAAGCACGGAACTTGGCATCCTCAGCAACAGGGAAATCCCGTCCAACGTGGAAAAGATATTGAATAAATTGTCAAAGAACCATCGAAGCTCTGCGGTGACTGAAGAAAACTATATGGTAGCCAAGCATTGAGTAAATTTTATGTGATCTGATCCGTACTGAAGGACTAAACACAAAAATTATACACAAAGCAGTTCTTACTTAGATACAGAAGTAAAGCAAATTCACTCTTCGTAGCAACATTAAAACTTACCTGAATGATAATATTTGTGGCGCAGAGATGAAAATGGAAAACGATGTTCAGCACTGGTGTGGCCACAGAAACCGTAAGTGCGGCGGAGTAGCGTTGTAGGTATGTGGCAGAACAGCTTGGCTCAAACGTTTGACAAAAATTCTCTAATAGTATGTTCGAAAGTGTAATTGTGAAACAGAAAAAAAATAAACTAGTTTGTGTGGTGCTCTATCGACCACTGAAATGTACTTCTGAGAAATTTGCGGAGTCGTTCGAAGAAAGTTCAGACACACTGCAGTGGACTTAAAGTAAGTAAAGTCTTAATATTACAGGCGACTCCAACTTTCTCTCCTAAAATGACTACAGCCAGACGTACAAATGAAACATGGAAATTTTTTTTTTTTGCTAAAAGCTTTTATACACACCATATGAGACAGAGCAAGCGCGCTCTCTCTTTACCTAAAGGCAAAAGGTAATGTCAGCTTTGACCGCACCCTTCACTGGAAAACCCACACGCACTAGTTCGTGCGGCAAACTCAGAGGAGTAAGCGTGGTTGCAGCCGAGGACGGGTCGTTATGAATTATGGCGCCGAAACGGAAGGTTCAATGATCCGCCACCCCCTACCCTATGGTAAATACCCCCACGATAGCTATGCGCTCGAGTAGATTTGCTGACTTAGTGTGCCGAGCGTATTGCACAAAGATCGCCCACACAGAGTGGGGATCGTTCCAGGGACCCTCAGCTCAACAGTGCAGCACGCAACGTCTGCTATCAACTTTCGTGGGTGCAGACAATTTCTTCGCCAACAAGGAATGACCTTTTTGACCTCCTTTTGGTTAAGAATACCCAATTTACAAAGCATATCGTCACTTAGGATTCAATGTCTGATCACAAAATCACTGATATAACAACCCAGTTTAGTAGGGTAGCTATGAAGCATATGGCTCGAAGAATAAAGAGCGAAATAATAAAAAATAGTTCTCGCGATTTAAATGCCTATAATAAGAGATAAACTGGGATAGTTTGAATGCTGAACTGCAGTCTGCGAACTGGGACACTCTTCTAAACGACCTTAACCAAAGGTGAGACCATGAATAAATTCCTCGAGAAGTTTTTTGGAAAAGTAACTACGTAAAGTACCTCCCGCTAATTATGAAGAAATATCTTAGCAAGCGCCACCATAAACTCCGCAAAGGCTTGCTGAAGAAAAGAACAAGGTTGATCAAATGTCAAAAGTCATCGTATATATTGCAGCAACCAACTGTGTGCTAGCAAAAACTGTAAGAAATCGGAGGTAAACTAGCAAAATTCCGTTGTGAGGAGGAAACGGAAAAAAAAGTGCAAGCCATCCAGAAGATAAAGGAAACAGTAAGTACTTCTTTGCGTATACATTATATTACTTGTCTATTAAAACAAAACTAGGGCCATTATTGGACGAAAACGGATCCATGGTTGATAAAAATCAAGAGGTGAGCGGAAAGTCGTCAGTACCAGAGAGTTCTTAGAAAAACGACCAGTAACCCCGAAGTTCTGTCATTATATAAAAGCAGCACACTTTCCATTCACAAGACTAAGCAATGAATTGGCTATTGATGAACTCGATGGAAACTGCCCTCCAGGCCCAGATGATGTTCGTGTGAAATTGCTCGAAATGTTCAAGCTAAGTATTTCATGCCACTTTGCCTTATGTGGCGTAAGTCATTCGATGATGGGATAATACCGAGCATGAATGAACGTGCAATTATTACTTCAGTCCCTAAAACTAAACAAGGTATCCAACGATCGTTCACGGCCAAAATTCGAGGTATGCAGGAGTACGATTACCACAAACGACTGAGCTGTCTTCACTTGTATTCAATACAGCGCAGATTCGAACGATTTACAATCATATATGTTTGGAAAA
>LQNS02278097.1:22601986-22664695 GCA_001587735.2 Parhyale hawaiensis
GGTCGCAAACTGCGGCACCACAGAAGACACCCAGCAGAGTGACTCCACACACGTGGGGTGACGTGAACAACGTCACCTGGACTTCTTCCGAAGACTCTCAAGGTAACTCAAGGTAAGGTAGTACGGATCCAGCAACCTACTCACCTGTCTCACTAACTAGCCCCGTTGTAAAAACGTCTGAAGCGGTGTTCCGTAAGCGCCTAATACACCATCGATGCAGTGATACCTACTCACATGAAAACAACGTGGTTTGTGACTTAAACGTTCTACGATTTTACAACTGTCAGAACATTAAGATCTCATATAATATAGACACTGCGCCATGGAAAGAACGTGGACGTAATACGCTTGAATTTGCTAGGCTGTTGATAAAGTTAACCACTGAATCCTGATGGTAAAACTTACTTGTATAGTTATCCGTGGAAAATATCTTCATTGGCTTGAAAAATTTCTGTCACATAGAAAATCAAGTGCAATCGTTAACAACAGAGAGACTTCAAGACATCGCGTACTTGTGGAGTACCACAAGGTACAGTGCTTGGGCTTGTACTTTTCCTTATCATATTCAGTGGCATGGTGTACGGATGCAACTATGCAGTCTCATCGTCATTACTGACGATGCACTATCAGCTACTGTGCAATCAGTGAAAGACGGGCTATCTATCCATCGTGATTTGGATAGTATCTGCCAATGGTCAGTAAACAATATTATAACAATTCAAGCTACTTAGAGAGGGAAAAAATTCATTACTCTTCGAGTCTACAGAATATACTACTACTGATGGTCATGAAACTGAAAAACAGAAATACAGTTTTAAGAGACCTCGGCGTGAGAATGCAAGACGATCCTACCTTTGAAACTCATGTAGGTAAAGTTATCGCTGAGGGAAGAAAATAGAGCGGGTGGTTTTTAAGAACTTTTTTCTTCACGCGGAGTAGAGGTGATGCTCATTCATGGAGCAATTAATACTTTCGAGAATAGGGTACTGTTCTCCACTTTTGCTACAGAGTACGAGAAACGCTAAAACGGCTTGAAACAATTAAAAGATCGTTCATTGCCAAAATTCGAGACAAGACAGAGTAAGACTACCACAAACGACTTAGCTATCTCCGATTGTCTTCAGTAAAACGTAGATTCGAGTGCTTCTCAAACATATATTTAGAAATTTTGGGTTGTATTACTGTGAATGAACGAATTGTCACCAAACACTCAGAAAGGACAGGAAAGACTTGCGATGCATTCATTTCAAACAGAGATTGTGTCAAAGCCGATGCATACCCAACAAAATTTTCTGATTGCTTCACTGTGCGGGGATCGAGACTGATAATATGTTGCCGCATGTTCAAAACGTCACTGATTTGAACGTTGTAGAATTCAGAAATTTGTTGCATTCTCATTAAGAAGCATACCACACAGATCAGCGGTTTCGTGCAGTGAGGAAATGACACTGCAACCAAAAGAAAAACTCCAGCATCGTGACTTCATACACGTGAGGCGATGTGGAAAGCTTCACCTGGACTCCGTCTGATGACTCACATGGTACACAAGGTAGCAAGACGAGCAGCTCGACTATCGTGTTTATAATTTTTTACCACCGATTTGGTACAGTAATATTCATTCCAGCAATGCCACTGCCTTCGAATAATGCGTCTCTCATTTTCATAGTCGCTAAGGTTTTGGGCTCGAAAATTAATTTGTTGGAGTCACGAGGTTACCATTGTTTCTTGCACAGTATAATGTGCCCCAATTTCCTGAAGCGAAGAATATTTGTATGGAACAGAAGCAGCAACGTGCAATCTCGCTGCGCTGAGGTACGACCCAGACAATATTTTCTATTTTCTCGAGTCCCAACTGAGTTAAGCGCCAGTAGATCTTGTCGCCGAAAAAGTAAGAAAAATGTGGTGCCGACAGCACAACATAGGGCCCGTTTTAATCAAGAGTTTGGCAGGTGCCCAGAACGGTGACGGGTTAGTGGATTAGTTCTCAGATTTAGGAAATGTTCCCTAATTTTGCAGTTGTTTGAATGACTGACGTGGAGTATTCGATTACTTATTTAACACGGTGTAGTATAATTAGAAAATTTATTTTAAATGATTTCTGATTTTGCAGTTGTTTCATGGACAGATGTCCAGTTTTCGACAGCAGATTCACTAAGATCAAGATATATAGAAAAGTTATGTTAAGGACATTCTAGTTTTGCAGCTAAGTATCATCTGTGAAAACTCGAAAAAGTGATGTACTAATATGATGATACATTGATAACTCCATTTATATGTACTCTGATTTTTTCAGTTGCAGCTAAGATGCTATAGCATGCTTATATATATAAAATTTCTTACAACTCTTCACTGGTGTCGCAGTTTTTTAACAACGGCAATGACAGTTTTCTATATAAAGCACTGACCAACAGTAAAATTTCGGCAGACCCTTTATAAACTTCGTAGCAAACAGGGTCCTGTGATTCCAAAATAGGCGGTGTTTTTGCCAGGTTGGCCCTAGTTTTTGGGATATGCTGCTTTTTATATGCATAATTTAGGTATTTCGCGTATCTTAAAGGACCAATGCATAATTTACATAGCGCAACCGAAAAAACAAAATACATATTTATCCACGAATTACTGAAACACAATTCAGAAAAATATCGATGATATTCATTAGAGATATGCCAAACTGACGGTATGGTCACGGGTTCTTCATTTAAAGAAGCGATCTCTTGTATGATGTTCTTGCGTGTTGTTTTATTGCATTATCGTGCATAAGACTCCTACGGTAATCATTCGTCATTCGAACATTCCTTCGTCTCTCCATAGTTCTAAGATCCAGGTGGAAAAGTCTTGGTTTTGAGACTAGCATAGGACAAGGCCAGGATCCCTTCTTAATTCTCATTCTATCCTGACGTTTCTGCCGAGCAGACACAGAAGTCGGTATCGTAGTCCTGTGTCTCTAACGAAATCATAGGAAGAGCCAATTTTATACATTTTATTTTACCTTGTATCCACAAGCGCAGTATTTCGGCGCAATATTTGCAAATTAAATACTTATGGGCAACCTAATTAATGCTTGTTTTGATGCCCTACAATTAAACAGAAGTAAGCTTGGGAGGGTCGGTTTGTATTTTCGAATATTGCAACGTTGCTCCTTTTCATGTATTCGCCAGAAATGCAATAGTTATGGAGATCAATAAGACAGCGACGTCTCCATTTGAATTCATGGCGTTAAAACAGTACGTATCTTCACTACATAAGGAAGTATGATCTTATAGATCAATAAAGTAAATAAATCATACTATAAAGAAATACCGTAAACTACGAAGACTCCATTCATGCCAAGTACAGAAGATCAATACAGTAATCTGAAATTAAGCGTGATAATAACTTTTCGCTTAAGAACACAAAATTATAAAAATAAAGTATCTTTTAAACAACATTTTCCAAAACCGAATACATTTGTAAAATCTAAAGAGCTCTTCTATTCCGACAGTGTCCCACTATCTTTTATTCCTTTAGAAAGAATTGTTGCCCTATGTATTTATTAAGGTAATGATGTATAGAAAGTTTGTGAAATGGTTTCTGATTTTTCAGTAGTTTGAGTGACTGCGGTATGCAGTTTCGATAATTTACTTCGGTAATTTACTACTACTAGAAACTAAATTTGCGGCAAATGAGCGACTGATAAGCAGAAAATTTGCTTTTAATGCCTTCTGATGCTGCAGCTGAATCAGTGTGTTTCACAGATTTTCGTATGGTGATGATGTTTAGAAAATGTATTGTGGTTCCTCCGTTGTTATGCCTCTGCATTGTAGGAGGTGTACACTAGTATAGGAAATCTAACATGTCATTTACAGACACCCAATTTATGAGATCCTTAGTGATTCTTCTACTCCATAAGTGAGTGCGATATCGTGCATACAATCAATTATAGATGTTCATATATGAAAAGAAGCTCTTGCGGGATGCAGAGCCTCCTGTATGTTTTTTACTAATTTCGTGAACAGCTTTTGTACGGGGTTTTCGATAAAGCGATAAGTTATGAAAAAGAAAGGGATGGATGTTAGATTTTCTCATTTTATAATTGTTCGAACTACTGCTATAGGCAATTTTTAATAGTTTTCCGAGGTGGTTATGGAATATAATTTTGTGAAAGATATACTTGCTGACTGTGTACATTGTTTGCACATCTGTCTATACTAATAACATTAATAAGAACTTTATTAAGAACGCGATGGCATCACAGCAAAAAGTTCATAGGTACCTATGCTTGCTAAAGGTTCATTATTAGCATCGTTGCTATGATATAAATATGATATATATATGAGGATGCTGCGTTTTCCTTAAGTAATTGTTGCCTATGCGCGAAAACAGGCGTAGGTATGACGTCTTAGATAATCCTACTTGTGGAAGTAATTTCTGGTAGACCTAAAGGAAGTAATTTCAAATCTTTCTCTTTAACATCATGTGAAATGACGTCATCAGAGACATTTGAGAAGCGCTTGATTAATTACTCACTTGATCGCATAGTACGGAGTGTACTTCCTCTGTGTCTCGAGTATCTGAATCACGTCAAGAGCCCAACGGAACTGGAGCTCCTCTATTGGTCGGAATATCGAGTAATTTTCTCCTTAAAAATATGACTACCTCCTTTATTTTTGGAATGGCAGTGGCATGTGTGTGACACAGGAAGTAAGCTTGTAGGTCCTGCAGGAGAGCAGGAAGGCAGGCAGGCAGCTTAGGACAAGAGCAACATCAGGGCTTTTCAAACTCAAAGAGCTTTAGCAGGCTCGTCTCTCGATGTCTCTTGGTATTAGCGAGAGTAAATTAAACTTACAGCGCTCTCTTGCTCATTAGATTGCAGTCTTCAGAAGTAAAGATGCTCGTACAAGTATCGGCAAAGAGCAGTACTGTAGGTAACGATACAGAGACTGTCTGATTTTTCTTACGGTAAAATAATAAGCTCGTAATTCTCTTCCTGGTCTTCACTGACTGTTACCGATGCAGAAGCTTCCTGACAAGTAACAGACGTTGTAATCAAAGCTTAGGTCACTGATGTAAAGATTCACAGACTCGTGAAGTATATTTATGACAGAGTCGTAATTTCCTGTTACGTTAGCGAAAATGGTACATGCACTGTATGTAGTGTCGGAAAGGAGCTTGTAAATTTCCTGGTATTCAATGGAAGGGAGGCTTGCAAAAGTGCCTTTAGTATAATAAGGGAGCTCGTCGTTTCCCTAGGCATTCAGTATACAAAGGTAGTGACTGTTCCCGATACAAAGACCTACTGCTGGGGATCAGACAACAGGCGGGAGAAATTCTGCGTTGCGCCGAGAACGGATTTGAAGCCTTGATGTCCTATCAGTGCAGCGAGGCCCAGCTGAGGCCCGGGAGTCCATTCATAGCGTAAATGGCGAACTGAAGAAAAGGCGGAGGAAGCTTCGTTAGGTCTGCAAATACGTGGGGAGGACGGCGGGGTGAACTGAGATTCGAGGTTGTGGGCGTGAGTGGCTCAGGGAAAGTCACAGGGTTGTGTGGTTGGCGGGTCAGTGCAGGTGTGATATTGATGAGCGAAAGTAACTAGGTTGGGAGGTTAGGAGATCATTACGGATGTGATGCTGATGAGAGAAAGTAGCAAAATTGAGTGGTCAGTGCAGGCGCGAAATCGATGAGCGAAAGTAACAAGGTTGGGAGGTTAGTAGAGGCGTGATACTAATGAGTAGAAGTAAAAAAGTGTGAGGTTGTGAGGTCAGTACAAGGGTGATATTGATCTACGATCAGTGTGGAATAAATTAGCACAGGTGTGAAATGCTAAATTGAAGTATGGTATCACCACACTATTCTACTACAATATATTAGAGATTTCATCGTCCTTTGGGCATGGGCACCTCCGTGTGTTTATAATCTCGTATCTTATCTAGCAATGAGAGTGCACACCGAGAAGTCTTTACAACGATAAGTCTATCTTTCCTCTTCATGAGGTATATCTAATAGGGAACCTGATTATATTTACCTTTTAAAAAGGAAATATAAACTTACCGCAATATAATTTCTCTATTGACAGGAGTCATGGCAGCATTAATAATACTACTCGTAGTTAGATTCGTGATATTTGTTTTGATGACAGTTGTTTTCAAGATAATTTCAGAATGGCAGCAATAGCATACATCTATACAGCCCCTCGGTACAGATAGAAAAGCAAGTCCTTCATAAGGAACGATGTGGGTGTGTCCCTGTGGACTGCTTGTTCGCCTGTTGTGCTAGAAAGTTGTGCTGTGCTGCGGTTGTTGGTTGCTGGCATATTAGTTAATAACGATAATTATTATAAGAAATTATGCAACAAAATAGATAGGAAAAATAATCTGCCTATTATCTCCTATATACTGAACCCCCTATATAACGAGGTTTTAATTTTACATTTTTAATTATGAACTTATGTTGCATGAAATTAGACATGTTACACAGCGTAAAATTAGATGGTTTTCATTTGGATGGTGTGATATTATATACATATGAATGAAAGAATGAAATCAGATGGGCATAAACCTAGAAGAGCTGAAACCTGTTAAGTTGAAACTATATATGCTGCAATTTCATGGTGTAAAATGTAATAGCTTTTAACTAGATTCTTTAAAATGTTTAAATTAAGATTGGCTCATACTAGAATGCGTTCGATTAGGTCGTCAAAGTTTATGTAAGTCAACCTTTTCAGCTTCACTTTTCCTGAACTGCAGACAGGAACTTTAGCTTCGTCACTTAGCATCATGTTGCGAATGCTAGAAGCAGCCCGATTGCGTTGAGCCTACTGGGATCTCTGTTTTGCGGAGTAAGACCAAGTCATGAAAGTCTCCCAGGATTAGAAATCAGCGCCTGAAAGTTTAATCAACAAAACGAAGCCAGGACACCTGTCAAGGGATTCAGATAAGTCAAGCCTGACAGGCATAACTTTGCTAAGTAATTAAACACGCCCTTATATGGTTTGAAATTAGCTGTGTTGGTAGCGTGAGGAAAGAGTGTATTAGCCGACGCAGTGCTCCTGTAAAAAATCCGTGCAGATTACGGTCAGGATCGAACTCGCAGCGGATAGCAACATTGGTCCAGCCAGGCGCGTCAGGCGGAGCCCCACGCAGCTTCCGTACGCATAATGAATTTTATGAAAATTCCCAGCAAAACAAGAATTTGTCGGCGGTACATTACAGCCGAGCTCGGCAGTGCGATGCCTCCCAACATTTCCAATACAGGGATTTGTGCGCAAGGAACCTTTGCGAATATTTCATTATCGATATTTGCTTCATAGCATCGGCCCGCATCAGTGGGAACGTCGATCGGGAATGCAGTGCAGGCAACTAACATTGTTCACGACATTTCTCTGTGGTGCGTGGAGCAGAGTAGTAATTTCTATGCTGTTTTGTACAAGAAATTGATGTTGCTGACATGGATATCTGGGATGCGTGGGACATAGTAATAGTTTCCATGCTGTGCTGCACAGGTAACTAACATTGTTGATGTGCATTTCTTGACTGCGTGCAACACAGTAGCTAATATTCTTCATCTCTTCTGTGTTGTACAGATAACTAACGTTGTTGAAATACATTTCTCATGAGTGCGTGGAACATGATAGTAATTTTCTTCCTGTTTTGTACCAGTAACTATAACATGCCGACTTACATTTTTGGAACATAGTAATAATTTCCATGCTGTGATTTACAGGTAACAATCATTGCTTACGAACGTTTCTCAGATACATCACTAACTCTACGTCAGTCCATGTCGCGGGCACATAGTATTTAATTTAATTTAGTATTTTGTTGAATTGCAAACTATTGCATTCTGCCGATAAAGTAATTACAGGTTATAATAATAGACCAAGTATATCATCCTGTATTATAAGTAGCAGTAACCTTCCTGTAGCCACGTATAGCATGACTATAGAAAAGTGGAACCGATGTACGCGAGTCTTCCTCTAGAGGATCAACGCGCATGGGAACAGCAAATTCAAAAGAAGATAAAGAATAGGACAATAAATCATATAATGCAGACAACGTGTATTAATGTTTGTTTAATCATTCTCCATACTCAGCCACCCTTGAAGCTTTTGCATAGGCCGTGCGTAGTTATTGGCAGTCTAACCGCATCTTGGATACAGTTCAGACGCGCAACATTATTTTATGGGCGATAGTTGTTGGCCAGTTTGAAGTTGATTTTATTTTGCTACACGTTTTGTTCAACTTAAAGTCAACTTGACTGCACTCCCACCGGGAAATCCACACGCACTGGTTCGTACTGACGATATTGGTCAACTGGCTACAGAGAAGTGTACGGCTGCAGTCAATCACGGGTGGCTCAGAACTATGGTGTCATGAATAGTTGCATTGCTCTACCGAAATGGAATTGGCGGCTCTCACCATTTTCTATATATTAAGTAGGAGGTGGATTATATGGGAGAGCTGCGGAATCTGGTAAATTTACGGCTACGAGCACGGACAATGAAGAGTTGTCAGTAACAATCAGTTGCTATTCATAGCCGTTATTTTTGACGGCAGTGACCGCAAATAAAAATATAGGTGTTACTGTTGAAATCTATTGTACTGCTACTGTAGCCCTGAAGGGAAAAAGAAGGGTCAAGAATTTGCTTTAACCTCCTGCAGCGGTGATGGACGGTTTGCCGTCATTCTGCCCTGGATATTAATATTAACCCTCACTATCTGCTTGATTTTCCTTTTAATATACAAAATATGCGAGGGCCATCAATTACACCTCGGTAAAGTAGTAGTCATTCGTATTTTGTGCCTTGAATTAAGTCTTCATTTCATTACTTTATCGAATATTTACATATGGATAATATTATTTGGAGTATTGCATGTAAGATCCACAATAAGAAACATGGTTAAACTGGTCGTGCAATAAGAACCGGGTAAATGGATCCCGAACAGCGCATGTTATAATCACGAGCAGCACATGTTATAATCACGAACAGCTCATGTTATAATCTTGCCATGTGTGTCAGCTGCTTCATGCTTCCTTCCCAGTCAATATTCTGGGCCGTCGAGACGCTAAAACAGCAATTCAGTTTCTGCGCTCAAATTTTGCTAGGGCTAGCTTTGCGATCTCCAAGGACCGCTGGATAAACATCAATAACCAGAATATTTTTTTCTTTTTTTTCATGCTCCTGTGCTGCTTATCTTTGCATATTACCAAAAGTCGCACGCAGTGATGCATTAGCCACGCGAAAGAAAAAAAAAACGATGTTTTAAATGTTATGCATAATCCATCACAACCAAAGCAAGATAAGGCGAACGACGATGCTTATGGTGCAGATAGACGTAGCAGAACTCCATGTAGTTTGCCTTAAGCGTATTATAATTTTCTGTTGAATTTTTTCCATGAAGCAGTAAGTTCTTGATATTTTTCAATCTAGATATTCTCTTTATTTACACTTTTAAGTTATCCTTATCGTACAATTCTTTAAATTGTATTATGTTTGCATTATTATTAATTTTATTCGCTATACATATATGGCGTAATACTTTTTCTCGTTTTTGTACCGTTATGCTTCATCGAGCACTTATTGTGTAATAAAGTAAGGAAAATAACGAAGCATTATAGCGCCAGTAGCGTTGACAAGAACGCAAAACTTTCATTCAATTACGGAAAGTGGCCGAAGAGAGAAGTCATCTTATGTCAGCACTAAATATAAATCTGCTTTACGGTACTTGAAACCAAGTACTTTGTTATGTAAACTCTTGTGCTTAAGTTTTCAGCTTCTCGTAAACTTCTACAAAGGAAATTACAATCCAACGTCTGCAAAACATCTGAACAGGTGATGTCCGACCTGCAAAGATTACTTTGTATAGTTGAGTTCTGTTATTTATCAAAAGTTATCTTACAAATCGTAAACAGTATGTTGTCATCAACAATTACACCTCCAGTTGGGCTAACATAGATACTGAAGTTCCCCAGGGATCTGTCTTAGGACCGCTTTTGTTTAGTCTACAGTATACATAAACGCATCAATCAGTTACTTCTTTTTGTTATAATACTATTTTGGTTTCAGATGACGCTGTTTTTTATACGAATGATTCAGGCATTTCCCGAACCATAGGGCGACCTCAATAATTTCATAAGAGAATTATTGCATTGGCTGTGTGTCAACAGGTTAACCCCTCACGCAGCTAAGACTAAACTTATGTTATTTACGCCATGCCAACTGCCCGTCTTGCCGGATATCGATTTCTGTGCCAGTAAGTTGCAGTGGATGACTTCATTTAGGTGTCTCGGCATTGAAATTGATAACAAGCTGAGTTACTCGCTGCATATTGATACTATTTATTCGTTCGAAAGTTCAAAAGACAAGAGGAGCTATTTATACCGTCAGAAAATACCTTTCCCGGGATTCTCTCATACTTCTGTACTATGCTTTTGTCCATCCCCACCTCATACAGGGAATCGTACGGTGGGGAGGGTCGCCTTACCAACTTGATCCTGAGGCAGCTTGTCGCAGTGAATGACGTTAACAGAGTTATACTGCTTGTCAGGAGGAACCATAGCAATGTGCCGTTGATGTCTGTCAACTGAATGTAGGAGAAATTGAAGTTAATGAAATTACAACAAGTGCACGACTACTTATTAATGAAATTTTATCGTGATGCTATCTATGTACGGCAATGTGAAACTGTACCAGCATCACTTCGAACAATTTGTGCCTACTCACGATCACGATATTCGAATCCTAGGGCTTAATTATCCAAATACCAGACCGGAGTTAGAGAGACATTCTTTGACTTTGCAGACTGTGAGATATTATAACTTATTGCCTGACTGTTTGAAAGAGCCTATGTGTAATTATATATTTAAGGTGAAATTCAAAGATTATACCATAGCTCAATATATGAAGGAAGAATAGCGATATACTGGACGGCTTTTGTGCAATATATTTGCAGACGTACCATAGTGTGACATATCAGCTTTCATTATGATTGTATTAGTTATATTAGGATTATAATTTTAGCAGTGCCCCGATAACTATTCCATTGAGTGTTTACAGGACTTCAAAGGTAGTATTGTATATCGTTTACTTGTTTAGGGTGTTATTAGGAAAGATTTTCATTGGCTTGTTTATGGCACTACTACGATTGCTCTCATATTACGTGTAAATTTTATTGTTTTACTTGCTGTTATAGTACTGGTGGTTAGAGTGAGAGTGCTTCGCCGTATTAGTTCATATGTTTTACTTACGACGTATCTTCAAATCATGGCTGTTTAAGTGATACTGTTCATAACGCATGACTTGAGTTAGAAATGATATATTAGGACATTTGCCTCATAAGCTTATTGCTTTGAGTAGGCTCGTTCTCCATCATATCCCGGATAAAATTCTTGGTTGCCACAGAACTTAAAATCGCAAAAACAGCTTCAGAGCCGTCCGAAAACTCTGATGTGTCAACAGTGTGGTTTTCCAACTAATTGAGTGTGTTGAAGACATGTAGTTGCCAACCCAGTATAGTATTTGTTTCGTGGTTGTCTTTTCAGTATATGACGGTGTGGTTTTCTGCCAATGGAAAAGTAATATGCTACTTTATTGTTACTGAAGAGGGAAGGAATTTCCTCCGAGCTTCGTTGGATCGTGCAGCATCAACCAATGCTTGGGTAATACTCATCCAAATTTTATACCCTGTTCGATGACCTGTGTTCTTAAGTGGAACAAGGCTTTTTTTAGTTCATCTTTGTTTCTGTTCATGTCGACTACAAGTATATTGGCAAAGGCACATCCAGTGTATACATATATAGATACATTTACGCACAGTTTGTTGGTTACTTGTTTCGTTGGTCTTTCTGTCCCCATCTGAAGAATTAGATAGGAGAGAACTCACATACTGAACGCCATGGGCTGGGCTGGGAGGCAACTCTAGATTAAATTAACAACAAATAAGCTCTCTGAGTATGCATAGATGCTTCTAGACGCTTCCTGAGTCTTCGTTTTGAGCTTGGAAAATGAAAGACTTCTATACTGTATACAGCCTATTGCTTTCATGCAATCAGTCACACGTTTTTACAGTAGCAGTGCGTATTTTTTCGCAATACAAAATGCGTAACTTTATTTATGTTCCTTTTGCTCTATTTTTCATCTTTCCTCCTTAGTGCTCTTTTTCGATTAAAATGTCTTCACTAGAGCAGATGCTGTCAACGCAGAGTAAACTCCAGAAGTGCACTTTAGAGTTTTGCTACCTACTTTACTTGACATGCCGATCTCTGTAGCCAGGACACCATTGTGGTTAAATTTCCGCCACTTACTGAATTTTTTCCGGTATTGTTTGGAAACAAAAAAGAAATGAGACCAATGCACATTTGCTGCTTTCACTTTTACGGCCGGGCCCCCTAGTTTAACCTCATGCAACCCTCAGTTGATGGCAACTATGCAATGTGCGTGTCTACAGGCTGTGCGGCCGTGGGGTAAATAAACACACTGGGCCATCCATGTCGTTTATTCTACCTTAAGAAGTTGCCGCTCTAATTTTCACTATGCTGTAAAAAGCCGTGCAGGCCTAATACTTATATAGGTAAACTCGGGAGGATGAACGTGTTACGTATTTCAGACCCAAAGATTTAGACTTTTAATTTGACGTATATTTAATTTTCTTTTCATTCAACCTGCAAAAGTCTCCATATAAGTATTTTGCATCCGCTTCATTGAAGCTTTACAGTGGGACGAATCCGCCACAAATCACCAACAATACTTTAATTCTGCAATTTAAGTTTCAAGGGAATCCCGAGAGTTGCGAGCAATTCCCTATCGTTCCCACCACCGTTTTGGAGCAAATGCATCTTGCACGTCATCAATAAAATACCAATTTTAAGAATTTTTGCATCTCAAATACACCGTAATTCCATACCCTGCATGGCGTCTTCAGCACCAGCGCAGCCTTCTGATCAATCGTATTTACTTGGCTGAATAGCGAAGATATTCTGGTCATTGAACCTGAGCGATTTCTGAAGTGCAGCAGCGACCTCGTTAACATCTTTTGAAAGAGTTCATGCTTTTGGGAAAGGCTTTGGAGAGAGAACTTTGCTGGTGCCGAAGTCGGGACCTGAGAGCCCCTTGCCGACATGTTAAGAACTGGAGCTGAGGAGCTATTGCAGGCATGTTAGGGACTGGGGTTCAGGAGTGATTGGAGGCATGTTAGGGACTGGGGCTCAGTGGATATTGGAGGCATGTTAGGGACTGGGGCTCAGGAGCTATTGGAGGCATGTTAGGGACTGGGGCACAGGAGCTATTGGAGGCATGTTAGCGACTGGGGCACAGGGGCTATTGCAGGGATGTTAGGGTCGGGCTGAAGAGTTATGCTAGCTTGTTAGAGACTAGAGTTGAAGAGTTATTGCCGGAATGGTCGGAACTTGGGGAGAGGAGCTACTGCAGGCATCTAGCATTAGTGAAGTGCGGCTGAAGAGCCACTACCATCATGCTAGTGAATTGCGGCTGAGGAGTTGTTGAATAATTAAAACTATGGATATGCACTGGAGTGCAACTTGTCAAAAAAAACTGAATAACACCTTGTTACAGGAAATATACCATTGGAATTGGACTAGAAGCGCGTTTGATGTTGTGTCACGTGGCCATACGTCCTGCCAGTCTTATCATTTAATATGAAGACGTCTTTCCAAAACCTAACGTTCAGAGTCCTTCCCGTGCCATAACCCTCATAATGATACATTTATTCCGTTCCTCATCCTCGTCTCTTTTTTCCAAATTGCTGTTCCAGTGCGTGTTGAGTGTGAGATCAGCCTCGTGCATGGGTTGAACATTTTTTTCAACGTGCTACATGCCTTTGCCTCTGCCTGTCTTGCGCCAATATTTAGTGGCTAATGATACTTACTCGAACTTACATAACAGTAATACTAATATATGTAATAATAATAACAACAACAACATAAAATGGTCTCCGTACCTCTGGGCTACGTCTATTTCTATATTTCCCGCATTAACTGAATTGATACGTTATGGAATACAAGTCGATCGATGTCTTCCTTTACTGAAATGAAAACCCCTCAAAAGTTGGGCGCAGCGCACCGGACTCTTTTGTACTGCTCCCTTTCTGACTGATATCCAACATGCCTCGACAAACAGCAATCGTTCATTCGTACGCCGCAAGGCCTCGGCAGAGCAATCGGTTTCCAATGGGACGGCGGCGGCATCTCTATCTCGCCGAACCGCCGGGGTCGGTCTCTGTATTGTGGTTTGGTCTGGAAATTCTTCCTCTGTCTCTCACCGGCCGCCTATTTTGCAGCGCATTGGAGTTCGTCGCGTCGCTTTTATGTCGTGAGTGAAGTCCGTTGGGCGTTTGGGCGTGTTTTGCAAAAGTTCGGAATTCGACTCTGTTTAGCCGTGTGTAGGAGGTCGCGGTGTTCAGAATTCGACTCTGTTTCACATATGTACAATGATCGCGGTGTTCGGAATTCGACTCTGTTTAGCCGTAAGTGGGTGGTCGCGGTGTTCGGAATTCAACTCTTGTTTAGCCGTGAATGGGTGGTCGCGGTGTTCGGAATTCGACTCCGTTTAGCCGTGAGTACAATGAACGCGGTATTTGGAATCAGACTCTGTTTATCTGCCGGTGCAATAATCATGGTGTATTTTTGTTATCAACCAGCGCTATATCATGCCGAAAATTCAGCTGTGTTAATTTTGGGTACATTAGTCGAGGTGCATTATTATCTAACGTTTAACATTTGACTGCATTTACGGCGGGAGTGCGATACTTGTGGTGCGTTTTTATTATCGGCCGAGCGCCAAAGATTTCTAAATCCATTTGAAATTACTACGGGAACATTTTGTGCTGCATTTTCTAAAATATTCAAAACTGCGTTTGACGACGTCAGTAATGATTACCCCCTTAATTTCTAACTCCTAGGTTAAGCTCGACTCGCTCTTAACTTCATCTCTAGTGGCAAAATAAGTGTATTGGTACACTAAGGTTGAAACGAGCATCTGTGGCGACCACAACTAAGAAGCAATTCCAGTAAACTCTGCAGACATTCTGTTCTCCCTGAAGAACACGAAAGAAATGGGCCGCGCTAATATTTGGATTATTTACATTAACAATGCGTTGCCTGTTATAGGTCCGTTTTTTCTGCACATATTGAACACTTCATTGTAACTGGAACATTTCCTAACTCGCGGAAGCCATCTATCTTAAAATCTTTTATAAGTTGGGGTAGCAGGAGACAATCGAAGAACTACAAGCCAATATTAATCTCTCTCCTATGCTTTCCAATCTACTCGATAAAGCTGGGCAATCAGCTAGCGTCTCACCCTCAGTAATCAGATATTCTACACAAGGACCAGTACGCCTACACAGCATTTACTATAATACGCAGGATGCTCTTCTGAAGTATCATTGACTATGGATCATAAACGCCTCTCTCTTCTCCTACTGCTTGATCTATCCAAAGCATTTGATACTGCTCACCATAGCATGTTGCTAAAATAAATTACTTCCGAGAATATTTGCCCTTTTTGGTTCACTAGCTATCTACAGAACAGGGCACATGCTGTCATGCTCAACACTGCTGAGTCACCCTACATGGTGAACTGCTTTGGTATCCCGCAAGGATCAATCTTATGACCTCTTCAGTTCTCAATATATGCCAATGACATCCCTCGCAGCAACATGATGGTACTCTCTCCATGTTTGCCGATGAAGTCCAAATTAAAATGCCTCTCTCACCAACTAAAGAAGAAGACGTGCGCAATGAAGCAGAAATCTCCTGCAGCCACTCAAAATATGGTACTGCAAAAATGGTCCTAAAGTTAACGCAGAGAAGACTCATTGCATTTTATTTGGCAGTCCGCAACTCGTCAAGCAGTTACTGTACGTCCATGCTCTATCACCATTAATAACTGATATCGAACTTTTGGGTGTTGTCAAGACACTTGGTGTGTGGATTGATACACATTTAACGTAAGACGTCCACATTCAGAAATTATGCAAAACTGTGAATGACATG
Organism: Parhyale hawaiensis; assembly: GCA_001587735.2. Taxonomy (NCBI): domain Eukaryota; kingdom Metazoa; phylum Arthropoda; class Malacostraca; order Amphipoda; family Hyalidae; genus Parhyale; species Parhyale hawaiensis. The sequence continues at coordinate 22,617,974 of LQNS02278097.1, forward strand.
TTACTTTTTCCCCGCAGAATTAAGCATCTCTTACATTAAAAATATCGCATACTACTTGTCCGATCACTTATACTTTCTCATTCTCATTACTGTTGTGAAAGCTATGAAAAAGCCTGCGATTATCTTATACCAGATATGCAAAATGTCCAAAACTTTGCGGTAAAAGTCGTTTTCTTTGGCAAACTTACTACGAACGATCATGTCCGTCCATTGCTAAAGAAACAAGGTTAAGGTGCCACGAATTGTCCCAAAATTAAAATGTGTTGAAGCCAAATACGTTTTCACTCAATACATGATGCTCTTGGGAACACCGAGGTTGTTCAATTTAACCGCAACAGTGAAACCAGTGGACGATCTCTTCGGCGAAACTATCTGACGTAGTGCTTCATCCACACTGTCATTGTTAAAAAAAAAGCACTCAGTACCTCTGGAGCTCATCTTTGGAATGCTCTTCCGGCTCCGATACATGATGCAATTAATGTTAATCAGTTCACCAAAATGACGCGATCGCATCTTGGGAATCTCAAATAACTGTGCCAAACATATGATCAGCGCATGCGACAGACAGTCACTTTCTCTTGACGAAACTTTTAGCTAGTTTGTATCTTTTCTCACTTAAGAAATTTGGCACAGATATGCTTATTATTAAGTTACTAGTGGAAACGCGCGTGAAAAAATCACGCAATAATCGACATTTTTTATTAACATAGGCCGTTGCAGAATCTGCTCTTCTCTGTCTTGCTTCTTTTCCGTCACTGATCCCTTGCCTTGCTTTCAACCTTAGGGCTGTTTTTGCTGACTTGTCGTTTCCTCATTTTCCCGCTCACGCTTACCAGCAGCTCTCATTCACATCTGTAACCTTTCTATATCGCATAGACGATTCATCTCTCTCCATGCATTCGTAGAACGTCTTCGATCTTGAGACTGTAGTAGTCTCGTACTACTTATACTTTCCCCATCTTCCTTCTTGATTAGGTGAGAGTCTTCTATAGTGAGGGGCAAAAATAAATCTTGAGTAAAGCACTGCAATAAAACTTGAATGTAACTCCAGCCAGCTTGTATGCATGTCAGCACTCTGTAGCCAAGATACGGTTTTGAGACCTTAAATATCTGCTTCACTGAAATGCCGAAAATTTTGGGCTATGAAATAAAATTCGTACCTTCTGAGAACGACAGTGTGAGGGATGATATGCGTGGTATGGAGCTGGAGGAGCACATGGTAATGGACAGAAATACATGAAATAGCAAGATCTGCTTCAGCGACCCTCCTTTGAACGGGAATAATACTGCTGTAGAAGAAGAAGAGAAAGACAGTCAGCTAGAAGAAATAGTTATCTACCACCCGTGAAGAATCATCATCTCGTGAGTGCTCCGTTAGTCATCTGCGAATTTATACGTCGTGATCTGAGAGAAGAAATTTATAAAATCGGACTCCAGAAGCGGCATACGTATTGTCGCGATTTCAAGAAGTTTCAAGCAAGGAGAGTCTTCAGACAAAGGGATAAAGATCAGCTTCTGCAACCTGGTCATCGATTTACAAAATCTGCAACCTGGTTTATTTTTCGCCTATCTAAATTCCTTCAAAGCGGACCCGAAATAAATAAACGCACTAAGCGTTTCATTATGTAAGGATTATTATAGCATATTATTAAGTTCAATTAGTACTATTCACCTTGTTCTTAATTTTAATAATTCTTTTTTGACGATCATTTGTATACGTCTGGAATAAAAATGATAAACCTGCATTATCCTCTACAGAAGTATGCTACCTGTATCATATCTTCAATAACGAGCAGACGCTATTGGTATAAATCTTCTGGACAACTGTCGATTTTCTCCCAATATGAGCCTTAAGACAGAATACCTCAGGGTGCTACGCCTTGAATAGTTGGGCACAGCATGCAGACGGGAGAATGGATGTGTTTTATTTTACATATCAATTTTGTTTATCCGTGAATGTTATGGTCATTCCATCCCTAGTCCAGCGTATGGCAGTCTCTTACAGCACCACATGCAGACCCTGGTCCAGCGTATTACAGTCTCTTACAGCACCACATGCAGACCCTGGCCCAGCGTATGACAGTCTCTTACAGCACCACATGCAGCGCCAGGAGAGATCGTTTCATTCCTCCATTCCTGCTCGCCAGGATCGCTCCAATCACCAGCAGAACATTACAGAACCTGAACGCATGGACCGGTGGAGGGCGAAAAGTGTTTCTGGGTCTTTCTAGTGCTGATACTTTAGGCGGAATAGATGGGCCTCGAAATGGAAATAGCAATGGGACTTTGCCAATCTTCAGAAGCGTCGTTGGTTATTGCATGCTAACCGGAACACTTCGCCAGCGTTTCGAGCGCCTCCGAGGCTTTAGACTTTCCTGGAATATTTTCTGCCTCCAGACGAAACCTTTTTGAATTGGATGGGATATCGATACAGTTGGGTGTTAAAACTGCGGTGCCACTCATAGCGTGCATCTGCATTTCCTGTTTCTACGGAGCACCGTTTGCGGAATTGAAATTTATTGCCCCTAAGTGGCAATAACGAGTTTTGAAAGTGCTTTGTATCGATAAAGGGCGTAATGCATACCCAACAAATGCAGCCAGTGAATAGATAGTTTTTCAGCATAGTATGCATACAGTTGTGGTCCGAAACACATTGAAAACGGTTTATTTTTTAGTGCACAGCACATAATCATAGTGCGATGGCAGAGAAGTGTTAGTTTTGGGGGTATTTCTTACAAAGGCAGTACGTAAACAGAATACGCATGATTTTTCGCGTGTTGCATACATACATAAGCTCCGCACTCTACCATACACTTGCATTACCGAGTAGTTCGTGCAACACCCTCCATTCAACATCAGACCTCACCACCCAACATCTCGGCTATGTACCCTCACCACCGAACAGCTCTAACATTCATCTTTGCTACCTAACATCTCGGCTATGTGCCCTCACCACCGAACAGCTCTAACATTCTTCTTTGCTACCTAACTTCTCGGCTATGTACCCTCACCACCGAACAGCTCTAACATTCATCTTTGCTACCTAACATTTCGGCTATGTACCCTGGCCGCCGAACAGCTGTAACATTCATATTTGCTACCTAGCATCTCGTCTATGTACCCTCACCACCGAACAGCTCTAACATTCATCTTTGCTACCGAACTTCTCGGCTATGTACCCTCACCACCGAACAGCTCTAACATTCATCTTTGCTACCTAACTTCTCGGCTATGTACCCTCACCACCGAACAGCTCTAACATTCATCTTTGCTACCTAACATCTCGGCTATGTACCCTCACCACCGAACAGTTAAGACATCTGCGATTACCCCAATTTCCTTGCTATATTTGTACCTTCACTAGAGAACAGGAAGAACATCAGTCATTTCCTCACTATCTCAAACATCAATAATCTTACCGCCCAACATCAGGCTGTCTGAGGCTCCAACGCTATACTCCCTCCTCCTCCTCGCATCTTATACCTCAGACCGTAAAGTTCGCTCCTCAACAGCTCCTCGGACTGCGTTTGCGGTGTGATTGAATGCACGAGCGTGCACCAGGAGACCGCGTCTGCTAACCTCACAAGGTGTGAATTATTACAGTTCCTGTCGATTTACGACTGGGCCTGCACTTTACCCATACAAATATCAGCGTATATTATTCATCGTCAGTCGCAAAGCGGGAGCATTTGAGTCCGGAAGGCCTACTATTTATCCGGGGTCTCGATCACGAGTGAGAAGGGAAAGGCTTGCCGCCGTATTTTGTTTTATTCTCGGTCCGATAAAGTTTGGAATTTGTTTCACCCAAAGAAAAGATGAAAATATTATTCGTGGAACTTGAATTCGTTGCAGGAAACCAGGCGTATTTTATTCTAGTCTGATAAGTGCTAAAATTCGCTAACACGACGGGCGTGAATTTGTTTTAAAAAATATAATGCCCATTTTTGGGAGGGGGGCCTTGACATTAATCATGTTTCCAAGCAATGTGAAAAATGATGTTTGCAGGTATGAATTTATTTAAAAGATGGGCGCATTTTCATGGTAAATATTAGAATTTTGTTACCCGAACATCAATGAGTTTTCTTTTGAAACTTGACTTTATTAGTAAGATATGCTTTTAAAATTTCAATTCCAGAACTAGCACGAAATCTATTATTAGCTGGAATGCAATTCGTTCCTGACAAGGGGATCGGAATGTTTTACTTTTATCTAATAGGTGCTGAAGTTCGTCTTGAAACATGAATGACTTCTTCGTATGTACGATGAACTTGAAAATTTGTTTACGCTGTTAACAGAATCACTTTCATACCAAGAGAGTGTACGAATTCATTGCGAGTAGTTACCACACCTGGAATGAATTTCTTCAGACAAAGAGGTCGAAATATTCTGCATATACGACTGTGTCATGAAAATCTGTGGCCATGAAAACTCAACTTCCTAAAGAAACAGCAATGCAATAACCATGGATACAAAATCTTTCAATAAAGTAATGTTGCTAGCTGCAGTGCTTGAGATCTGACCAAACTGGTGGCTTACCTTTTGATTGGGTCGTAAGCCTCACCAATGCGAATTTGAATTTGGTTGCGTCTATATGATAAACAGCGATTGTCTCTATGAACCATTTATTTATTTTTTATCAGTTGCGTTTTGCAAATGAGTGATCACGATTTCGAGGGTTGGTTTCAGGCTCTTAACATTTTGAGACAGGTTGGAACTGGCCCTCAGGCTCTGGGAACGTCATAACCGGTGACAAGATTTAGATTTTTTAATACTACCCTAAAGTAAAGCCGTAGAACCAGGATGGTACGATTCATCATCACTGCGGCCTAAAAGTCGTAAACGAGTAAGCCAAAGAATTCCAAAGCAGCGTGATTTTTTTTAATAGTGAATCTTCTGAGCGTCATTGAACTTCTTTCAGAAAAGTATCTTTCACTTACTTTTTACCCTACGGTTGTCCAGGTATCATTGGCTATGGATCGAGAGCTTGCTAGGTTCACCAACGTCAATGCACAATTTGATTTATAGTATCCTAGTAGCCATGGCAACCTCCTAGGGCGGAGTATCCTTGATATGGGCTCGTAAAGCGCATCCCGGGCGAGGCTTACAAGATATAACCAGTCCAGCGGCTGGTTAGCACTACGTGGGTAGAACACTGCTGTCTTCCAGAGAGACTCTCCCGTGATTCTTGAGTCTGGTGTGAAACGTTGGCAAACACTGTTAATTAAATTTAGTGAAACTTGAGTACCTTGTAAGAAAGGTAAAAAAAGAATACATAGGTGACACGAATTGTACTCCAATCATGAGATGTATCATAATTGATATTGATCGAGGATTTTTCCCGTTTGTCCTGTATATTTAAAAGAAGAGACATTTAGGCTATCGATATCTTGGCGCATTTTATTTCACAAAATATAGAAATCAGCTATTTTTTTGCAGCTTTCGGTATAAAATGTGGAATATGAAGTAGCAGCGAGACTTACATCACGATATAACAGTTAATGCACCGCTACGAGTTTATTACTTAACTCATATATACGGAACACATAAACCCTTTTGACCATAAACTTGCCGATTTAAATAACTTCCTTCATGTACAAAAGTACTTACCTACTTGATGTATCGCTTGGCCACAAAGTCAGCAAGATAAAAAATATTCTTCAAAGTACGAAAATATCGTGAACTCGACTAAGAAAGAGTATGCAAGCCTATGGGAACTGCACTGCGTGAAGACAAAGACATAACCCACAACTGTAAGTTTAGTTAGGTCCAAAGCCTCTGCAAAATGAAAAACAACACGCACTTCTTCACAAAATAATAATAAAGAAGAAACCAGCACGTCAGGGCTACCATTGACTCCTGAAATCCTATTCACTGCATCATTACAGCCATTAGTTTTCGACATGTATGAAAGCTTTCAAGACTTTCTTACAAAAATATTCAGTAAATCGGAATAGCTCCGATTCCTGAAAGTTAGAACATCGTCTATGTTTTTGTATTACGGATGTTCCCAAAATTTTTCACCGCGTAAGGAAATGTTACGATTGAAGATAAAATGTAACATCGCTTGGCTCGGTAAAGTCGAGTTAAGTTAGGCTCATAAAGATCCAATTATCTGGAATTTCGCCACTTTGAATCACGTTGCAGAACTTAGAAGAAGCCCCATATATTACGTTGAAATGAAGCAAAACTGAAATTTCGGAAATCTCAACAGCAATCAATTGAGGATTGAGGAAAACCGATTCAGAGGCTCTAAGCCACCGCTCCTGTCTGAAATTTCAAACAAGTCAACCCAACTGAGATTAATTTCACTGGCCAATCAATGACACCTAAAGTACTGTACGCTTAGGCCGTACCCTTGGCAAAGCCATTTTTTGTTGGAGGAAAATCGTTAAATATGGCTCGGAAAAATTAACAAGCCATGAGCAGCTGAGATCTTGAAGTATAGAAAAATTAAGAATCTAGACTGTCACGGACTGAATAGAACTAGAGCACTGTGAGAGCGTATACCTCCGCCAAGCGAAGCAACAGAAACGAAAAATTCAAATTGGCGCTGAAACAATGATTTTCTTTGTATCAACTCCAACATCTAATCATTTGTGCCTTTTGATAGAAAACAACAACTTATGCAATTTTTTTGAAGATCCGTTCATAACTTTTTGAGTTATGCTGCTAACAAACATTATAAAAAACATGAGTCAAACATACAAGCGAACCAACCGATCTGCACCAAAATTTAATCCTTTATGTCTTATGACATTACTAACAACTCCTATAAATTTCATAAAGGTCCATTCATATTTTTTAATTATTGTGTTTACAAGCATAAAATTAAAAAGAGTGACAAAGGAACAAACGGATCATTATAAAACTTTAGTCATATACTCTTCGTGATTTACCTAACAATTTATGTAAATTTCATTAAATCCGTTCATAACTTTTTGAGTTATGGCATTAACATAAATAAGGCGGACAAACAAACGGAGGGACGGATCTTCACCAAAAGTTAATCATCTGTTCCCATCATACTTAACAATCCCTATAAATTTCATCCAAATTCATCCATAACTTTTTGAGTTACCTTAATGACAGACAGACAGAATAACAGACAGACAAATCCGAGGAAAACGTAACCTCCTTGGTGGAGGTAAATACTGACTAATTGCAATGCCTAAAGAGGTGCCGTCAAGACCTTCAAGGAATCGGTAATTTCCAAATAGTATGAAAGCTTTCGAAATCACACTGAACACCCGAAGAAGCAAGCCAATAGCGTGTGAGCAGAATGTCAGAAAACAAGGATAAATCGTATCTTCACCAGCTTAGAACTTTCCGTTACATAAGGGGACTTGCAAAAGGTGCTGCCAAAAATCAATGAGCCAAGAATTAGTACTATTCTTGCCTATAACATCGAAAATGAAAAAAATTGTTTTCAAAATACGTGAAGGTCATAGAATACTGAACAGCTAAGCAATAAATGAGCCACGCGGTAACTGCAGATCTGGAAACAACTAAGGATGGGCTCTTTGACCGTAACCTCGAAGGGGTCTAGTTTTCTGCAGTACCCTAAAATGTGGCAGACTCGACCGAAGGAAAAATTAAATAAGAACTTGCTAACCAAAGTTTACTACAGATAATGCCTGATGCCCATTAGCCGTATCCTTGGAGCTTTCAAAATTTTCTGCAAAGCACAAAAATATCATAGACTCGCTTACAAAACGAATGATGGAAAAACTAGCCAGCAGGTACACAATGTCTGAAAGCCGTTGGCCATAACCTTTGAGGTTTCAAATTTTTCTCAACGTTCTCGAATGTCAAGGACACGATCACAAAAAAAAGAAGGAAACACAAGCAAGGCCATCTTAACTACCTTGTCCAAAACCCATTGGCCATAACGTTAGAGCGGTCAAAAATTCTCTGCAAAATACGAAAACGTCATAAACTGAACCGCCAAAGAAGCAAGCAAGCAAGCAAGTCAAGGGTAACTACAGGGACCCAGAGCTAAATTTTTACCTAGAGTTTCATGGCGCCGCTGATTAGCGCTCTCAAGTTCAGTCATTTGTCTGCTGATGCAAAAGAAAACTTAAGGGGAGCTGTGGAGAGCGGGCGAGCGACCTGGAAAAGAGCTAAAAGTCTTTCTTCTTCTGGGTCTCTGGGCCCGGAATGGCAGGCAAAGCTAAAAGCTAAATGGAACAAATCCTGTGGCAGAGACAAATTCCACCGACTCAAGTACCAGCCAAGTTTCCGTCAAAAAGTTATTTTCTACGGACTAGGGAATCTACGGCAACCGTTCTAGAGGCGAAAGTTTGAGCCATAAAGTTAGCTTCTAAAATACGGACCAAGAAAATCTGTACTGACAATTTTTAGCGCTTCAATTTTGGAGAAGATACCATTTTTTAACGTTGAAAAGCGCACGTAAATAATATTTTTTTTCAGTTAAAGCATGCACTGAACTTACCTAAAAAATCGATCAGCTAACTGTTCTATGTAAGTATATGTATACATAATAACTTGAATTATGAAAGAGATATAGTTGACTTGACGAAATGTACACAGATGTTTACCATTGAAAAAATAATTCTTATCTTGAATTAACAATTTGTACACTGACAATTTGAATTGTGTTAGTAAAGAAGAAAAGATAAATTTTTATGATATTAGATAAAGCACAAAATTAAGTAATTTTTGTGTCGCTGTCTTGACACTGTAAACGATGTTTAATCATCACCATAGCACTATCAAACCTAAAGAGTACATAGCACTCACGAGTGAACAATTTTATTCGTAACCTTTCAGTGTATCCATTATGACGTGATTTAAGTAGTATTATTCTCATGAGAAATATGTAAATTAACAACACGTTCGATTGGTCCCCAAAATTTAGCCTTATAGACTTGACTCGGCCAAAACCTCAGGCAGGAGCTTTGGCTTTGCAGCTGAGAATTGAGCAGCACGTATTAGAGCAACCCAATTACGTTGGGCCAGTTGAAAACTCCATTAACAGAGCCAGATTAAGTTTCTGTGAATGTCAAGGGTTACATATTAAGAGTCAACGCCCGAAACTCAATTCAACAGGTCAAAGCCAGGGCACCTGTTTGCAGTTTCGGACAAGTTAAGCCTCGAAGGCTTAGTTTTCAACGCCCAATCGAACACTCTCTATAATTATGTGGCATTAAAGAATTAATCTTGTAATGCTCGAAAGTATCCCGTTCGTAGGACTTGCACTGTTTGTAATGTCGATAAATACAATTAGTAGACTCGGAATGATGTATCATTGTTCATAGTTCCTGTTACTGCATAGGCCTCGGTGTGGGTATGTGCCTTCGAAGTTCGAACTGGCCCTCCTGAAGCTCAGTGTCTGCTCCTCTGCTGGTTTGGTAGGTTGTACCTCACAACGGGCTGTAGGTGTCTGCGAAAACTCTAGTTTTAAATTTCCATTGCAACGCTGTTTGCATTTTTCACTTATGATTGTCACGAATCGTTTGTAAACTTTCAATGACGGAGGCAGAAAAATATTACAAGCTTGCTAAGCCTCTAGCATAACGTATGGCTTGTCATCTGCTTGGTAAATGCACACCCGTTTCATTCTAAATGTGACGAGCGTGACCCAGACGGTTACTCACGACTGTGTATATTTAGCGATTGGGTGAGTACCTATGCATGAGCTTGATATCGTTTATAGTATAGAGAATAATAATAATAATAATAAGCTCATTTGTTTCTCATCTGGAGACTGTGTCCAACAAGGTTAGGACACAGTATCCTGGGGTTTTCATGCTTAGTACTAACATAAGAATAACACTAAAAAGTAACATAAGAGACAATTGGCATTAAATTTGCAGTGATCTACTAGTGCAATGCCCGCATCTAAATAAGGAGACGATAATTGATATTGACATTAGGCCTATTTTCCGTTGAGAGGAACGTTGGTTACACAGAATTGGTGTGAAAAGTATATATATTTTTTGAGAGTATGAAGCACAGTATGCAGCCTAAAGTGAGCTTGGGCAAGTAGTTGCTTATGAAAAAAACGGTACGTTTACAGAAATTTAAAGAAAAGAGGAGAAAAGTGCGATGGAAAATTTAGAATATATAGACCAGCTAACCATATTCAGGAGTGAAATGGGAAACAGACATGTATTACAAGAAATAGCTAGTAATGATAATAATGGAAAAGACTCGAGTTAAAATAGTATAGATTATATTACAGTGAAAGAGACGAGGGTAGTATATGCAAATAGTGCATGTATTTTTGAAGTTAAGGAAAAATCCGTCATGTACGGAGCAACTAGCCAATCATAAAGTACCACAGCTACTCAGTCAGCATTTGGTACCGGTCTTACGGCTTTAAGCTTTGCAAAAGCTGTACTAGAGACTGGAGAGTACAATGGCAAAACTTCAGTTTTTCTGGCACTTTTTTTCTGGGATTAGCAGTTGAGACACCGATCGTATTAGGCCCCCTCCCCTCCTCCCAGCTGTGCATTGCCCACTGCTCTCGTACCTCTGACTGCTCTACCAGGGCAAGTGGCGCCATGACTGTACTACGCAACAGGCTAACTCATCGCTTGAACATTTTGAGACTGTTCTGCGCATCATCTCCTATGACGTCAGGTGGAGCGAAGGCCGTCGGTGTTGCGTAAGTATCAATAGTATTCCTAATTCATTTATATTATTATTTTTGCCACCATGGTCTGGTGTTTGATGTTTGGCTGTTTTGAACACAGAAGAAAAAGAACTTTTTGAAAATTCTTAGTTTTCCTAACGATCTGGAGTAGGGAAAAAGTGGGTTTTGGCACAAAAAGGGCATACAGAGTTTTCGCTATCACCGGTAACATCTACTGTACTCCAAACATTTTTACCCCCGCAAAATGATAAACTTCTACGTAGTAATAATGAGTAATTCAGTTTTCCCTCCAAATTTTTCCAGGTAACCAGTGATAACATTCATTTCCCTTAAATAAGTCATGAAAATTGAAATAAAATCTCTCTTATTAGGCTGTGAACGCTTGCCTCGCCAAATTGGCCAAATAATTATGTTTTTCTTCAAAAACTCGAAACTGTTCAATTACTTGAGAGATCACCTTTGAACGACTGAAATAAGAAGTTTAAACTAGAAAAAAAAAACACTCCTTCGTTTGATAAATTGTTACATTGTGTTCAGAAAAGCTCTTTACACTACAAATTTCACAGGTACAGTTTATAATTTGCGACTTACAGTTAGTCCTAGAGCCTTTAATACTCCACCGACAATACGTATGCAGCTGTAGTTTCTTTTTTCTGTAAGACATGTTCTTCCGCGGTATTTTTTTACGGTGCAGTGCACTAGTATGCAAAGTGATATGTGAAGATTATAAAATTAGGCATATCAGTACTTAGGAAGCCTTGGCTATGTTGCTGTAATTGATGTCTTCGCGTTTCAACCAATTTGATCGGCATTTTGTTTCCTTATTTTTAACAAACGGATTTTTGCATCGCACAGTAAACAGCTGTGATCGTGCAGAAATGATTACCCTTCTTTTTTCTTCATGGAAGTCCACGCTCACCGTATTTATGACGCAAGTAACAGGCTTGCTCTAATTAACACGGTGTGTCATCTATCTCTCCACCTCACGTCACAGTTGAAAAGGAGTGGGCGGGGCTTGATGCGCTACGTATGCGTGAGTTAACCTGTTACGTAGTTCAGCCTTGAGTGGCGCGAAGCCTTTAGCTGGTTTGGCCATGCTAATCCCTCCTATTTGTTCTTTCTCACTCTTTTCCTGTTCTTATCGCATTACTGAAATGGCTTGCATAGCTGATGAGGGCTGCTACCGAATATTCTTCGCTACAGAATAAATAAGTGTTCCGATGCGATAGAAGTGCATGAATTTTGCATTCCCATATAGAGCAAAATTTATCTTTAAAGTAAGTATAGAATGAGATGGCACAAGGGACCTTCTCCATAAGGATCGACAGCCCATGTTTTGTCGCACGAGCTGGTTATTATTATTATTATTAAATCACACCAGACTGGCGACGAAGGGACGGACAAACTCAATGAGGTTGACAAACCCCCACGCAACCAGACCAGCGAGGGAATAAAAAAAAGAAAATTCGAGATCACAGAATAGCTCTGTGCACAGATCGCTTAAAGCTGCCAATACCCACACCAGCAAAGACAGAGCCATCAAGACCATTCCAAACATCCACACACGATGGAAAAAACGAACGAGAATACTGGCCCGTATGGCATCGTAACGGTTCTAAAGCAAGCTCATAAAGAGCACGCGTACGCCGAGTATACCTCACCCGAACAAATGGCACCGCAAAACAGACAGTGGATGACTAGGGAAGTTATAGATTTATACAAAAAGCAGACCCCACCAACTCTGCGACGATGCGCCAAATCATAGGGCACAAAGGCATCCAGCAGGAACGCACAACGACGATCCACTTTGTCAAGCAAACACAGATGACAATTGGCAGCAGAACCCCAGACTTCGGTGCAGTATTCCAGAAAAGGGAGGACATATCAATTAAAGCAGCGACGTGTCAATTCTACCGAGTCAAACACTCCTCATCAAACCAATTTTCTGTGATGCAAGTGAGCCAACCGTACGCATGTGGGGCTCAAACGTCAACTTTGGATCAAAAGTGACACCCCAGAGTACCAAGTCTTCAACCACTAGAAGTGACACAACATCCAGAATGAGTGCAGGAAAAGGAGGTCTCACTGTACGGGACCTGGACACGAGCATGGTCTTAGTCTTGCCCGCATTTAACCTCATCTGCCACCTAGAACACCAGGAATCAATCGCTTCCAAATCATGCTAAATGGATTCTGAAACCTCCAACCTATCACTTGGCTTATCGCAAACAGCCAGCAAAGTAACATCATCAGCGTAACCAACAAGTAAATTATTAACAAGATGAAACAGATCCGCCGTATATACAATGAACAACAAAGGGCCTAGAACACTACCCTGTGGGACACAAGAAACCACTTCCAAAAATTCACTCTTCTTTCCATCAAAAGCTACACGTTGACGTCTGTCAGATAAAAACTGACTAATTACCGCGAAAACTGAACCACCAACACCCATCAATCTCAGCTTATAGAGCAGCCCAAGGGGATTCATGCGATCAAAAGCAGCACTGAAGTCAAGCTGTACCAACCTTGCTTCATGACCTTCATCAAGAGACAGCTGCAACACAGGAGAAATATGAAGCAGAGCATCACAAGTTCCCAAGCCCTTGCGAAAACCATACTGTGTTGGGGGAAGGACAACCTGCTTCTTAAGAAAGCAACTCAACCTCTGCGGAACCAACCTCTCATAAACTTTCGGCAAAACAGTTGTGATCGAAATGGGTCTATATTCAGAGGTTCGTGATGAAATAGAGCCCTTCGCAACAGACGTCACATGAGTCTTAGTACCGGCATGAGAGTAAGTGTAAAGACGTACATTTTATTCCAAAGCCGGTACGTAACTCATTTCAACTAGAATTTTATTCCAGCTGCTCGTACCTGTAAATATGATGGATGTGGGGTAGGTCCCTTAATTGTCTCTCCCATATCATGTAGCGACTGGGAGACTTGACGTTGCTGAGCACAAGCAGGACAGAAAGCCATCATGAACTTTTTGGCCAAACTGCCGGGCGGTTATGTCACCTTCATCTGCACTTAGTCTAGCCATATATTGAAGATGCACTTTTCACAGTCTTACTAAGACTCATCATTCCGTGGCCACACTGCGCAAAGTTGTTCATATTTAAGTACAGTACTTTTCATGGGTATCTTGGTTGCAGACTTTCACTGCACGTAGGGGCTACGTGCGACCTGATCATCCGGTCATAAATTGAGCCTGCGATTGAATATCGTCGCCCCGACATTAGATGAAATAGCTGGCCCTAGAGGGACTTACAGGCCCATTTCCAGAAAGCCCCCGGGACCTCCGAACCTATATGAGCTATGGTTGTTATGTCATTTGTCAAGTCATTTAGTTAGTTATATTAGGAAGAAGAAAAAAGCTAGCCGAGCTACCGCTGAATAAGAGCAGCCTGTGGAGAATGGAAGGCACCGAGACCCCATGGAGGGCCGTTGTTTGAGGTTTCAACCAACAACTACGGACTGACTTAACTGCATATAATACCGACCTCTGGCATTATTCTATTTATTCTTTGCGTTTTTAAACGTCAGTTTCTGTCATTGCAACAAAGACGGAAACATATCTACAATTGTACCATTGGCTGATCCATTGTTAATCGTCCCTCGCACTGCACATAAAAGTCACTCTGAGCAATTCCGCTGTCGTATTAATAAAAGCTTAACTAACCTCAAAGAAATCGCTCAGAATCATCTCCCTCTCTTATTAAAATGTTAACCGAGAGTCATTGCTCAGAGGAGCTGTTTTCTGCTGATCCTGCCGACGGAAATATTGTTTTATCCAAAGGCTAGCTGACACTCACCGTTCTAACGATTCACAACCAACTAAGAGCAGCGCGCTTACTTCCCTACGGAAATACCATGCGCCTATTTCATCTTCCTCCCTCAAAGCTAGCCTCACATTTACATCTTAATAAATAACTTTGCCACCAGCCAAGATAATCGCATTTAATCCGACTGAGATATTGCGCATAAGCATTACACTGCTCGATTCTCTGCCTGATTCAATCGCCATGTGTTCTCATCCTCTGCGCCGAGACTTGCAGCGATCGTCTTTGGAAATTACGTGCGATGCTAACATGACTCCTCCATATCAAATGCCATGTTCATCGGTCTGCTGCCGACTCACTGCGCAATAGAACACGATGGACTACTGCATAGCTGCTCAGCTACAGAGGTTTCATCTTGCTTTTATTAATCTAATATTGAGAAGCGGTCGCAGTCGGTGCCCTGGACAGTAGAGCTAAGTTGTATAGCAGCGGAAATGCTTTAATTATATTAACAGCTCCGTGCCATGCATGATGTTTTACTGTTGCTCATTCTGTAACTGAAACTGGCTTGCAGGCACCATGTCAGTTACGTTGCTGCTTCGGAAACGCTTCAATTAATTATTTAGCAGTTCGATGCTCCATCAATCAACAGCCTCTGTATTTACACAAGACGGTGCCTCAGTCTGCGCTGGCGTGCGGTCACCTCTGAAGCGGTTATTATTTGGCTCTGTAAGGCCTCTCCTTTCTTTCTTAAAGGCAACTGAAGCTTTCGGACCCATTCCAGTCGGAAGCTCTATGATTTTCATGAAATGAAATGCTGTGTCATTCAAGTTCGTTCATTATTATCTCAGAAGCTGTAATCGGACGGCTTTCGTTCACTGTTTTTCACTCATTTGCTGTCTGCCATCGACAGATAGCGTTGCAGACATGACAAAATCCCAAATACGCACTTAGGCTCACCTGCCTATACGCACCAAACCAGGGCCGGGATGCACGAAACTTGAATAAGTGTATTTAACTCACAGGTTATCCCTTAACTTCATATAAATGCACTTTTTGAGCTACGGGCACATGCACAAACGATTTTCGCTTTTCCGTCAAGCGAGATTCTCCTTTATTTTTGTACTTAAGGGTACTAGGACTACTCTTCAATGCAATAAAGAAACAGCTGCAGAACCAAAACATCGACGAACAAATATATAAAGAGTTCAAATTTGGTCCATTTTACATAAGGTTTACATTTTATAACTATTTCTACAAAAGTATCACTTAAAAATATTCTTTTAGCCTTGTTTACCCTAGCTCTCAACTGGCATAATAATTTCTTGCACGTCTGGCAACTACGCGAGCTTCAAAGCCGTAGTATCCAATTTTCTATTGGATACTGTCGAACACTTTGGGGTGCGAATAAAACTGATTTTACAGTACATACAATCTTTTGATATTCCTATATAGTATGGCTCGTTCTAACCTTCGTTGCTTGCTTAAAAATATTATAAAAGTGCGCAGCATAGCGAGCATGAAGCAAGGAACGTTACGTTCTTTGCTTCCTGATAGAGAGTAGGGAAGCTTTTATTTAGGCTGATATTTTTTCTGTTTCACTGTACAACACCAGCTGTCTGAATGGGGAAACACAGAATCTTCGGACACTTTGTAGTGTATACGGGGAGCAAAATACTGTTCACGAGTTCCAACCGCCTTTTCATTTTTTAATGAGTTTTCTCATCCAGTTTTTTTTTGCGTCCTCGTAAACACAACGTTGAGTATACGGTGCTCCATTCCGAAAACTGCCAGCTGCTAAGCACTCAGTTTGCAGCATGCACATTGCTAAAGAATCAATTCTGTCTTTACACATTTACATGGATTTTTTAATTCATTATCTCATCGGTTTTATAAACTAAAATGTGTTGTAAGGCGTCTAAAACTACAAAATATGGCATGCACGACAGGAACGGAAAAAAATCAGCTGGGCGTCGGCGTTTTATTTTCGCGTTCCATCTCTGCTTGTAACGGGGGCTGTGATTGGTCGATATCGACTAAGGACGATTTTAAGCATTTGCACGCAAATGGGCCTAAAAAGACGATAAATACCTTTGCAATTGTTTTGTGCATTAGAGATTTAGTGGACTTAAGATGTCCTCAGGATAAGGCCATTTAAGCAGTTTAAAGAAGAAATTTCTAATTAATGTTACGGGTATTTTGTGCATCCCGGCCCAGGCTTCTCCAGCTTCTTTAGCTACGTACGAAAAATTCAGTTTATGTATGTTTTTTAATACACAGCGCATTACGTAAATTTCGGGGGAAGTCAAGTCGTCTTCCATACCTAATTCAAGTAAATTTAATTTTACCAGAACTTTATTAATGAGTTTACAGCTGGCCTATTTGGCTTGAGTTTGAAACGTAATCATTTTGCGCTTAATGCCTGAAACTTCACCAAGGGTTGATCAAACGCTTAAAACTTAAGTTTTGGACAAGTTAATGTTCATCGAATTAAATTTTTACTTTCTACGAGGGTAACCAGAAAATATCACAAATTTGTAAAGTCGATCTGTAATTATGCTTCTATGTATGTTTTATTTTCATAACAAAGGTAGTTTTCTGATTAGAAAGGCCTCTCGCATCCTTATAGTTTCACCAGTGTTTGCATGCCTTCATTATCGTTTGTCAATGGTATTTTAATGCCTTTAGTTGCCGCGCGCTTGTTTGCTTTTCATTATAATAAGTTTAGCTAGAAAATTAACCGCATAAACCGCAGCTATTTTCGAAGCGAAATATTTCGTAACGCAAACACGGGCGCAGAAATTAAATTGCGCTTCAGCTTATTTCTTCTAAGAATACTAATTAAAAAAAATGAGCCCCTTTAAAGTTTACTAGCGGGACCTCTTTAAATCCCACGGTTAATTAATGTTTTCCCTATCTAAAATGTAGCAGTTGTAAGCTACGCTAATGTAACGTACTTTAGTATGATCTCCTTCCGTTTTTTTATCCGAGTTACCAAGTTGATGATAATGCCCATCTCTTAACCCTGACAAACTCCGTCAAACCACAAGAGCCGAAACAGCCGAACGTTTCACCCTACGCTTCCGATTGCGTAGCAGCGGGTGCAGCTTCACGATGCCTTATATTATAGTTTACAAAACCTGTTTAGCATTTGAACCTCCACCGCAGTTATTTCCCTACGGCAGGTGCCTCTTGCTGAGGTTTGAATAGCTCCCTCAATTTCTAGCGAGTTTCATTTAGCAAAGACGTATTTTAAAGTGATTTATAGAAACACGTTAACCCCTTAAGCAAATAATCACCAGGCAATTACTGGGCAAATTTACTCTTGTTATAGGAGCTGTTGTCACGCTCACAAAACCATTTCTCTCATGAAGGTGAATTCTGCTCGTGTTCCAGCTCGATCTCGTGTACAGCGGAATTAACGCAGCGCGTCTATCCTAAAACAACTCGTATAACACATCCTTGTCCTCTGATTTCACCAGTGGATCTCGTAAATGATTTGTCAGCAACGAAGTGACACTTTTAGCTTGAAGAAGACACAGAGATACAAAAAATTTATGGCAGTCTTACTCTTCGGATGTATTTGTTTTGACATTTGCACGCCTTTTCAATGTGCGCTTTGTTTTTCTAAGCTTGTTCATAATTCAGCCTTTCCTAATCATGTTTCAATTTTTCATCGATGTATCTTATGTATTTGAAACGATCGCGAGACCCGTAGATTTCTGTGAGCTTATCGTTTTCCTGTTTTTCTCCATGCGATATAGTTAACAAAAGAAAGGAAACTGTGCTGATTTCTTCAACAGCCGATTCCTGCAACTGTAACTCCTCTTTTGTGAGGTCGTTGTATTTATTTGGACAGCGCGCTTCCTCTTCAAGAAAAGGCTTTAGAATGAAGCGGTTCATGAGAACTGCTTGCTTCGTACCGTATCGTGGCTACAAATTTCACCCCATTTGGATTGTCATGGATTTTAAATGCGAATAAAATTAAATTTATGTCTTCACTTTGAAAGTGACTGAGTTATTACATGATGCAAAAAACACAGCTACACTGCTTCCAGAAAAATCAGAGCTTTTTCTAAGTTGATGCTCCCCAATCTGATACTGAAAGCATAACGTACAGGCAACAGATGGATGGATCATGGAATGATGGATGGATATGGAGTGACATACAATACCTCAAGCAGAATCAACTAACTAACAATACGTAGTTGTTGGTCGCGTGCTTGTTGATAGCTTGCCTGCCTGCTCCTTTGGCTGGTCGTTCTCTCCGTCACCTTCCTAAGGATTTAAATAGGAGAATATCCATCTATTGAAAAACAAGATGAGTTACGGTCCTAAGGATATAGATGGGAGAAAATCTATCTATTGAAAAAACAGGATGAGATACCTTGAAATTTCAGCCCTTGAAATTACGAGGGTAAATATAGTTTCTGGAATATTTGATCGAGAGTGTAAATACGACATTTCCTGAAGCCGCTTCGCTTTGAAAAGTAGCTCGTTACTTTTTTATATACTGTAATTCTTCTTTCGGGCGTGGTAGATGAAAGAGAGGAACCTTTGATAGAGTTCTTGATCCTGTCGGCCATAGGCTATATCGGATATATTTCTAGCTGAATTTCTTCGTAGCAATTAGAACGCCTCAGTCTTTGTTGGAGTTTTCATTCCTTTCGTGCAGAATCCATTTCGCTTATGCTTTCTTTAGCTGCATCTCTTCGTTGCAGTTGAAACTTCACCCTGAGCCGAAGCAAAAATATTTGCAATTCACATCGCAGTCAAATTGCAATCTCAGGGTTCAACGCTCTGATGGTACCCAGGTTACAGTGAATAAGCTCTGAGCATTTCCGGTAAATTCTTTTGATTGAACTATGTTTTCCTGTTGCTGCTCAACTTTCGAGCATTGCCAAATTGAAATTCGTGCCTTTATATGAAGGAGGGAATTTTGCTGTCGCAAACTCATGACGGCACAACTTTCACTAATGGAATATCAAGCCTGCAGGTATGAGACCTATTTTGCTGGAAAAACAGTATTGCAAGCAAGAACAATTATGAGCTTTATTGTGAAAGCCTTGACATCATTTTTCGCGGCAATAATTTGTAATTAGGCTTTTTATTGTCCTCAAGAGAAGGGAGCCGTACGGCCCACTCACAGATTCACCATCGCGTCAACCAGATCTTTTACGGCTGTGAGACGCATTCATGAATCTCATTGGTGGAAGTGACGGGGTAGCAATGAATTTCACGGAGAGAGCAGCAGATAAACCGAGTTACTGATATCGAATGGTAGATACGCGACTGGCTGCAGCCATAAGAGACTCTTTACTGATATGCGATTGGTGCAAATGGCGACTGGCTGCAGCTATAAGCTACTCTTGAGCTTCACGGACGAGGCTCCTGGCTCCCTCTTCTCTATTGAATCTCCTTGATTGTCCTTGTTTGCGGTACGGTTTTACTGTAAAACATGCCTCATACCTGTAGGCTTGATCTTCCACTAAAGTGTTGAACGTTGCGCCGTCCTGAGTTAGCGAGAGCAAAATTTCCCTCCTGCTCGTAAAAACCCGAAAAACATTTTGAAAAACTCGATAGTTATGTAATACCGACGAAATATCTATGGTTTAACCAAAATAATTCACCGGAGTTACTCAGTGCTCACTGTATTCTGGATACAAGCAGTTTGTAGAACTATCAGGCTCGAAATTTGGCTGCAATATGAACTGAAAAAAATATTTTGGCCGCTGCTCAGCGTGAAGTATCAACTGCCTAGGGCTAAGAAAGAAGGTCAGCAAAGCAAAATTGAGCGAACAAAAACTGCATCAAAGATTAAGCCTCTCGTTTACCACGCTCAAAAAAGGACATTAAATAGTGCAGAACTACTTTGCTAAGCGATGCAGTTTCAGAAAATTCAGTAGCTCGCGTATCTTTCCAGAAACAATATATTTATTAGCTGTAGGAACTTAGGACGCGAATTCCCTGTCATCTCAACTAAATTGCTATTCTGCAGAAGAATTTTATCTCACCATTGTGACGGAGAAACGAACAAACAAACCAACAAACTGCGTTTTATTATATAGTAGATTACGTTAATTATCTCGGCCAAGGAGGTTATGTTTTCGTCGAGTTTGTCTGTCTGACTGTTTATCTGTCTATATTTCTGTCTGTCACCAAGATACTGAAAAACGTTATGGGTGGATATAAACGAAATTTACGGGTACTGCTCAGTATTTTAGGAGAAACAGATGAGTAACTTTTGGTGAAGATCCGTTGATCCGTTTGTTTGTCTGTCGCATTTTTCTTAATGCCTTAACTCAAAAAGTTATGGACGGATTTTTCTGAAGTTTATATGAGTTGTTGAGTATATAACGAATAGTAAATGACCAAACTTGTGTGATGATCTGCTCGTTCGTTTGTTTGGCGCTGTGTTTAATTTTATTATTGTTAGCACAATAACTCAAAACGTTATGAATGGCTCTTAATGAAATTTACAGGAGTTGTTGGTAATGTTACGACACATGAATGATAAAATTTTGATGGTGATGTTTGTCAAAATATTTGTTAGCAGCATAACTCACAAAGGTATGAACGGATCTTCCAAGAAATCCCTGAAACTGTTAATGGTGTTAAAAGGCACAAATGATTAGATTTTTGTTCTGATGCAAAGAACATCATGGTTTCAGAAAAAATTGAATTTATCGTTACCATTGCCTTAGTTGCGGAGGTATGCGCTCTCAGATTTCTCTAGTTATATGGTAAATTACTTTAATTTTCCATTGACATTAAGTTCTTGATATTATTTGCAAATGCGAACAGTCGACAGTATTAAAACAAGCCTGGAAATGTGGAAATTTTACAAAAAAATTTTTGTTAATCGTGTGTGCCGGCCCATATCTAGGATACAAAATGTGAGAGTATATTCCATTATAAGCCCGACATCACAACTGTGACCTATTCAACGAGGTTTAAATAGAAAGGAGGGAGCCAGTAGCCTCGTTCGTGAAGCTCGAGTTACCGGTGTGGCTTTCTGGTATGGCTTCTGCCAGTCGCCGTATGCACCAATCGCATATTAGTACATCAGTTTCTTTGTTTTTCCCGCGTCACTTCCACCAATGAGATTAATATAGGTTCCTTCGTTACAGTCACCTAATGCCAGAGGCACTCTCATGAACGCGTCACAGCCACACTGGAACGATTGAAACGCTGGCTGGGCAAGCCTAAAGCGGCAGGGTTCCCTCCTCCCTATTAAAGCTCCTTGGACCTATTTGAGGAGCAGCTTTAGACCGATTCCTGTTGTTCTTGTGTCCGCACTATGGATATTTTGCTTTTCATGAGTAATAATGAGAGTATGTCGTGCACATTGATCGAAAGACGCACAGATGGATGGCTATAATGGGTAAAAGAAGAATCCGAGTTAATTAAAATGTATTTATCTGCCCGGAAACGACTTCTGTACGGAGACGTCAGTGAAGAGAACGATGAGACGGTACGGGAGAAGCTTATTCAGCAAATACACCGATTTCTGATGAGTTCAGAAACTATATATACACAAAACTGTTATTTTGTGCCCTCTAAGTATCAAATAGAACATCGAGGGTCTCCAAGAAAACCATTATATGAGACCTCTCATAGCTTAATTAGTTAAGGCATACCTTAAGTCGTACTTTGTTTCATTCTTTGGTAACATACCTATGTAATGACAAGTCCTATTGTTTCGTTAATTTTCATTTTTCTCTTGAAGTCAATGCTTATGAGAGATGAGCTATCACATATAGCCTCTATATACTGTAAGTAGTTTGTGTGGGAATACTGAACGCAACTCTCAAGAAAAGCGTTTCAGTAATAGACGGGGTAAGGTGTTGCAATGTCTCTCTATCTTTGAAAACTTTGACGAGGTCTCCAGCATCCGTGAAATTTTTTCTCAGCTCTTCTGCTTTTCTTACAACAGCTCGCTTCTGAGAAAAGACAGTGAGTACTGTATTGGCAACAGACTAGGACTATGCAAGGGTGTTCGCTTTCCGTGAGCAGTGTTTGTTCGGGGCTCAGTTCCTCTGGGATTGTGTCGAGGAGGTTGGGCTGTTCTGGGTGCTTTGACTTTCCGCTAGGATTGTTTTATCCAGATTTCTAAGTTTGTAGTCTAACCATTTTAACAAGGCAGTTCGGTCGTGGTTAAATTCATCTATAGCGGTACCAATTTCTGAGATTTCCCTGTATACAGGTCGTGGGCGGGGCTAAGATATGGGCCGAACTAAATCTCCGAAATACCCATAGAATTGACAAATCTATAGAGGAATATGACAACAGCCGAACTGCCTTGATAAAATGGTGAGACTATAGTTTAAAATTTTTATTTCCAGGTACTCGATGTACGCTTGATTAAAGACCAAATACTGCATATCGAGTAGCTAGGAGTAAAACTTTATACCTGAAGTATAAATTAAACTATATATTATTAAAGGGGGACTTATATCGAGAACTACTTGAAGACAACTAAGAGTCCGGCAACTCAATATAAAGCATAAAATAAGCCAGGCAAACCGCTTCTATAGCACGACAAATGTCAAATAAGGGAGTAAATTATTAACAATCAATTAAGATTGTGAGCTACTGGAACTGAACTCCGTCAGTAGACTACTAAAAGTTTATTAAGTAGAGTACTAAAGGTGGGCTACCTAGGCCTTTAAAAGTGACTTAGTTTCTAAACTACGAAAATTCTCGAGAATCTACTACTGAAAAAACTAACTTCTTGTGCTCTAAAAGCTGATCAAATACAGAGCTAAAACTAGACTAAGCTTGGACTTCATAAGCTATACTACTTTCCCCTTAACCAATAAGTCCTTCAACTTGCGGATAAAGGCTGCCATGGTCAGCCAAAAACACCAAAAGTCAAAGGCTAAAGCAATAAACAAAATGCGTCGGAGTCCTTCACGCCATCCATCTCAAGCGCTTTAATTAAGGCACAAATCTTCACCATCAGTCACCGTGACCTTCCAGAAGAAAACGATANAAAAACACCAAAAGTCAAAGGCTAAAGCAATAAACAAAATGCGTCGGAGTCCTTCACGCCATCCATCTCAAGCGCTTTAATTAAGGCACAAATCTTCACCATCAGTCACCGTGACCTTCCAGAAGAAAACGATATAATGGCTCTCCAGCTGAAGTGGCGCACTAGCTCTTACAAAATATCATTAGCTGCTTTCGTTAATGCCACTCTAAAATGCAATAATGCCAACTCTTGAGGCACTTCACATTTCTTCCTCTTCTTATATTGGTTTCAAAAGATTATTTTCCGTAGTTGGAGGGCTCTCGTGCGAGCGTTTCAAGACGTGAAGCTGTAAATGACACAGGATATTATGATAATGTCTTTTACACCGAACTTTCACGTTTCAATATATAACTTATTAGAATGGTAAGAAATATAACGTCGACTAACTAGTAAAATTCAACGTTCCGGGAATTTTGTAGCTAAAAACTGCAAAGGATGCCTAAAACAATTTTATTTTAGATGAACTAAGTTTAGATATGTGTTAACAGGGTGGGACCTAAAAGGCGAATGACCATAGTGCGCTATGGGGGTCCTTATACGTATAAGCGTCGGACGGTAAGGGAAGCGGAGGAAAACGGGCAAGTACAGTCGGAGGAAAAAGAGTCAGTCATGGATCGTGACGAGTGGTACGGCTGTAGTCATTATATTGAGGCTAGGTTTTGTTTTATGGGTATATAGTGATTCTAGAGCATAAAAGAGCATTGATGTGTTCGGGAGGAAGTCTAAAAAGCGAATGAGCAGAGGTACATGGAGGGACCGGCCGTCAGATCCTGAACAGTCAGCGGATGTGATGCGAACCGGGAATTGTGTAAAACGTACGACTGAGGCCATAGTGTTAAGACTAGGTTTTGTTCTGTGTATGTAGACGGACGCTAATGTTGTCAACTAGACTCTATTGGAGGAATCTATGATTGAGACGTCATTCCTGCTGATGGGATGGTTGTTTTGCTCAGCATGCAGGCGGGAGCTAAATATGAGGGTTTCGGGAGTGGTAAACCGGTTCGACTGGATACACCTAAATGTTGGTCAATACGGTCATTGAAATGTTGTCCACTGCTGCCGATGTACGAGGCATTGCATCCTATGCATTTAAAACTGTATATAGCCCTCGACAAAAGTGGTGTGGGAGGTTTGTCTTTGAATTTGAAGTATGACTCTATGTGTTTTTGTATGAAAATTTGAAGTTTATGTGTGGGTAGGCTGCAGAGAGGAATATTTTTAATGTACTTACTACACTAACAGAGGCTTTGTTGTAGTACGAAACGAGTGGAAGAAATCTAAGTTAGGGACGGTGGGTTTGTTAATGCTGGGATCTAACAGTTTGTCTAGGCACAATTTGCAATAATGATCCAGAAAATGATGCAGATAACCGTTGTTTTTTTAAAAATGTTCGGAGAAAGTCAACTTCGTTTGAGAAAGCACGTTAGGAAGAGGAAAAATGGT
Source organism: Parhyale hawaiensis (assembly GCA_001587735.2). NCBI lineage: Eukaryota > Metazoa > Arthropoda > Malacostraca > Amphipoda > Hyalidae > Parhyale > Parhyale hawaiensis. The sequence goes on from LQNS02278097.1 coordinate 22,642,854, forward strand.
ATGCCCGAAATAGTGCAGTTTTTATTGAATTGATCTTAAATTGATCGTAGCAGTGACTGAAAAAAACAATCAATGGCTTAAAAAACCACCTCCCTATCTCTTCGACCATCTTTAAAAACTGCTTCCGCTTATCGTAAGCATGCTAATTATCAGTCTCATATACCTTTTCCTCCTCGAAATTAGGTTCCCAGTTAATCAATCGATAGCCACAACAATATTAAAGAGGTATGGACAACCCGGCGTATCAACATTCAGAATATAGGAAAAATTCACTAGAAAACTGGCAAAGTCAAAGCTGGACTTACTCTTTCTAACCTGCTGCAAAGCCTATCAAGTCATCCCAAAATCTCTTCGCTTTCGTTTGTACCGATAGTCCCTTCAGCACAGCCAACTGTACAAATCGTGGCAATTGAAACTCTTAGACCAAGAAATTAAAAACACAACATAGCAACATTGTCAGCCATACAAATTCGACTAACCAGTACGTATTTCAGATCAAAAATTCATTTTCATTTCTTGACTACCTCAGTTTAGTTCACTTTGTGCAGTCGAACACCAATAAATTCATAGACAGAACCAAATCCGTTACAATTTTTGATGATGGGAAAAAATTTCCGATGGGTTAAATTTTCCTAGTTAGTCGACGCTATATTTATTAGTTTCATATCTTAGTTTGAGCCCTTTTTGTTAGAAAGGTTTATGAAAGGTCACTGTTAAACAAGCCCAGCGCCTCTTGTCATTACGAGGTCGAGACTTTACTCAATAATTGATAGCTTTCATGATTGCTGCAACATAGCTCATACCTTCTACAGATGAGGCAAAAGTATAAGAGAAAACATCGGTAGTGATCAGTGACTCTTCAAATTTTCATTGTGTTCTGTGTATTAGCCCACAGTGCTTTTAGAATTAGAGCAGTTCATTTTCTAGAGAAGAAAAGCACAATATACCAGGTACTGTTTCCATTGTCCGTAAACTTTTCACATACATTGCTTGTAGTCATCAGCGTACATTGCTGTACTTTGCTGTAGTCATTGAGAATCCACTAAGTGCAAGCTGCATGAATCTTTTTACACATAACAACGAAATGGACTTCGCCCAAACCTCTCTTAATTCCCGCACTGGTGTGTCAAGAGTTGCGCATAAAGCGCTGGACTTTGCAGCGAGCTCTGGAATTGCAGTTGCCGCGTGATGGACAAAATATTCAACAAATTTTTTGACCAACCCACTAGGTATTGTCAATGACCGTCTATCCAAAGGAATATTCCTCCAACAACGGCTTATTTGCTGTTGCGCTGACTTTTCCAGTGCTTGGATTACTTAAAGATTGCAGAAGTTAAGATCGCATTATTTTGTGAATAAAATGTGGGGAATTTCTGACAAGAGAAGCCTTTGAGCTCATTCTTGCCATGCTAATTTTGATTCAGTGCTTTTATACGCAAAGTTTGTATCGAACATAATTGATGCATAGTAAAAGAACTGCAAATAAAACTATTGTTATTATTTAATTATTAAAGATGATAACCATTGCGCAGTAGATTCCAAACAATTGATTTTTTCCTAAAAATAGTGTAGTGCATTCATTATCCATCTTCAACACTCTCATAAAGCAGAGTCACTTCATAAGAATATGTATATATTAATTATTGTTGTATTTGTTCAAGTCTCGTAGTCGTTGTTCAGTACTTTTTTCTTCAAATTACAAAAACATTGTGCTATATGGGCCTGTAGCATATCAAAACCATTTATTTTAAACCTTGCATTTTGTACGCAGCACTATCAAAAACTAAGAATTTTCTAGCAATTTGTGGTTACAAAGTTCGAACGATATGAATGGTTATGAAAACAACCGCTCCATGAAAGTCCTTCTAATAGCGATGACACACGCTAGTCAAAAGAACGAGTATCGTCATCTTTTCGTCCGAACGGTATGTTGAATTCTCGTAAACACAGCTTGGAGATTGCCAGGAAAAGGTGTAAAAATGTTGCCCATCAGTTCAGTTTACTCGGCAAGTGCCGTTAGTTAGTTAACTTTTGAACACTTCATTATATTTGGAGAGATTTATTACTCATAATTCTTTCCAAGTGTGTGCTATGTAAATGGACGCATCAACGCATTCTAACGAAAAGATGACGATACTCGTTCTTTTGAATAGCGTGTGTCATCGCCATTAGAAGCCAAAAATATACCTCACACAAAAGCCTGTACAGCATGTCAACAAACACGGTATTAATGCGCCTTAAGAACAATTAAGCTCTCAGAGCTGTTCCTTCTTTGCTGCCTCGCCAACACTGGCTATTTGTTTTCTTTCTGGCTTCTAATAAGAGCAACAGAAAATTTTTCGTTCATTTGCTCCCCAAGAGACCGAATATTTCGAAAGTTTGAGAAGCGCGGAAGAATCCAAGGCCTCGGTAGCACCGAAGTTTTAGGTCGTTGTTCGGTGATTGTCAGCCGCTCTCTGTCCACACATCGCATAAAAACTAGAGTTGTATCCCTAGAGCCTAGACCTCCGCCAATTAAGCTACGCAATGGTAACGAAAATTTTAAGATAGACCAGAATTCTGGATTTCTTCTGGATCCCCGCTCAAATTTTATTATTAGTTCTTTGTATTCCTAGCACTTCAAAGCAATATAATGATGATCCGTTTAAACTTTTTTAGTTATGTAGCTGATAGACAGAAATACATACAGTAATTTGCTATGAGAGAGACAGAATAGCAGACAGAGATAGAGACAAATACACCCGGACAAAACTATGACCTCCTTGACAGACTTAATAACCTGCTTTCGTCACACGGTTTAATGGCACGCATTTTTCTAAGAGAAAATTAGAGAAGTTCTCGATGTTACGGATAATGAAATGCACTTGGTTAAACAAACCTTGACCTTGCTGTCCAATGCTGAACAAATGCGTTTTTGGTTGCACTTTCAATGTAGGACAGCCACAGCGATGTTGCTTCACAGCATGAATCAAATGACTGTTCATTGAAAACCTGATCGTCTTTATTCAAGGACTGCCTTATTCTGGCAGCGGCTAGATGCTTTTGCGCGCTGAAGGTCACGCAATCGCCTCCCCGATAAACAGGGGAATTCTCTGGATAGTCTTATTTGTAGCGTCAGCGTTTCATGTATTAACACTTCACTACAATGGCCCTGATTAGTCCAGAAATGAGGACGCTTGAGAAACCGCGCTTGTCACATAAGCAACTTATAGTCTACTGCAGCTGATTACTCCTCTGTGGCCCAGCTGGCAGATATTCCACAACACGAACCAGTGTGAGAATATTTTCCAGTTGAGGTGTCCGGTCAGTGTGTCCCTACTTTTACCCTACTTTTCCCACTTTTCCCTAGCTTTCTCAAACATGGACAAGTTTTGTATCCTGCTTGTGTTACACATGGAAAACATTTTCTTTGACAGACATAATAGAAAATCGCGAGTTTTTTTCAGTTGAATATACGTAATGGCAATTAAGCTTTACTCTACCTTGTTGCTAGTAACTCGGTATGGCTCCGGCTGCTGCTACTACTACAGACGGCAGATGGCTGTGTGAACAGTTTCTGTTTCTCTAGAAATTTCTATTCTGGGATCTAGTTTTCAGGCTTTTCTTTTTCTTTCAGGAGCCCCTGTTTGAGAAATTCTGCTGTATTCATACATAAAATTTGAGAAAAGTGATAAATTGACTCAGTATTATGTTAATCAGCTGTAGCAGTTAGGCGGGCAGTAAACTATCTCACAAACAACACATACTTCAAGTGAGATAAGCAGAAGAAAATTTAAGTCATCGAGCCTTGTAGTGAAAGTCGGCCAACAAACACTAGAGAAAAGCCTTATTATCTGCACTCTTTATTTTAGATAAATGAAGCAAGGGGTGGTGCGCTTTCAATAGCTGCTCTCCAGTTATCGCTATCATAGAATACTCAGCATCATACTTCCGTGCGTTAAATCTTCTCATATAGCGACTTCATTATTTTCACTACATAAATATTATAAGATGAGTAGGAAAGTAATGCTTTTTCTGACACTCTTCAGCCGTTATATGTTGGCTAAGTTCACTAGGTGTAAGGGATGTTAAGAACACGATGATATTCATGTCAAAGCTGAAAGACTAGATCTTAGAACAACGAGTACAGAGAAAAAAATTTACTAATTCAAGTCCTCATCTAAACTGCGCGTAATGAAAATGAAACCAAATCGATAAACGCAAGGCTAGAGATAAGTAGAAGCGAATATAAGCAGTCTAGAAAATGTTAAAGAGCATCTTATAATGTTGATGTGCTGCCCCACATTGAATAGCGACCACCGCTGATCGAGATACGGCGCTCAAGAGGCCTCTAGGGGTTCCAGCTGCAGGGTACATTTGGTAATTATATTTCTATGGAACAGCTCTAGTGCACAATCTATAAGTTTTACTTTCTGCAAATGCTCATGAACTACCGCAGTGATGACGTTGAGATTATAGCATGCTAATGTTCCTAGGACTACAAGACTATTAAGTTTAAAGAAAAGTACCCATGGCTGCACTAATAATGCCTAAGTTAAAAATTTACGGATGCAGCACTACTCCAATTGCTCAATAACTGTCTTAGTTATGAAGCACAAAGTATTTTGTACCTTGCTACCTAGTGTCTAGTCTACTAAAAATCTAACTATAGTCTTACTTGGCTATACTATTAAGGCATAAAATAAGCAAGACAGGGATAATTAGACGCAGCGCAATTGCTCATCAACTGTCCCCTTTACGAAGGGCACAACATACGATGACCTTGCAATAAAAGCCCCCAAGAAAGAGCGTGTATTTCTATAATAACTATAATCCTTTCCAATGCGCAGCTGGAAGCCTCGTTCCCACGGGTAATCTCTGTCTTGTTGCCGCTGCCCAAGTTGTTTCTGCGAGGCACCGGGAAATTTACTGCCGGCTGTTTGCCGTGCAGACACTGACAGCCTGAGCTGTTGGACGGACGGACGGACGAACGAAGCGTAAGACCTATGGTTATGAACATTACTTTGTAGGACCCTGATAGCCACCTTGCGAGAGACCCTCGTATATATCAACACGTAAGGCAATTGGCTGACACTCGTGGATACACGAGGCCAAGGCGCCCACTGTTTTACGACATGACTCGACGGTGCTGCTCCACTGCTGGCAACACTGCTGCTGCTGTAATTTCTCGTCATGAAAGTTTGTTTGTTTTGGAGCGGAAGAGATGAAATTGCCTTGACAAAAATAACTTCAGTTGCAGAGCAACTGGGGCGGTATTTCTGTAAATCAACAGGGATGTCCGAGGGGTAATGTTTTAAATTAAATTTGAGGAAGCAAGAGTGGCGGTATTTACAATTTTTAATAGAAAAGGCAAAGATATTTGAATGGTAAAACCTAAGTTTTAAATTGAGAAAACACGAATATTTGAGTGTCAATATTCATTATTTAGTGCTGCTCAAATAAGTTTAAGAAACTTGTGATTAATCTCAGGTAAGGGTCTCTCATACATATCAACATATGATTCAGTCGTGCCATAGACATAGGAGAAGCTCCTGAAATGAAAGGTATAAAAATGCAAGAATTTTCTGGACTCATATTTGAAATAATCTTAGATATACCGACATTCAGCTGTTGCGTGCTCAGTGAGAGAAAGTCACTGGTCACTTTCCATTTGAACACAAGCGGCGACCCAAAGAGAGACAACTAGTAGTACGGCTCTGTACACCTGAGGTGGCGAGAGTCACGTCACCCGGACCTCTCCCCGAAGATGCTCAAGATGTAAGGTAGCCACTCTTCAAACGCGCTTCTTAAAATAAAAACAGCTTATAGAGCACAGTTCCTCAACGATAGCGCATTCGCGAACCTTCACCCAAAAGCTTGGAGCCCAAACACCTCACAACTCGATCGTTATAACGAGTCTCATATCATCTTTAACGTCCAGTCAGATTATGTGATGAAATCAGCATTATCCCATGCCACTTCTAGTGAGCATACGCGAATCCTTGCCTCTGACAAAGTGTTTGTGACCTAGGGGGGGGTGAGACTCATCGTTCGGGGATTCGTATTACACCCGTAAAGATTTCTGAAAACGTAGAGCATAAGTTCTCGCGGTTACCCGCATGCCTTCAGCATAGCGCAATCTAGCTTGGCAAGAGTATGACAGACACTGAGTAGGGTCCAGACTCGGCCGAGTACAGACACTGCTGTATAACACAGTCACGGTACCATTGACACAGATGTTCTCGCATTCGGGCCGTAGATGTGGCTACTATTAAAACTTCAGCAGGGTTTACTTTTGTCATATACTCTCTAAGTTTTTCGGAGCCACCTTTCAAGAATCCTGCGAATACATTAACAAGTACTGACGGTCGTAAAAATCAAAACCAGTTCACACGTTAGTATTTTCAAAGTGTTCTTACTGTTGACTACCTCAATGTTTAGCTGATTTCTTCTAAACACGACTGTCTTTCACAGAATTTCCTGATTTGCTGGCCGTCCAGTCAGTTGACTCAAAGTAGCGCCACAAGCAAAATTTCTTTAGTTTCTTCAAATTTACAGCGCAGTTACCGCGCAGAAGGCTGTACTCTCTTTTGGTGTTTAAGCGACACAGCCACGCATTCGAACTATCTGCAGAAAGAACACGTTGAAATGACTAACGTGTAACCCGGTCTTTAGACGCCGACTATTTCACTACTTGACTCTTAACTCTACCCGACTTCTCAAAACACTACATACTATAATCCTAAATGAGTTATTATTATCTAATTTTTTAGTTTTTTACTGCGAAGTTCCAATGGCTAATGAATGGCTTTAATGAATTAAAGAGCAGCTGGTAAAATGGCTTGTGAAAAAAGAGTATTTGTGCGAAATTATTATTCAACAGTTTTTTATTCGTTCTTCTACTAGGTTATTTGCTTTTCTGAATAACAGCAAGATGCAATCACATTTGAAGTATAAAGCAATTTATATGAAAGCGAAACATAAACGACGCTTCAAACGAAGCTATTCCTTCGAAAAACCACGGTATTATTTTTCATCATAATATTATCCTATCAGATTTCCTGGCCATCTCAGAAGCTAAACCCCTAAATAAACTTATGGAGCTACTACGCAAGGTTTAAGCAAGCAGCTACTTGCTTGCAAGTATCGTTGTAACTTTCTGTACTTGCAATGAAGTTGTGTGCCAAGTTATGCGTGGGATTGACTACACAATCACACGGTGTACTGATGAGCGGGCATTCAACTGGGACGTTGTTCAACTTTGAGTAATATCCAGAGGTGTCCTGGATACCGCTTCTGACAGAGCAATTGGGAGCTGAATGTCAGTACATAAGATAAGCGTACGATCATAGAGTATTGTCTCCGGCATTACTTTCTGCACTTCCGGTATTTGGAGACCCAGATTTTGTTGCCTGAATATCCAATAAATCTCCGGCACTAAAAAGCTTTGATCTAAAAATAAGACAGATGACTGTGTAGGCAGAATTGCTCAGCGTCACAGAGACCCAACTCTAAAAAATACATTGAACTCGATTTACGTACAAGTCTCGTGTGGGAGTTGTTTCCGTAGCAACTTTATTAACACATGCATAGATAATATTTGTCTAGAGAACAAACAGGGTTTTTTTCAAAAAAGAAATAGTGCAATTGTTCGTTATTCCAACCAACTCTTTCAATTTCATTCTTTATGCATAGATGCCGGCAAGTTTGATTTATCTATCTCTTCCCCAATTTTTTCATGAGCATGTTCCTGGTCTCGCACGTACCACGTAGACGAGCATACGTACGTACCACGTAGACGAGCGTACGTACGTACCACGTAAACGAGCGTACGTACGTACGTACCACGTAGACGAGCGTGCGTACGTACGTACCAAGTAGACAATCGAACGTAGGTACCGCGTAGACGAGCGTACGTACGTACCACGTAGACAATCGAACGTACGTACCGCGTAGACAAGCGTACGTACCACGTAGACGAGCGAACGTACGTACCGCGTGGACGAGCGTACGTACGTACCGCGTAGATGAGCGTACGTACGTACCACGTAGACGAGCGTGCGTACGTACCACGTAGACGAGCGTACGTACGTACCACGTAGACAATCGTACGAACGTACCGCGTAGACAAGCGTACGTACCACGTAGACGAGCGAACGTACGTACCGCGTAGACGAGCGTACGTACGTACCGCGTAGATGAGCGTACGTACGTACCACGTAGACGAGCGTGCGTACGTACCACGTAGACGAGCGTGCGTACGTACCACGTAGACGTACGTACGTACCACGTAGACGTACGTACCACGTAGACGAGCGTACGTTTCACGTAGACGTACGTACGTACAACGTAGCTTACCACGTAGATAACGCCTATCGCCGTTGCCATTTACACAATTAGGGCTCGATTTCTTTCCTTAAAACTCGAATTTCTGTTTTTTTTCTGCATAAGTTTGGTGCAACCAAAGTTCTAATTTTTTTATCTCTTCCCAATCTCTCTTGAGGCACATTTTCCTTCAGACCTCGCAAATGATACCGTAAAAGTTATACTTGCCACTGCCGCCGTTTGGTCATTTCAATAATAAACAAAAAGCAACCCTGTGTAATAGTTCACAGTGTTCATTTATTTAATATTATACTGATAAGTAAAAGAATACATATTTATATTTCTCCAATGGGGCTCTAATGATCAGTAAAAATTAGGCCAGGTTGAAAATTTTGATGATCCTGTTAGGCTCTGTTAAAAATTGAGAGATAAAAAATAGGAAATTTATTTATTTATTTAACATTTATTTCTCCCTAGGCAAGAGGTGTTCTTGGATTATTATGTTACAGCTTACATTAAAAATTTTGTGTACATTCATTTCTTAGCAATATTGCAGCTATAAATTCACAACATAATCTGCATGGCTCAGTGCCATCACATACCAAACGAATTAACTCGACTGGCTCCGCAATAGTGCTACCTAACGAACCCTCTCGCACGAGAAGAAAAATAAAATATTATTATTTTTCTGCTAATATTACAGCTTGTTTAAATAAAGTAAGGTAAATGGGAAATGTAGTTATTGCTTCTCGGGGAAAGATCTACATGACTTAACACTATTTCACCTGATTGCCTAAATACTATTACTTACAATATCATCCAATAGGTATGGCGGTACTATAGAAAAAGGTTGCAGCTAATAACAAATATAAAGAAGCGTCAAAACTTGAGCGAACGTCATGCTTTGCCAGTTTTGAATTCCAAGCAGCAAAAATATCCACAGTATCTTAGCACCCTCATGGATCGTCAATTTTGTTCTTTTCTGCCCACACTGAAATTCCAATTGCGCTGAGTTCGTGAAATGCACATTGAAGAATATGATCTATGGAGGGTAAGATGTTTTTCAGAGCACAGCAGGACCACGAAAATAAGTGAAAAGAAAGAAGTTTCGTGGCAGCAATCTTTTTTTTATTTAATTGTCTTCCTTTCTAGATAGAACCTTTCCACCGAGCAAAAAGAGTTCAGTGAGGTAATATCATTTCGTATCAGTGATACGTAGATACAGTTCATGGTTGGATTAGATTACATTAGATAGGTGGCAGTAGACGAAGCAAGAAGCCCATTCCCAAAGAGACACCGGGACTAACACCCCGGCCTCTTTTAGCTATTGCCATTATGTTAGTAGGATATAGAGGATTGGGGAAACGAGAGGAGAAAAAACGGAAGACGAAAGGGAAAAAAGAGAAAGAGAAAACAAAAAATAAAAATAACAGAGGGGGAGAAGAATCTCCGCCATGAATGCCCCAAGCATGATCGATTGCCGCTGATATACGGAGCTTAAATATAGAGATGGAGTGGAAGTGAGAAGAAGTCAGCATAAAATGGCCTGGGAAGCTTTGGTCGTTAAGTGTTTGCGACTCGTGGAGGAAGAGTTCTTAGCTGAGGAGGATATGCGATGCTTGACCGTGTTTAATAATAATATGCCCTATTAGGTACACATAGGGACATGGTACACAGGAGACAGCTTTATACTAAAGTTACATTAGATACTAAGATCAGGTAATACCATCGTTACAAACTACACTACACTACATTATTTGGCTCCTGCTTGGAAATAGTATGCGCTGCCATCGACTACACATGTTAGATAGTTTGTAACCAGGCCCGTTACGGATCACCTTGAGTAAGGCGTTATCAGATTTTTCTATCCTGAGCTGGAGACTCAGCGCGCATTTTCTCGTCCTGACTTTGAGACAATCTGTATACTTTTGAAAAAATATCATACTGGCACTAGTAGACCTCGGCACATTCGTCAGGCTCCGAAATATGTCATTATAGGCAACAAGTAGGCGTCCAATCGATTTATGCTTAAAGTTAGACCAAAGTGAGGTACAGTACAGGGGATAGCAGTAGCTTCAAAAGAGCTGGCATCTAACCTCATCCGAGCAGTGACAAAATTTTCTGATTAGCAAGTTGCCCACTGCGTAAATCTTTCGCGTTTCTTTCTCTATCTATATCCTGGTTATCACGATAATCATTGGTGATTATGACCCAGGTAAGAGAAGCTGTGTACATAAGTGAGATCGACACTAGATGGCGATGGTGCTACTCAGCAGAAGTGAAGCCGAGCGCCCTCCCTTCGTTCTTTTTTTTTTTTTTTTAATTGGCCGGTTGCAGCGCATCATTCACAAAAAACTTACAACGAAAGTACGGCTAGTGAACAAGCGTCGCAAATTCTTCACAGTCATTTTTGACCGTCGGGGAGACCAGTTATCTTGATATATACTTTGATAGGCAAGTATTTCACTAAAAAATTTAACCAAAATTTCGCGGAATAGCAATGCACTCTATAAAGTACAGAAGAAACTGAAAAATATCAGCAGGAAAACGTGTCAGTTATAGTCATATGGAGTACCAGTTGTATCAAAGATACTAATTAGATAGGAAACGGCGGAACCCACAAGCCTAGCAACCAACGAACAAACTGCATGCCTTTTATAACGTGAGTTGTCATCTGGAGAACAGATAATTTTCTCTTTTAGATGTTTGCTGTTTTTTATGTTTGAGAAATTCCAAGATCAGCAAACACACAAAATCTTCACCACCGCCACTCCACATTTTAATTAAAGCAACATTTATAAAATTTGAAAGCAACCAAGGGAGTCAGGCAGACCACATTCCCATGCGCGCTTCGTCACCGCCGGCATGACAAGAACCGTTTACGACAGACTCGCGCTCGCTTGAAGAGAAAAATATTACCCGGGCAATGGACTGTCAGGCGAGAGATGGCCAACTGCCGGCCGGCCATCAAGCCGGGGCCTGGTGCCGCTGCCGCAATTCCCCGGCTGTGCAAATAAGCCAGTCCTCTCATTCCTCAGATCCAGGCCGAATGACGTCGCACTTCCAGGGCTAATGATGTCTCATCATTGCGTTCATATATGATAGTGGTATGTCGAATAATGCGTTCAATGTTCCACTCAAATACACTTTTGGATTTTAATAAGGTTTTTATCATTGCGCTCATATATTAGGGCGTTCATATATGATAGTGATATGTCGAAAAACATAATAATATGGTCATCGTGATTCCCTCAAAGTGTACTTACGGTGATCAAATAATATTTTCATCATTGCGCTTATATTTTCTGATGTTCAGATATGATGCTGGTACGTTATATAATGCCTGTATGATTCCACTTAAATACTATATTTGGTGACTAGTAATGTGTTCATGACTATGCTAATAATATTTGAGTGTTCATCTGTGCTACTGCTACGCCTGATTTGGATCTACTAATTACGCATTCATGACCCCTTCATAGCATTCTGATGCTTACGTATAAGACACTGCATGCTTCTCTCAACCTAGACTTTATGGCCGGGCCGCGCTACCGTCGTTCACAACCGCTTTGTGTGCGTGTTTGTGTACGCAGATCGTGTGCGTGTGAGCGGCGTTCAAGTTGGCGTGCCGCACTGCTCGCTGTATCGCTGATTAAGTTAGGTTACGTTAGGTTAGGTAAGGTTGGGTTACGTTAGGTAAGGTTAGGTAACATTAGGTAACGTTAGGTAAGGTTAGGTAAGGTCAGAAATGTTAAGTTGGGTTAGGTTAGGTAAGGTTATGTCAGTTTAGATAGTGTTTATTTTAGTGGTGGCGAGCGCAAGAAAGCTTACGTGAACGCAAAGTGGTCGTGAACGACGGTAGTGCGGCCGGGCCACGTTTGAGTCAAAAGCTGGGTGCTGGACCCATGCGAGTGCGTTCGTGCATACGCATAATGTATTCCCTTTCCGAAGTTGCCAGTTTACGCCATTCTACAGACCATTCTTTATCGAAACTAAGTTTATTTAGATAAAAAACATGAAATACAAGTTATACAATTATATTGCTGTCGAAAAAGTCGTCACGATAAGTAGAGAGAATGTGAATGGTATTTAAGTCTATTGCGGAAATATAGCATTGTGTCCGAACTCCAGTGACACTGAACGAACTAACTGGAGTGTTAGTTGCCAAAACAAGGAAAGATATCACATTTCAAAAGTGTTCGTTTCGTGTCATCACAGTTCGATTATGATCATCCGAATACTGTTAACTGTAATACACTGCATAGAAATCAATAGCTGGTAACTGAATACAGCTAATACTAGTTTATATATAGAATATAAAAGGGAAATAGGATACAGTACTTTTGTTAGTTGTTAATGAATTTTAGCATTAGAGCCTGAACTGACACGTTTCTGTGGCTCCGCCACGCCTATCTCCATGCCACGAAATTGTTTACTGAAAACTCCTTTAACCAACTTTTCAATTTTGTATAATTGTCAATGTCTGCTTCTGTCAAAACCTCGAAACCATTTGCATTTGCTTCCCATTAAATGAAGCCATCTTGAAAATGATCTAGTGAATGCACTTTCGGCACTCCACATTCATTGGCTGTACCATTGCTACCCTAACACTTTCCTCCATATTATTAAATATTCAACGTCCTGCATACGACACTCCAAGGAAAGTATGTTGTAATATATTCAAGCAGCTGGAGCGAAAACGCTTGCTGTATCTATGACAACGTGAAGAGAGACTACAGCATTTCCAACAAAAAGAAAGGCCTAAGCAAAAATACAAATGAAAAGAAGCCTATAATGCTAAAATTCATTAACAACTAACAGTAACTACTGTTTTTCGGTTTCTTGTTTCTCTTATATAGTCTAGCTTTCTTTTAGAATATATGATGCGCGCGTTTGGTGGATTTGCGCGATCGATCGATCGCACTGCGCGTTTGGTGGATGTTGTAGGTATTAGGCCGTAATTTCGGGTAAGTTGGACTATATTCGGGTTTAATGTCGGGTAGGTTAGGGGAGGCAAGGACTGTTTTTTATGTTTTCCATTTAAAAATTTGAGCGATCCACCAAACGCGCAGTGCAATCGATCGATCGCGCAAATCCACCAAACGCGCACAACATATACATTTATATATAGTGACACGATAAAAAGAGTTTGGAAATGTGATACCTTCCCTGGTTTTGGCTACTGACATTCCGTTTAGTACGTTCAGTGTCGCTGGAGCTCGGCCACAGGGCTATATTTCCGCAATAGAATTAAATACCAATCGCATTCTCTCTATTTATCGTGACGACACTTAATTACAACAGCAATGTATAATCGTATAACTTGCAGTAGTGTATGTTTTTTTATCTAAAGAAACTTGTTATTTCGATAAAGAATGGTCTGTAGAATGGCGGTATCTGGCAATTTCAGACTGGGAATACATTATGCGTATGCAAGAACGCACTCGCATGGGTCTTGCGCCCAGCTTTTGACTTGAACGCGGCCGGGCGGCACTATCGTCTTTCACGACGATTTTGCGTTCACGTCAGCTTTCCTGCCCGCGCCGCCACTAAAATAAACACTACTTAGGCAAACCTAACCTAGCCTAACCTAACCTACCCTTACCTAACCTAACCTCCTTACCTAACCTTCTAACTTAACCTAACCTTACCTAACCCAACCTTACCTAACCCAACCTAACCTAACCCAATCTAACCCAATCTAGCCTTTCTAACCTTACCTAACCTTACCTAACGTTATCAACCGTTACCTAACGTTACCTAACCTAAGCTAAGCTAACCCAACTTAATTAGCAATACAGCGAGCAGCGCGGCGCACCAATTTGAACGCCGCTCACGCGCACACGATATGCGTACACAAATACGCACACAAATCCGTCGTGATGAAGCAACTCAGAAATGCTCTGTAGATGGCTATATTAATGTGTTGAAACCTTTATGTCAATCACCGGACCTGAACCGAATCGAAAATTTATAGCGACAACAACAAAAAATTAATCGATCTTGAAGCCTGTAAGAATTGACAATTTTGGGGAATGAATTCTCCTTAAAATCTTGTCAGAAGCTTACACAAGCCAAACACATCACTTAAAAATAGTACCTGCTGCTAAAGGAGGAGCAACAAAATATTAGGATTTTTTCAACTGTCCAGATACTTTTTTCACCACCTGCTCAATAAAATGTTGTATCATAATACTGAAAATCAGAAGAATACAAAGTTTCTGTATTCTTTAATTTTTTTAATGCGTTTGTATGTGCTAAAGCTATGTTATTATAAGTTTAATGGTATTTACCTAAGAAATTGTGAGAAATGAAGATCTTCGTTCTGTCCAAATACTTTCTTCCCACACCTGTATTATGCAAAGAGTACTACATTACTTTTCTTACGGCTACTTGCACTGTCAGTAGCCCCCTTCCGGTGCATGGAAGAAGCGGAAATAAACCAGATGCACGGTATGAAACAGGGCAGCATCTTACTTCAGTAGCCTGGAACCGTCCACTGAAGAGCTGCAGCCGAACAAGCGAGGCATGCCGAACCCTATAGCTACGTTGCACTTGTTTCCATCGATGATTCACACTTTCTTGGAAGTAAACACGAGCTGCAGGCATGCTGAACCCTATAGCTACGTTGCACTTGTTTCCATCGATGATTCACACTTTCTTGGAAGTAAACACGAGCTGCAGGCATGCCGAACCCTATAGCTACGTTGCACTTGTTTCCATCGATGATTCACACTTTCTTGGAAGTAAACACGAGCTGCAGGCATGCCGAACCCTAGAGCTACGTTGCACTTGTTTCCATCGATGATTCACACTTTCTTGGAAGTAAACACGAGCTGCAGGGTGTTGTGTGCTCCAGTACCCTTGCATCCCAATGTTTTTGTAAGATGCCAATCCTCAGTCTGGGAGGAAGGAGGGAAGGATGACCCTCCAATGGTCCTTTGTTTACTTTTTTCCTTGAAGCTTACAACTGCCACTTGAGAAGAGTGTTGCTCGGTCCGATATATTGGTAGGGGAGCGGTAGTCTCTTCTGACAAAACTCTCGTCGGTTACATAAGTTTGCTCGATCTAAAAGGAGCAGTACATTTTGCCATTTTGTATGTAACGAATTCCAAGAACCTCTCTATCGGACTTTAGGGGGCCACTTGAGGAACGTGTTGCTCTGTCCAATATATCGACAGGGGAACTGCATTCGCCCGTAAGAAAAACGCTATGTGGTCGTATCTGTCCAGTCCACATGAAAGAAGTACAGTTATAGATTTCCATAAGCTGTTTGGTTAGGAATGACGAATCGTATCAGATCCCAAAATTAATAATAACATATCTAGGGTGCATACCAGGTGACCACCTTTGCAAAGGTTTACGTAATGGTGTACATACCGCACTATGTCTCGTTTCCCATGTGCACTGCTTTTATTAGCTTACACGGAAATGAATGTATATATTATCCGTTATTTTAATTCCCAAAGTCTGCAAAATTTTACGTTTGTATCACTTTTATTATTTAAACGGATCTAAAGTTACTCATTGTGTATGATTTCAATCCCACACCATGTTTGCTTCACGTGTGTATCTCTTTTATAATTTACATGGTGCAAAATTAATTATTATCTGATGTTAAAAGTTATACAGTTTGGCTTGATTTACGTGGATATCGCTTTTGTAAATTTTTAACGAACTCTATATGCTTATTAATTTCTATCATAGAGACCCTCATCTTCCTCATCTCAGGTGTAGAGCGCATTTTTATTATTAGATAGAACTGGATGTTACTATTCCATGTTGTATTGCCCACTTATTGCTGACAACTTCAATGAATTATTGCAGGCTTCCTTCTGTGAGTCAAACCCTGAAGAACATTGCAGAAAAGCTAACTGAACAGGTTATACCTCATATGCCTACGTTATGTTGTTTTTTGTTTGTATCAAATATTTGTGTATATATCATAAATTGTCATCTACTGTAATTATTGCTCTCAGATATTTCACAGCATCGTACTGCTTGCCTGCGTAACATATTTTGTTTCACATCGAAAGGATTTTCTCTGAGAAAAACGTCTTATTTTGGGGTTGATGCCAAAAAGTGTCAGCAGACTCCATTTCTAGCTGGACGCAATGTACTGAAATAATATATAATACAGAAATACACACGTGTCTTTCATAAGCTTGCTTCTACTGCAACTTTTCCGGGCCGTTTGCACTTGCTATCCCATAACCGTTTGTGTTGGTGCGAATTTTTTAAGGACAGTTCTGATAGAGTCACTTCTTCGCCCCGTGATAAATGGTCGCCCAGTTTCTATTCTCAGAGGTATCGGTTGTCTACGAAAGAGAAGTTCGCGGCTCTGATTCATGAGACGTCACGTTTATTGTCATTCTGGAGCCCGTTATGGCGGCTGAGTACGAACTGAAAGATCCCTTTCAACGGTGAAGAATTTCTAACTCCGGGCTGGATTTCCGCAACTGTGACAGGACATGATATTTACTGAATTTTGATAGGCTTTTATAAAGAGCCCTCAATATTTTCATCTGAGCGAAAGTTTTTGGAGCAAATTGCAGAGCCTGTAAAGCGCTTCTGATAGAAGAAGTGATGAAATCGCTTCATTATTTCCAGAAAATCGTTACACTGGGCAAAATTTTCTCGTAGATAAAATCGAAGAGGGCTCAACATATTTTCTAGAAAAAAATTCGCCGTCAATATCAATTTTTGTAGAAAGACCTCAAAACATGTATAATTTCTCACCGACAGCCTGTATACAGTAAACAGCAATTCCAGGAGACAGAATCTCATAGGAATGTAGTCTGGTTGAGCTTCCTTCTGGAACACCAGGTGCCAAATGCACTGAATGTAATTTAACCTTCATTCGGGACTCGGCATCGCTCCAGTTCAAGCAGCAGAGACAACCAGAAAAAAAAAAAAACACGGTGAACGATGGCGGTAAGTGAAATCCTCTACTGTGACATGCAGTAAGAAAAATCCACGGCTCGTATAAGTGAGCAGAAGCCACGATTGCTGACAGTGAGCAAAAGCATTGGTTGTTGACGGTAAATACAATCCACTGCAATGGCCGTAAGTTCAATCCATAGTTGACGACCTTGCATAAATTTCACAGTTTGTGGCAGAAAGAAAAGTCCACGAATGGTAATATCAAGAAATATTGACGGTTGGTGACAGTAAGGAAATTTGTGGTTGGTGACATTAGGTAAAATCTACAGTTGGTAAATAAAGCCAATAAGCAGAAGTATATGGAAAAGAAACATTTGCTTCTGCGACCACGTTCAACAGGGAAAAATTTGATCATTTACTCTTTGTTATATACCTAACAACTCATGTTAATTTCATCAACAACCATCCATAACTTTTTGAGTTATGGCATTGAGAAAAATGAGGCAGACAAGCAAACAAACGTAAAGACATATCTCACCAAAAGTTAATCATCTGTTCTCCTAACATACCTAACAATCCCTGTAAATTTCGTCCAAATCGGTTCATAACTTTTTGAGTTATCTTGGTGACAGACACGACGAAAACATAATCTCCTTGGCGGAGGAAATTTCCTTTGCAGACAGTTCAGCCACACTCAAAACAATTGATTTTCGATTTGATATCACAGATACGGTAGGATGTCCTATAGGTCCAATGTTGTTTTTTTTAGCAAAAGTTGTTTCATCGACCATTGAATTAAACTTGGAAGAATAACTGATGCAACGAAATTACCTGTGGGAAAAAAACCAAGAATCAAGATACATAGGCGTGCTAATCGAAGCTTCAGATATTTTCAGTGCTACAATTTCAACTTTGGCAATACAAGAAGTGCATTCAGACGAAAGGTCGCCCTATATTTTGCCATAGATTCGATGTATGGAGAAGGCAATACTCGCACACATCAGACGAAGCCTTTGATATCTTCATTGTTTGAATTTCAAATGTCGCTGACTGAAATACGTTTGCCATCTTCTGCAATCTGGCTTATATTCTACCAATCAGTTTTCAATGAAGCTTGACAGCATGACCACGGATAGTCGCCAGCCAGGGCTAATTTCCGCCTATCTGTTTTGTTAAAGCGTGACAAACAAGGGATACATAAATAAACAGATAAATATATAAACAAGCAAACAGATAAATACAGATCGGTCTTTATTAAATTCTAGATTTTTTCCTTGGACATCTTAATAATTCTGATATTACGGCGAGAGCTCATAGAAGGCCTTAGCGTGAGTCCCGGTTGCTCTCTGGGAATGGGCCTCTTTGTCCGTCTACTGCCAGCTATCTAATCTGATTTATTTAAATGCCTTCTCTTTTGGTGGCACTACATTGTACCTAAGTGTGAGGAAGTCCATGGTCTACGGTTAAGTGGAATGATATTATTGTGTACAGAAAGTGCAGCATTCCCCACCTCAATCGGATTGACTTGACTTATTTTTCCTCGTTTCATATTCATCCTTCAATCGTTTATCATCTATAGTGTAGACTCGTGCGTTTAGTCAATTTAAGTTGCTCCGAGTAACTTCAATTTGCCTTCAACTTTATTCCCGAGCATTGGATGAACCACTTTGCATCGAGTTTATAGCTTAAACTCAAACCGACTGCGCTTGAGACGTCAAACTTCTCAATCCTACTTGGCATGACTGAACTTGAGGCATACTTTGCAGCAGTCCGTTGGCGATTAACGCGTGAAGCTCCATCAGGACCGAAGTCCCGGACTAGGAGATAAAGTCATTTCAATGGCCTTGGGCCATCCGAACACCCGCTAAGCGCAGACCTGCCAGAAAATCGTAAGTATTAATTCGATATTTATGTGAAAGAGCAGCATCAGTACACCGTCGGATAATTGCCTCAAAATTCCCGATTGGAATTCCCATATTTCCAATACTCATTCGCTACCACCGCAATCTGTGCCCAGTTAGACAAGCCCTGCTGTTCTAAGAAGATTCACAATAACACTAGCATCAGCACTAGCCTTACCAAGCAAGCTAGGCAAGCCCTGCTCGTCTCAAACGATCCACAACAAAGTAGCACCACAACCATCTGTAGCAAGTAAGCTAGGCACTGCTGGTATCAAAAGATCCCAATAACAATAGCACCATAACGATCCGTACCAAGCGAGCTAGGTAAGCCCTGCTGATCTCAAAAGATCCCAATAACAATAGCATCATAACGATCCGTACCAAGCGAGTTAGGTAAGCCCTGCTGATCTCAAAAGATCCTAATTTTAATAGCACCATAACGATCCGTACCGAGCGAGCTAGGTAAGCCCTGCTGATCTCAAAAGATCCACAATAACATTAGCCCCCCCCCCCAAAAAAAAAAACGGCCAGGAGAGAAGCGATGTGTTTCCCCAGTCTGTTGTTCAGTTCTTTGTGAAAACTTCTCATCGAAAGTTTGCAATTATGCTGTAAGTCAAAAGAACGCAGGAAAACATCTTCCGTTGCAACAACAGAGCTGTGGTAGGTGAATTTCCGTTGTTTGTGCACGAATTCAAAGTAACTGCACTACGTTCAAGAGCTAATAAATTGTCGCTATTTATCCAAGAATAGCGGCGACGTGAATAGCAAGCTTTTATAATTAAGTAAGGTAAAACACAGCATGTTGGTGGAGAACTTTCAGTAGCTTTATTACTAGAAAATGCAGAAGACGACTTTAATGAAACTGCAGTGTTTGCCAGAGCAAGTAAATTGCCAGGAATTCTCCAAGAATACATGGCACAGTAAGAAAAACCGTAGATACTAAAATTAGTATATCCTAGAAGAACTTTCTGTAACAATATTGAATAGGACAGCAGTGAACGTCGTTCTACAGCAATGAGGTAACGAAGAGCACACAAGCACTGCAGGCAAATCGAGGTATACTCGGCGTACTGGTGCTCTTCATGAGCTTGCCTTGGAACCGTTACGATACCGTACGGGCCTCTATTCTCGTTCGTTTCTTCCGTCGTGTGTGGATGTTTGGAATGATCTTGATGGTGCGGGTATTGGCAGCTTTAACTGATCTGTACACAGAGCCATTCTGTGATCTTCGATCTTCTCTATTTTTTTCTTCACTCGCTGGGCTGGTTGGCTGGGGGTTTGTCAACCTCATGGAGTTTCTCCCACGTCGCCAGTCTGGTGTGATTTAATAACAATATACAGAAAGGAGGGGTGGCTGCCTTGTGGAACATATCTTTTCAGAAAGTTTGTAACAATCCGCCTCTTTCTGTTTGGTGCTGCTGGTAACGTTTATTTCATGTTTCACATATTTTCATTAAGTTTTTTTTAATTTTCATCGACAGAACAACAAGCATCAACAAGTGAAGAACAATTTTTCTAGAGGATAATCTTGAACTATAGACTTATACTGAAGCTGTAGAAGTTTCTTAATTTCTACAACTGTTAGAAGTCAATCTTAATATAAAGAAACGTGCTGCAGCTGCAGATTTTTCTTAATTCTACAACGACTTTAGGATAATTTTAAGATAAATCTCCTGCTGCAGCTATAGAATTTTCTTAATTTCTACAACTACTACTACAGGATAATCTCAAGATAAAGCTGCAGCTCCAGCTGTAGAATTTGTTTAATTTCTACATCTACTACAGGTTTATTTCAATATGAATCTCCTGCTGCAGCTGTAGAATTTTCTTAATTTTTAAAACAGGCTAATTTTAACATAAGTCTCCCGCTGCAGCTGTAGAATTTTCTTAATTTCTGCAGCTGGTTTCACGGTAGAGAGGCTCAGGAAATATCCTCTGTGAGTTTTTCTGAGGGAGGGAAGACCCCCTCACTTCAAGCTCCTCACTGCCATTGGACGGTGTCCAAGACAAAGCAACGGCCGGTCACACAGAAATGAAGGAATGACACTGGATCGCTTAACTTCTTTTGTTGGTCGAGAGTAAACCGTGTTCGTTTCCTTTGACAACACGATAACTTAGCATTATTGGCAAAGCACCATGTCGCCAGTATTCGTTTCATCCTTCATCGTATGTTGCAGACACAATTTCTAGGTTGCCAATGTTCCTTGTCCCCATCCTGCTGTACCGGTACTGTTGCTGGGCACGCAACGTTATTGGCATCTGACGTAACGTGTTGTTTTTGCTACGAGCGGAATGTTCTTGGCATAGGACGTTGTATGTTATCGGTATTTTTGTTAAACCAAGTAGTGTTCTTGGCACCTGCTGTTGCATGTCGTTTCAGCACGACCCGCAACTTTTTGGAATCTGACGTTGTATGCTGTCGGTACATGTGCTCAACAAGTAATGTTCTTATCGCCTGACGTTTTACATTAGTGGTACTTTCATTAAGCGAGAAATATTCTCTTCATGTGTCATTATCCTTTTCTCGATATTTTTCTTGTGCTAAAGACGTTTTTATGTAGTCTCTGGGACTAAAGCACACATTTTCCTATCATTGCAGAAAGTCATTTATATTTCCAAGTATCATAGTATGCATCAAATTGCGCGTCTCTAAAAACAAAAATAGGACCGTTATTGGACGAAAATGGCTCAATGACTGATAATGATCAGGAGATGAGTGAAATACTGAGCCGTCAATACCAGAAAGTCTTTAGC
>LQNS02278097.1:22666166-22690409 GCA_001587735.2 Parhyale hawaiensis
TGTGGAGATAATTCGCTGCTGGCTCTCTCTTTGGTCGCAAACTGCGGCACCACAGAAGACACCCAGCAGAGTGACTTCACACACGTGGGTGACGTGAGCAACGTCACCTGGACTTCTTCCGAAGACTCTCAAGGTAACTCAAGGTAGGTAGGTAAACAGTACTGAATTTGTCATTGTTACCTGTCGATACGACTTGCATTGCAAGAGATGTACAGCCGTAATTAAGATAAGGAAGGCACTGTCTTGGGCCATCTGTTATCGCCGCTGTATTGAACCATGTTGAGGAATTACGAGGTCATCTATTCAGTTCATTGTATTGGTAACTCCTCGCACTGAATGGAGTGGTCACTAATGCCTTCTCGGTAGTAATATCTTACTCACCTCAACACATTTACTCCCACCACTGCCAATCGGCGACAACTTAACAGTCGTCAAAATCCAATACTGCCATTAAGTGACTCGCCACTCTAAGTGACTCAAGGAAGAGTTTAGTATTCACCTCATTTTCTTAAGAGCCATACTCTATCTGATCTAACTGGTTTGGGTAGACTTAAAAAATGAAATACTTATAAGCAAAAATTATCTGTTTGTCAACGTGTTCAACAATACATTGAATATTTTGCAAATGTAACGCTATTGTAAGGCATCGATCTTAGTATTTCTATTTCTGCTGCAGTGCGCATTCAGTTGCATATCCAAATATGCAAAAGTATTTAGTACAATTTTTTTAATTTATTTGAAATAGTTATATCGGGATTTTAGCTCTCGTAAGTTAATATAAACCTCTTATAAATGCATGGTATTGATTTTTTCACTGCTATGAGTGTATCTCTCTGATACTGGCATCAGTGTCAGCTTCCACGCTACCAGAGACTTTTCTAGAAGGTGACATATCGATTCTAGAAAACAATTCTAGGTTAACGAAGGTAATACCTCAATTCAGCCGGCAATGTCATTTCTTTTATGCGTCTAGAGCCAGTGGCAAAGTTATTTGCCTAAAATTAAATTATCACCTCACCAACTAATAATCAGGGGATCAGGAGTTTCTTCAATATAATCTAATCTAATGTGCTTTACTCTAACTTTTCCGCAACTTCGATCTTGAGCTTTCGATGCGCTACTTTGCTTTGAGTCGCGGGCTGCAATCGTGTACCATTTACGCTTGTAAGTACCGAAAAATTAATCCTGCTCGGCCGCCTCAAGCATATACGGTTTGTCATTAGCCTACAATTCGATCCAATATATTGAACCAAAAGCCCACGAGTGACGATCTTGAGCGAAGCAAATATGAATAGCTCGATCACACTGTCATCCATGCCATATGTTTCCTTTTCCTGTAGCTAACTGGTTTTATGTAGGTAATTGTCTATATGTATATAGAAGTCAGCCGTTCCGGCGTTAAGGTGCAGAGAGAGGAAAGTTCTCATAACTGCAAACGGGAGGAGAGAAATCTTGATAACTCTACGGATAATTGGACCAGTATTCAAGTATATAAACCTTGTGACAGTACCGCACTTGTTTACTATTAGAAGGATTGTTTCATGCACAAATTTTTGAGTGACAAGCGTTTGTCCGATACTATTTTACAGCAAATCAACTTGTAATGCCAAGTTTGTATACAATAACTTTATAGTTATTTTTTTGCGTGGCAAATTTGCCTGCCAGAGTCCTGTGTTGCAAATTTCTGTACTGTATTAGCAAATTAGCGCATAAAGCGCCATATTTCCGTAAGGTATGTCTGTCTAGCAAATTTCTATATGGCTAATATCTATTAGCAAATTTATGCTTGAAAAACTTTTTGATTGGAAACTTAAGTTATGCTCGGATAATTAACCTAAAGGGCGAAGTCGTCTAAATCGTTACTAACAATGCAGTTCCTAGGAGGAATTAATTTTTGGCGAGGCGCGTTAAGAGAAAGTACTGCATTTGGTACTGTCTAGTATTTTCTATACAAGAAAGCGGGGGTATATGAAATGCGTTTATATTTGCATCCAATTTTTCCCCTCGAATGCAACGCACCGTTTTTTCGTCAAGAATAAATAACTTCTTAGTTAATTTCTTGCGCTTCTAAAGTGGCTTCAAGGCAGTGAACAACTGATGTAGCGATTCATTTTTACATTATGGAAAAACAGGCCTTTTTGAGGGTTTAAAAGACTCAAAAAATCATCTCTATACTGTGTAGATTTTTTTAAACAATTGACGTACAGAACCAAGTATGAAGATTGTTTTAAATAAATTGTCTTGGTATAAGATATTTACGCTTCGTTAGTTCCTTTACACAATTAGCATCTGTAACCAAGAATGAAGTTTGTAGCAGGTGGAAGTTATCCCTAGTTATCTAGCTTCTTCACACAATTATTGGTATCTGTAACAAGCATTGAGGCTTCATCTGGAACAAGGCATCTACTTTTTCTTTTTTCAATAATTAGTATACGTAATCAAATATGGAGGCTGTGCCTGGCACAAGATATCTGCATTTCTCTATTTTCTTCAAACAATTTGTATCCGTAATCAAGCATGGAAGAGGTGACAACATGGCGTTCGGTTCGGCAAACTCCTATACAAGGAGGCTTCTTTAACAGCAGGAATTCATGGCATTACGGAACAAATCGCTATGCAGCGTCAGTGGAATTAATCACAGCCCTTCAGCTGGAAACCACGGTGAACTGCGTTGCCGTCGAAACTATAGGCTCTCCTGTGACGAGTTTGTTACGATCGAGTTTCATTTCTGAACTTCTTTGTTAAATTTTGAATTGCAAAGCAACATGCAAATCTGTATTTTATTAAAAGCAATAATGTGCATTCGTTTGGAACGCATGTGGCAGAAAACTACGTACATATCACTTAGAATATCAGTAAATTATTTATCAGTAAACTTAATAATAGAAGGTATGTATCATCGGTAACGCGTGCCACTGTTATACATAGAAATTTCCAAATTTACCGAGACTAATACAGCTGAAATCTTAATAATAAACAAGTTATCGATGCTCAGCAGTGACGTCCGTACTTTTTTACACACCAGTTATACTGGTATAGTCCTGTTGCCAAAAGTGATTTGCATTATTTGGCGTCGCCATTCCTACGCTGTTCAAACTCATTGCCGCATTGCAGCCGTAGAAAAAACATTCACTATACTGCCTGCTTAAGCTCTTTTCTAGACATTGAGAAAGAAAACGTAATCGATGCCAAATCTCCAAAGCATTATCATCCTTTTCAATGTTGGTCAAATGTAGAGAAAGTGCGCTAAATCTTTAATCTTGAGAGGAAAATTTATTGAAACATGTATAGACATTACGAAATAAAACAAGGGACACATTGTTAATCATATTTAGTGTCTACGTAAGCTTTCTGAAAGAAAAAAAGGTGTCTGATAGTTGGACACGAGAGTATTTTTACGATAATGGATAGCTAATGCATCATTTGTTGTTTATAAAGTAATAATTCCCACTCACACATATAGAACTTCTTAGCTCAAATCCTCTTAAACATCGTAAGGAGCTTGGTTGCTATTTTAAGGCCTGTTTGTCACGCTGAGATGGCGCATAAAAAATTAGGTCTGGCATCACCTTCTCGCAAATGACCTTGGAAACACATACTGCTCATATAAAGCTTTGTTCATGATGTTGTGAGGCGCTCAGCGTTGTTGCAAAACAAGTTTGATTTACTTACGCTTATATGAGGACCCCATAGCGCACCGTGGTCATTAGCCCTCTAGCTCCCACCCAGCTAACACCACAATTTAGGTCTCCTTAAATAAAAAATATTTTGTTAGGTATCCATTAAAGATTTTATTAGGTTTTTGAAAATGGGAGAAGTATCCCGAAACGTCAAATTTTAATTAGTTCGTGTCGACTTTTTCAATTTTATAATATTTGCTGTGTGTCTGATTGTCCTTGAGGGAGAGAGAGCACAGGTGTAATTCAGAGTCTTTCAAAGTGAAAGTGTTGTTTAATTCGAATACTTACTTAATATTCATGCAGGTCAGGCGTATCCACTTTTCACAGAAGAAACTGTATAATTCACCTTGAAGCCTTTACTTCCAATCGATTTTGCCGCTCTAAAAAAAAAAATTTTCCTTTGATGAAGGACATACCGTTTCCTACGAGGGTGGAAATGCGATACTTTCCAAGATCCTAGAAAAAATATCCGTGACTGTGGCTACAACGTAATCAAGCTAAAATGTACGTTCTTGTGAAATAAACACACTAACAATTTAGAGCCATCTCCCAAAATTTACGATCGATACTTGACAGTGCTGAAACTGCAGCCGCGGCTCAGGTTTTAAATAACTTTCTGTATAGGATGGCAATGTGCAAGCTTCAGAAGAGCCCAGGTTACCCTAGTCTCAGGGAAAAAATTAGGGAGACTTTTCCGCCGAGCATAACTTTTTTGTTTCGTTCTTCGCACTCGTTCTATTGATATTTTCATTATGGCCATTTCTAAATCGTTGCTTCTCAGTCATGCGTTTCTCGGTTTACGCTAAACAATGAGCATGACTTTTTCATCCTTTTTTCAATTTCGACGAGCTCTATCTATGAGTATAAAAGCGAGCTTTGAAGTTTGGGCACTTGCGTGGAATATACTTCAGTATGAGGTGAACGTAGTTCAACTCAAAATGCTAGCAAGGTTTTCTAAGAATCTCGTCCGATTTACAAAGAAATGATACATTTAGCAGAGTTTGAACTAGTCGTCAGAACTATGCATGCCAATATAGAACTTTCCTGCAAACGATATCTCCATATTGGAGGAAGTCAATCGAAAAAGTTTCGGGGAGAAACTTGAAGTTTCTTCAGTTGTGGATTTCAGGTTTGGTCGCCGCATGAATTCGAAGTATTTCTCAAAGAGATTTTTGTGCTATAGAAGGCAAAGCAATTCTACGAGATCCGTGCGCTGTATTAAAGATTCTATTGAAGAAGATTCTTTGCCACGGAGACAGTTTCGGGACCCAAAGAAATATAGATATGTTTCTCTTTCGGAGAAGCTGGTTCATAAGAGGAGAACTAGATAATGCCCAGTGAACGATTTATTTGTTCGTCGCAGATACAGGTGTGCTATTAGAGAATTCGATGAATTTAAACAAAAGACACGGTTTTTCTTCTGAAAGTTAGTTGCAGAAATAAGGATGCAGTGCTTGGAGGAAAATACTAATCCTTACTGCTGATACAGATGCTATTACAATAGAGAATTGATATGAAACAAAAAACGCAGAGATTTTGCCACTTATGTTCTAAGAAAATATCTTGACCTGAAGAAACAATGCTATAGTATCACAAAGAATAATGAATAATGAATGAAAAATTTTTGCCGAATAAAATAAATTCTCTCGAATAAACGAAGATCATAGTACGCAAAAAAACTTACAGTAGGCCTAACAGAGGCGTTAGATTCTGTATAATAGTGTTACTGGCGCATACACGAAACAAACACTCTATCTGAACGACTGAAACGGTATTGAATAATGTAAAACGTATTGTTACGAAACAGACACAACAGCTTTAAAGACTTGCTAAAGGAAGCCCTATTAAGCGGATAAATATATGCTACAGCTACATAACATAGACCGTCAGTGAACGAACGAGGCTATCTTAACCCCTTATAGCTTAAACTAGAGAAGCACTCTGAGAGCACATACCTCCGCCAAGCAACGTAATGTTAACGAAAAACTCAAATTAGTCATGAAACTATGATTTCCTTCATATCAATATCAAAATATAGTCATTTGCGCGTTTTGACACTAATAACAGATTCTGTATTATTCTTGAAGATCAGTGGGTAACTTCATGAATTACAATACGTTCTGATAAATAGTTTGACAAACATAGGCAAAGACACAAACGGGCAAAACAATCATCACCAAAATTTCGTCATTTGTGTTTTTCAATATTTCTAAAAGGTTATGCAAATTTTAAGAAGATCCGTTCATAACTTTTTGAGTTATACTTCTGACAAACATCAGTCAGATTTATGAATGAACGAGCCGATCATCATTAAACTTTGATCATTTATGTGTTTTAACATTTCTCACAATTCCTGTAATTTCATGAAGATCCCTTCAAAACATTCTGAGTTATTTTGTAACCAAACATAAAATCTATTACCAAGACGAACAAACGCACAGATCGTCGGAAAAATTTGGTCATTTTCTTTTGAAAATATAACTAACAACAGATGTAACTGTCATAATAATACGTTCGTAACATTTTGAGTAACAGCATTAAGAAAAAAAAAAAGAATCACACAACACCCAAACAAACGGACAAACGCATCTTCACCAAAAGTTAATCATCTGTTCATCCTAACAAACCTAATTATTCCTATAACTTTCATGAAGATCCGTCCACAATTCTTTTCCGCTTTTTGTGACAGACCGACCAACAGACCGATAAATAGATAAACTGGATGAAAACATAACTTTCTTGGCGGAGGCATTAGTCCTAAAAATCCTGAGACGCCACATTTTCAGTATACAATGATGGGTAACACTAAGGAGGACAGTATACAAGAAGTTAAACTTTTCTGCGCGTATCAATCGTACTATTCTGTAACAGCTACAAATTTAAAGCATAAGTTCTGTGACTTATTCGCTATTGATTAAAGATTTAAAAGAATAAAATAGAGTTAATGAATTCATTAGTTCAGTTCTGTAAACAGATAAAAAGGGAAATGCAACGCTTGAAGTAACATAGCCACGTGTAGGAGACAGGAACTAAAATCAGCTTATTAACTGTTAGTTGAAATTGACTAACTTCAGTATCATTTTATTTCATGCACGTTAAATTTTTTTTTCTTTTATTCGACTCATTTTTTTATGTAGATTACAAATCTGAAATTGGTTTGTGGCGGTCAGTTCTACTTTTTGAGATATATGACTTTGGAGCTCCCATTGTTTTCCTATGGGAGAAAATACCCGACGATGACGAAGTGTAATGGAACTGCTTTTGAATAGGTTAGGAACTATCCTAACCTAGGTTACGATAGTTTAGGTTAGGTTAAAAACCTATTTAAAAGGTGCTCCATGGCTGCAGTACACTGTGCCGTCGCCAGGTATTTGCTCCCATAGGAAAACAGTGGGAACTTCAAAGTCATGTATCCCAAAAAGTAGAGTCGACCGCCGCAGACCGAATACAGATTCGTAGTCTACATAAAAAATAACTCGAATAAAATAAATAACTAACATGAGTTTTTAACGGGCATAAAATGAAATTTTGCCGTAACTTCATACATACAATATTGTTTATTTGGTCACAATAAATAGTGGATATGCACTGGCTGTTTTCTTCAGAGCAAGTCTGAGTTGATGGATTTTCAGGGATTCTTGGATTTGGAAATGTATGTTATTTTATTTTTGCTTTTCCTAACGTCGGGACTACACTGTGCGTCCGTACGGAGAACTTCACAAGAGGATGTTCCGTTGGCCCGTCGTTCTTGCCACCTCATCTTTCATACTGTCTTTAAAGATCAATCGGAACGATGCGCGAGCAGCTCATCTTTGCGTCAAGTTGTGTGCACGAATGCATTTGTGACTCCGGCATAGGTCCGTGAAGTCATCGTCTGCTACTCCAATACGACATTGCTCTGGGTGGCCTTAAGACTGAGTGGGAGCCAGCAGACCGTCGTTCAGTGTAAACTGATGAACCAAAGAACGAAGCAATTGCAAATGATAGCAGTTTTTATAATAGAAAACTAGTAAATTTTGAAATTGTTGGTGAGTACAGGGCATGGGTACTACGGAAAATAGACTAAAAATAACTTAAGTTATCTCTGCGATTTTTAGAAGAAGAAATAAAATATTCTAAAACACTCATGATGCGCTGGCTGGTATTGGCAAGTGTCGAAGGCCTACCTATATACAGAGCATTTTGACAAGAAACTTACGTATTAATAAAAAAAAATTGTTTAAACGCAGAGCATGTTCTTTACTGATGAAAAAAGATATTTACGAAACCAAACTTTACTAAGTATACTAGATGCAAAGAGGTTATATTCAGAAAAAAGTGATGCAGCAACACCGAGAAATAGATACTGCAGATGAAACATAGGTCATATTAAACAATGTGAAGAAATATACTGCAACACAAAAATAAATACCCTGAAATGAAAGTGCTTATGTAAAGGAAAGTCATGCTTTAATGATCAATGCCTCGGTAATGAAAGAGAGCGAGGGAGCATTTAAGAATAAATACTTATTTCTTCGGCAGCTATCAACTACCTTATCAATGAAATGGACAAAGTGGACAATTTTGTGTTTGATCTTAAACGTAGAGGTGCTGCAAAAATGAAGAATTAGCAAAAAATTAAAAGTGCTTCTAAGTGAAATATTTTTATGCAGCTTTTAACATTTACCACGTGCAGGGAGATCAAAGCAAAATGTGCAGCACAATGGAGATGAAATTCCGTCTCTTTTACCACTGTTCACCGCAATTATATTCAAGTTCATCGCTACCAGAAAGAAAACGCTTTTTCTATATTATGCAAGCTTCAATTAGCTACATAAAGTGGAACGTTGTGTGCATGTATTATACGAAAATAGTGATAACTATTATAGGAGTATGATTGTGATCATGATACTGTCTGGCACTTCTAGCAGTTACGCGCTTTGCCCGTAGAATATTCCCACATCTATTCACGAGAGTGGCAGTACCCCCTCGCTTAGGTTGTCAGCGCACTACTTGTCACTTCCCTTGTAAAATTCCAGGCTTTAAAGAAGCAAACATTGCAAATCAACTTCGGGGCAGATGGAAATTTTGCTATTGTTGACTTTTTCCTGGACCACAGTTTGTGGTAACCGGGGTGGCGTAAACTAAATTCTGTAACTATATACGTATACTTTCCAGGTAGATGTTCTCTTATAATGTAGACTTCCACGTAGCTTCGTATAGTATCCTCGTACGAAAACCCAGGCAATTAGTAATAGACATGGGTCAACGGGGCGGACTCTGAATGGAAGAATTGCGCAGTTAGATGTACGATTTTAACACGACGTTAATAACTGTACCTACAATGTCACAGCAAGAACTGATATACACAGATATGCTATATTTCATATTATTCCATCATTTTTAGAATTGGTGTGGGGCTGAAATTTCGCCAGTGCAGTCCGTAGACTTTAAACTATAGGGAAGTCCACCTCCCTATAGGTTGAGATAAGCCAACTCGCCCAAGCAGTATTGGTTTCTTTACATTTGGTAGGCGAAGTTTGGTAAGATAAGGTTAGGTATGGTAGCATTGGTTACAAAAATAAATGCTAGAATTACTGAATATAAAACCATTTTTACGAATTCAATGAAATCACAATAAAATGAGACAGAAGACTTTCGAATTATAAGCGTTTCGAGACTTGGGCCAACATTAGTGCCTCAGTGAAGGCAAATATATTTTTAATGAGAAATTAATAGATAATATTACTACTTGTAAATTTCATAAAAACTCTTTAATTACCTTAATTGCGTTTGCCTCATTTGACATCATGCTTGCATAAGCATCTTTCAATCTTCTGCTTATGCAAAAAAAAATTACTTACCAATTGTAAATATTGTAAATTTCTCTTAACACACTTTATCTAGAGCGCAAGGGAAACGTACAGCATTTGGCCTACTCTTTACGGAGGGTTTTCCTTCATTCTGTGCAACACACAAATAATTCTTTCTAAATATACTTTTCTCTATAGTTTTATCTATCCCTTTCCGGAATCTATCCCCTTTCTGCCATTACACCTTACAGCTCACAAATCTATGTATTTAATTTCGTTCTCAATATTCGAGTTACACTAGCCTCAGATTAACCTTGACATATCCAAAGGTATTTTTTATCTTTTCCTACGGCGAGGCAATTTTATTAGCTACATATATTTGCCAGGCTTGTTTCGTATGTTCGCTCTCACATTTTTTAGGGAATTGGCCACGACGGCCGAAATTGGTTATTGTCTGGGGCGCTGCAGATGGCCGGTGCTGGAGATGGGTCATAATATGAGGGAAATTGGGGAGTGCTGACGTAATACGTCATAAGCAGCATTCCAGCAGCATTGCATGTCTAAGTGACAATATCAATAATGAATAGCGTATTAAAAAATGTAGAATTTCCTAAAAAAAACGTGCCGTGCATGTGGACGGAAGAATGGGAAAATTTCGAGTTACAAGTACACGCCATGGCGGGTGTTACCCTTCGGTGCACGGGCATACGTGCTAGTGTTACAACTTTACTTCTCTCAGGGGCAGGCCGTGACTTTCCTTGCTTAAGATTTTACCAGTCAATCATATCAACAGCTGTCGCAACAATGTGCGTTTTGCAAAGCAATTCAAAGAAAACAGCTGAGTGTCTTTAACATTTTTGGGTATCAGATTCGCTAAAAATGTGCATTTGCTTAGGGAGCACCGAGGTGAAATCTCTCGGATAGGAGGATCGGGACTCTCCCGCCTGGCTGCGGCTGAATGGAACATCAATTGATATAAATGATACGGAAAAAGTGAAAGAAAACAAAATAAACAATAAAGAAATACAAATAAAGATAAAAGGCACTAAAATAAAATACAGTAAAATAAAATTGAAGACATTAAAAGGAGACAGTAAATGCAATTAAAATAAATGCCGATAACATAAAAGACAATATAATGTTAAGTAAAAGAAAATAAAACAACTTAAGAGGCAGTAGAACAGTGTACTCAAGATAATATAAAATGGAATGCAGGCCATTATTTCCGATGCGTGGAAGCTCGTGGTACAGTCTGATCGTCAGTACACTCAGAGCCTCCACAAATTAATTCAACAAACTGCAACAGAAGATGAACATTTAAATGAAGAATTTTTTCCACACGATTTTGTCAAAGATTCTTAGTTTAAAAACCACATGAATTTGAATTTTCAACTTACCTACCTACCTACCTACCATGCTGCTTGAGCCGTGAAGTAACTGCGTCTGTGCATCGCACCCTAAGAGGCCCAGGTTCGAGTCCCGGACGGAACGCGTCTGATTTACATTCGTGGAGTACCCCGACAACGAGAGGCGAGGGGAAGTACGGCGAGGGATTCTCAATTTGACCCTCACCACCGACTGCTTCTCTTACTCTTCACTCTACCAGAGCTTCAAAATTCTAGAACTGAGGCAAGAGGAAACCTCGCGAGGTGTGCTTACTGTATGCGAGATAATAAATTACTATTATTATTGAAAAACAATTTTTTACATATTTCTGGATATC
Organism: Parhyale hawaiensis; assembly: GCA_001587735.2. NCBI lineage: Eukaryota > Metazoa > Arthropoda > Malacostraca > Amphipoda > Hyalidae > Parhyale > Parhyale hawaiensis. The sequence continues at coordinate 22,677,362 of LQNS02278097.1, forward strand.
AAACTGCTGAATCAGCAGTTGCTGATTTAGAGTTTTTGTTGAAAGGTGAAACAACTGGAGTAAAACCAGTACTTTTTTGCCTGGATTATTGGGAAAATATTCAAATACTTTTACCTCCATCTCTGGCTCTCTAAAGGCCAATTCACACTGTTGACTTTTGTTTAACGTACCCAGGACAAAGTGTTGCAACAGTTTGTCGTGTCAACGCAAACCCAACTTTGCGTCCACCAAACGATTTAGGTCACAGATTATATCAAATAGCTGGTAGTAGACAGACAAACAGGTCCAGTCCTAGAGAGCAGCCGGAACGCCGGAATGAGCTATTGCCATCATATCAAAATCATTTAGACATCTGAAGAAGAAAAAAAGCGAACGAAAGATTTATTAAAATATGAGCAGCCATAAGAGCTGATTGTTGGTCAGTGCCACTAGTGGACTTTTGGTTAACATTTGGAACGAAGCAGAACTCAAAGAGCTGACTACTTCCCTCTTCTATGCATGGAATTAAGGAAACACTAGGACGTGTGACAGGCTGTGACAGAGTCAGAGACGAAAACGGGATTCAGCATCCGGGTTGTATTAACTTACTCTACTCTGAGTGCGTATATATTAACTCAGGGAACCTAAAATACAACTCTCCATCTCGTGGACTTCATCAGTAGATGGCGCTTTACCAGCAGTGATATTTCTATTTATCTGGCGTATTGAAATAACTTCATCCTGTATTTTTCATCGTAGTCCTATTGACTTATCGATATATTTCCAGTAGACTGCGTACCACTTCCGCAGATTTTGGAGCACTCACTCAAACATCGGCCAATCAGCAAATGAACTCACCGAGCATTCCTTTATGAGCGATCGATTTCTGGTTTCTCTCAGCAGGCACTGCTCCATAAAAGCAAAAATAAATTCTGCTTGAAAATGATTTTTTTCGTTTTCTTTTAATCTAAAGTTCTGAAGTATTCAGAATTTTGCAAAGTGTTTCCGAAAGTACTAAATTGTAGCTCTTGAATATCTGTAAAAAAAAAAAAACAGAGAAAAGCCTTTAGCCAACTAAAAATGGCTTTTAACATTTGGCTGGTTTAAATGCTTTTCAGTTATTGCTTAACGAACAAAGTTGTGCATTCTGACGCAGCCTTTGGCGAGAGAGGCGCACTTTTAATTAATTTCCTCTTCATTAGTAACTTTTATGAAATAAGACAACCCCATAGATATTTCAAGCTGGAGCGCTCTCAGAGTGCATGCCTCCGCAAAGCAAGACAACAGTAATGAGAAACTTAAATTGATTCTCATTTCCTATTTACGGCACAAAGATCTGGTCATTTGTGCCTTTTAACAGTAATAACAGCTTCTGTAGTTCTATTGAATATCGGTTGTTAACTTTTTGAATTATGCTCTAAAAAAATATACCTAACAACTCATGTGAATTGCACAAAAATTGGTTCATACCTTTTTGAATCATGGTACTAAAGAAAATGGGGCAGACAAACAAACAAGCGGTCGAACTGGTGTTCACCATATAGGTTAATCATCTGCTCCTGTCCCTCCTACCACACCTAACAATCGCTGTAAATTTTGTAAATATCTGTCCATAACTTTTAGACTTATCTCGTTGGCAGACAGACAAGCAAATTCGATGTAAACTATATCTCCTTGGCAAAGGTAATGATACGCCTAATTTATCCAGTGTTTGTTTGTTTGTTCTTTTTATACTTAGCCTGGCTGTTTGTGTATGTCGTATTAGCCAGAAGCAAGAACACGGCGGTAAAGATGCAATACTTCTTCACACTGAGCATACAAAACTTCGACTTTACGGATTGCAAAGCATCAGTGATACAACTATCTTAGACTTGAAAATGAACATTCTTCTAGAACGTAAAATACTTGAATTTTATTCTTGGTAAGTGCGCTAATAAAGAATATCTCTCAGTAGAATTTAAAATGTTTTCAGAACAATAGAGCGTTCACCTAAACACAAACATACCTAATCAGAGCATTCCAAACCACAGACAAGTGAACACAGCCGAGCATTGCTTCAATATTTGCCACGACGATGACATCACAGTCGAACGCGATAACGTCACGGTTGACCGCAATGACGTCACAGTCGACTGAGATGACATCACAGTCGACTCGATAACGTCACAGTCGACCGCATGCCTGTTTGCACCATATGTTCGTAGCCTATGATCTCTCCAAGATCTCCAGCTATGCGGAGTCAGTCAACTCGTTTAAAAATCGTCTTGACATACATTATGAGAGACCTCCTCCACAGCTAAGAACTCTTCCTCCAGGAGTCGCAAACTCTTAATGTTCAAAGCTTCCGAGGCCACCTTAATCCGTCTTCTTCTCTCTCTCGCTCCAACTACACAGTTTGATGTCTCTAAGCTCCGCATGTCAGCGGCTCTTGATCGTGCTTGCGTGCATTCATGATCGTCTCTTTGGCAAGGACTCTTCCCCCTTTTTTTTCTCTTTTTCCCTGTCCTCTATATCCTTCTAACATAATGGCAATAGCTCATAGAGGGCCGGGGCGTATGTTCCGGTGTCTTTTTGGGAATGGGATTATTGGTTCGTCTACTGCCGCCTACCAAATCTAATCTAATTCCGTTAAAGTTTAAAATTGTTTAAACACCAGACAGCAAATCTTCAATATTATTACGAAAAATGCGCGACAACAATGACGGCGCGATCGATCGCTTGTTTCACAGTAAATCGTATATTCGCAGCCGTGATGCCATTGTAGAGTGGATGTCCCGCACCAAAATTTGTTGAAATTTTAAATGTTGAGACTCTATTACTCTAGTCTGAAGCGATGACGTTGCTGGCTTAGCGGAGCAAGAGGCAATTATGACGTCACAGCGGTCTAGAGGAAAATTTCAAGCCCCCTCAAAAGTCATGCGTCCGTCCGTATTTTTCTTTATGTGCGTTCGAAGCTCTTCGTCGGATATGTTAATTAATAAATAAGCTATGTATTTTGAGCATTAGTTAGTTAAGCCTTCAAGTCCGAGTGCAATATTATAGGGTTGCGACCTCTGATTTTGACATTTTTCATTAAGACCAACAGCTGAAACAAAATAGGCCGATTGATGTACACAATTTACTTCTATTGTTTATTAACTTTATTTTTCGCAGCAGCTTATTCTTTACAAGTGCGTTAGCTGCATTGTACCGCAGCACCACCACCACAAGGACCTGGCCGAAGAACTCAAAACCACTTTCTTACCTTTTATGAATTTCATATCTTCACATTGCAAACCAGAAATGGTAAAACTAATCCTTTGATACTGGGTATTCCATTCCATCCCCCAAAAGTGGAAGAAATTGGACTCTTGTTAGTCTGCAATTGCCTCATTTCCGTAGAAATCCCGAAACCAAAAAGAGGAAGAAACAAAACCTCTGATCCTCTACAATTGCCTCATATCCATTGGCATCTCGTACCAAATATTGGAACATGTATATTTTTTATCCTCAAGACTTGTCTCGTTTTCAGTGATTTCCCAAACCCCAAAACGGAAGCAACAGACGATTGATCTTCTATAACTGTCTAGTTTTCAATGAAGTCCTAAGTCCCAAGGAGGAAGAAATTTACCTCAAAAGGTGTGTACTGCTCAACTGTCATTTTTTCCTTGAAATCCCAAGCCCAAGCGAAGAAGAAATAGCCCTCCAAACCTCTGCTGTATAACTGCCACATTTTCTTTGAAGTTCTAAACCCTAGGAGGAAGAATTAGACTTGTGATCCTCTACATTGCCGTATTTTCATTGAAATCCCAATCTCAAAAGAGGAAGAAATAGACCTCTGATCCTCTACAATTGCCTTATTTTCATTGAAATGCCGAAGCAAAAAAGAAAGAAAATAGGCCCTTATCCTCAGAGAAAACAACATCACTCAAGCGTATGTTTACACATTTTAACCTCGCACAAAGGAACAAAAGAGCGCCGGCTCTTCCTTTCTTCTCTATTTTACAAGAAGTCACCGCATTCAGGAGCAGCGTCGAAGCCACGTCCCGCGCAGGGCAAAGAAGCGTCCAGAAGCGAAGAATACATAATTTATGGCATTATTTCCTTACTAAATTGCGCTTTCCTTCTTGTACATTTTGACGGACGATAATTCATAAGGCGCGAGAGAGAGTGAGAGAGACGCGCGAGCGAAAGACGAAGGCAGGAAGGAGAGATGAGCGGGTGGCTCAGCATTAAATCATCGAATAAATGGATACTTTCGCGGTGCCTTGAGAGGGCAAATCTGCTGCCTATGAGGGCATTTTCTGAGGCTGATATATGAGGAGGTTCCCATGTGATTTGTGCCCCATTCTTGCCTGCCATAATAATGCGGTGGGCATTTGGAGGAGTCTGGCAATTGTGCTTGCCGTGTCGCGGGGCTCCAGCTCATGCCTGGAATACCGTGGCCTTAATTCCTGGAAAAGTGATGCTCAGTATTACTTGGCACTGCATGGACGAGCGTTCGTTTTCCTCTCAGGGAAGCCCTCGCGCATGCGTAGCGAATTACATCTGAGCATAAAAATACACGTTTGCGGATGCATGGCACGTTATTGCAGAGACATAAAAATGTGCATGGCACGTTATTTCTCAGGCACAAAAATGTAGTTATAATGGGCACATCACACGTTATTTCTTAGCATAAAAATGAAAATTTCTGGATGCATTGCACATTATTTCTCAGTCGAGAAAATGTTCATAGTACATTATTTGCTACGGGCACACCACGCGTTGTTTTCGAGGCATGATAACGTTCATTGTACATTATTTCTGTGGAATAAAAAATGCAGGTCTTATATGTGCATGACGCATTATATTTGAGGTGTGAAATAAAAGTTTTTTGGATGTATTAAGCGATTTTTATCAGACATTAAAACATACATGGTAAATTCTTTCTCAAACATTAAAACACAGGCTTGGGGATGCATAGCTTAATATTTTTCTCAGACACAAAGCTCCAAGTTATGCTCGCAAACACACACATTTCTGAGGTACAACACTTCAGATCGTTGCCCTAACTGCCTTGCCTCCTATAACTTATTTATTGTGTTTATTTTCCAGAGCTGTGACGGCTTGAGTTACTCTTACCTGGAAGCCTACGGCGCACTATGCTCAAATTCTCATTGCTTACCAGGTGCCCAAGACAGAATAAGAGAGCATGGGAGAACAAGGTGTACTCAAATGGTTTACTTATTGCAATGTGCAACACTCAAAACAGTACACGAGATCTGTGGCCATTTTTGAATGCACATTGACATGGGAAGCCCATTTCTGGTATTCTTTTTGTTGCATTAGGCAGGGATTTTACAGAATTGTCACCGTAGAAAATTTCAACAAAAAGAAGGCCAGAAACGGGTTTCCCGTGTCATTGTGCTTATAAAAATCGCCACAGATCTCTTGTACTTTTTTGAGTGTTGCACAGAGTTAATGTTGTGTGCTTACATTTAATTGAGTTAGTCACTTAATACTTTAGACTTCAAAGAAAGTGTTTGGTATTTTTTCATCTTATAGTTAAATCTTCAACATAGAGTGCAAGACTGTACAAAAAATTACCTTAACAAAAACTACTATTATCAGCGGTATCAAACCTTAGAACGACACGTATACATTGGCAGGTCTGTGCTGTTCATTCACGACCAATTAACTACCAACTTTAACGCCTCGATCGTGGCGTAAGACCATTACCCACGGTCAGGGGAGCGGGGGGAAGACCTGAAAGTGCTGAGTCAAGCGTTACAAATTCAGCTCCAGCGTTAGTGATGGTCAGTGTACTCTAGAATTTCTACATTTTTCACATCTCAGTCAAACCGCCTGACTGCCTGAAAAAGATTGTGATGATGGCTCTACTCCTTCTGTCTCTTTTTGGGACGGGCAGACGAACAAGCAAGTAACCGTAAACAAAAACAGTATCAGCGCTCTACGCTTCACTCGCGGGTGATAACAATGATAATAATGTGTGGCTCAAGGTGCAAAGAAACGGTACCAAATCTGGAGGCGTAATGGTCAGATTCAGAAACGGGACACTTTTCTACCCCGAAAGAAGTCTTACGTAACACAACTTATTTTTTTAATTTGAAATTTTTTGCACATGGTTATTTAGTTGTATACAAAACAACTGTTTTAATGCTTAATTGAAAATCTATAGTAGTTCCTTCGTAAACTTTTAATAGCCTGCTATCAAGTCTCACTTCGCATAAGTAAAGATCATTAAACTTGCCCAACACCATAGCACTGCTCACGTCAGGAAATTGTCGGTTTTACTTTTAAAGTCTGTCTTTTACCCCATTTTCATACCTATAACTGCCATCCCTCCGATGTACTCTTTTTCAAGTGCATCATACTCTTCCATTATTAATGTATTTCACACACGTAGAAAAGTCGGTTATACCCTGTGCCACACGCAATTCCTCACATCCAAAGTATTTGCAACCGCCACCAGAACTTTCCTGTAACTCTGCTTTTAACTTTGTATAATATACGCGTACATCATACTTTCCCAGCAGCATACACACACACACGAGTAGAAAAATCGCTTATAGCCTTTCTCACAATTCCTCACAGTGGAAGTATTTGGAGCCACCACCATAACTTTCCTGTAACTCTACTTTCAGCATCCATTTCTTAGAAACTCCATCACGCAGCAGCACATTTGTTATCACCGGCCTCGCTTTATACGACGTTCACATCTCGTGGAATGCCGCCGCTCCAATTGCTCTTCTTACTATCGCTTCTGCACTCCAGCAAGCCCGGCTTGCTCATTTCATTCTCATTCTATTGGCCATCCATTGGACTGAAATTATTGCTCCAGGGTACTTCATTCGGCAGCCCCCGCAGCTATGCTACAGCCAAGTGTTGAAGTTTTATTGCCCACAACTTTAAGAATATTTTTGTTGAATCCGTTCGAGCTCCAGCTGTGAGAGTAATTAATGAACACTCATATATGAAACAGCGATGAAAATATTGTGATTGATGGATTGTTTTTTATGACGGGCAGTTTTCAGAATAATAATTGTGCAGGGTTTTTCAGATGGGAACAAATGTGAGTATATTAATTAGGTATGAAGTTCCCATGTGTGGCAGCAGAGAAAATAACAACGTGGGAATTTTATGTCCGGCCCTTGTGAGAATAATTATTGTGTAGACTTTTGAGTGAGCAGCAACTGTGATCAATTGAAAATCGAGCAGTATCTAAAGTAAATATCACTGTCTGATAAAGTGTAGCCATTACCACAGTAACCGACTCCATAAATAAATCAAGTATTCATTTCCTAGTACCCATTTGTTACCACAAAATGTAGAGTGAATCTTCGTAGCAGCCTCGGCATCGCTTCGATGGCTGTAGAAATTCCACACAGAAATAGGCCATTATTTTCCTACAATTCTTTAGTTAGAACAATGTGTGTGTGTGCGTTTTTTTTTAACAAGCCTCAGGAATATATTCTATCGGGCCCTTTTCCTATCAGAATATATATGGGCTTCACTAAACCCAAGGGCTGTCTCGAGTGCCTTTTCTACAGTAGTAGATATTGCGGCTGGCAGCAGTAACTGCTGACGGGGTTAGTTTGTAGAGTTACAGTAGAATAGCCGTCTATACTTTCCTGACGGGCTAAAGATCCATAATCTACGGGATTTTTCTCTTTTGTTTCCCGACATATAAATTTTAAAGGGCACTCTTAGGGGGGCCTTTTCAAAATTTTTGATTTTTTTCTTTAAACCGATTTTTCTGAAATTTGCACATAAGATGAAGAATCAAACAATAAAAACATTTTGTTTATGCAACTTTTTCAGCTTAGGCCTTAGTTTTTTTCAGAAAATGAGATTTTCTTTTTTTTTTTTTGTAAATTTTTAAAAGAACGTAAGTCGATGAGTTTTTATGCTACACTAAAAACAAAAACAGTTTTGGAATCCTTGAAACATTTCTAACAACGCTAAGAGGATGTTTTTCAATTTCCCTTTTGTTTTCAATTGAAACAATACTTTAGATGGGTTACCGAAGAATTCATAAAATATGTAAATTTTCTTGATATTTCATATAATAAAAAAAAATTAAAATTAAATTGAAAAAAATCCTCTCTTAGTTTTGTAGAGAATCTTTCAAGGATTTTAAAACTGACTTTGTTTTTAGTGTAGCCTAAAAACTCATCGACTTACATTCTTTTTTATTCTGAAAATTCAAATTTTTCAGGGCGGCAAATTTTATGTTTTTGTGGATGAATTTTGTAAAAGAATGCGCTGTTTGCAGTGGAAATGCACTTGGCATGTTTTATCTATAGTACATTTCCACCTACAAATACCTTACATTCATCATTCACTAATAAAAATATGAAATAGCTATGTATTAGATGAATAAATAATGAAAAGGCCCCCTTAAGTCTGCCACCAACTCCGCCACCGCTTACTATGTATAGCCGGCCATCAAATAAGCTGGCGATATAAACCGCTATCGATGGAATAGCTCTCTAGTTAGGAGCGAGAACAGGTTAGGTGAAGCAAGGACTGGTTAAAGTAAAATCTCGTCAATATTACCCTGTTTTGACAGTAGAGAATCAGTACTTGCTTCTCCTAGGTGCGAGAATGGGCTAGGTGAAGCAAGGACTAGTTGTGCTAATATCTTTTTAATATTACGCTGTTTTGGCATTAGAAAATCAGTCCTTGATTCTCCTAATCTACTCTCACACCTAACCAAGATAACTGTTTAGCTGGTTAGCTGTGCCTACGTAGCGTTATTTCACGTTCAATATAAGGTGACACGTCGCTATTTTCTCTTTTAGCCCTTTATATATATATTATTATTATCTTGAGATGGCATTACTTTCAATAAATATATAGGTTTCATATATGTATATATATTTCCATTAGAAACTAAGTCCTTGCTGTTTATTTGAGTAAATATTTTGAAAGGTTCATAAAAATAACAACTAGCTATTCAATAATATATTCTCCATTGCTGTTTACAACTTTTCCCAACGTTCAATAAGATTTTCGGTATCTCGTCGGTAAAGAGTATCCGGTTTTGACTCGAAAAACTCATCCAATGAGGCCTTTAATTCTGCATCAGTTATAAAAACAACTCCGAAAATAGCATTTTAAAGAGATCGAAAGATGTGAACATCAGTTGGCCCCAGATTGGAAGAGTAGGGCGGGTGTGGCAGGACTTCCCAGACTTGCATTTGAATGGTTTTCATTGTTATATTGACGATATGAGGTCGAGCATTGTCGTGGTGTAAACGAACTGCTTGCTACCGATTATGTCTTTTGTCTAGATTCTAGAATAGCCGTGTTTAGTCGTTCCACCTGTTAAACATAGAGCTCCGCATTGACCGTTTTATATCCTTCAAGCAATTGGAAATAAATAATCCTCTCCCAGTCCCACCATACACACGTCGTTTTACGTGGAGATGATCTTGTTTAACGCGCCGTGTCGCTAGATTGCGGGGCTAAGCCCTTCTTTGTGCTACTTCATATTGATGTTCAGGCACCATTTTTCATCACCAGTTACGATTCTGTAAAGAAATTGTTGCTTGTGTCCAATAGTTGAGCAGCAGTGACGAATAAGCATTTTGTCGGAAATTGTAGTGCGTTGACTTTTGTTGCTATCACTTTAATTATCCGGAAAACAAGACCCGTACTTCTGAACCGTTCCCACCGAGTGAAGATGCCTCTGAAGAGCAGTGTCGGAGCATTCAATTTTCCTACAAGTTCCCGTGTTGTTTGTAGATTTTCGTACAAAAGATAGTTTAATTGCCCCCCCCCATTGATTTCAACTAGACGACCAGGATGAGGTGAGTTTTTGAGACCAAATTTCCATTTTGAAATTGGCATGCCAATAATGAGCGGTCCTTTCAGTTATGACACCCTCTCCATACACAGCGCAAATATCGTGTCCAGCTTTTGTGGCCTTAGAACCTTGGTTGAAAGAAAAAGGAGATGTAAAAAATCCTCATTTTTCTCCACTTGACATTCCTTTTTGGCAGGCTGGAAAAAAAGAAACAGAAATTAACCAAGAATGTTCGAAAACAAGAAAAATAAATTGGAAATGTTTTAAAATATAATTTTTTTAATTGAAAAATACAACACATTTCAAACGCTTAAAAAATCGGAAAGAACTTAGTTTCCAACCCCATACATACCTACAACATGAAATCGTTGCAGTACCAGGACTAGGAGTAACCTCAGGTTCTACTCACTAAGTTGTTGCATAACCATTGCAATTCACTTTATTAGTACAACACTGCTATATTACAAAAAGGGTGCCGCTGAGAGAAACAAGTTTCTGCAACTTCTCAGTGCTTTGCAAGGCTTCCACAGTGCATCAGAAATTCCAGATAATTGGCAACGGAATTGGACAAACTTTTTGAAGGGCACCGGCAACCTTGCATGTAAAAGGAAACTTTTAAATTGCTCCTCGAGCGTCACAAACTATGCAAGTAATTTGAAAGTAAAAGAAGCCCCTACACCGGAGACTTGCTTGTAGTTAAGAGAACAAAAATTCTGCGGTGTTATCAACTGAGGAGTTTGCTGGTAAGGGGCTTATGTTTACTGCGGTGTGGATTTGTGCGACCAGAATGTAACGTGTACCATGCAAACATATCACGTATAGCGTTCCCAGACCAGCGTAGGGTGCTGCAAATATGTACATGGCATATGTGTGTCTGCAGACACATATCGCTTGTCAGTTATTTATTAATGCATATTTGGAACCACATGTCTAAAAAAATCGCATGATGTGATCCACATATTCGCTGGAAAGATTTAACGTTTAACGGATACTTATATTTTTGTCAAACATCCGTTTCCACTTCTCAGTATGTTCTTGTTTATATCGCTTCACGTATGCAGAGACGCAATTTCTTCAAGCACATTACGCTTCACTCTTCCTCACGCGCCTCACACCTTCCACCCTTTGCACTAGAAAAAATGTGAAAGTCCCACCCGTTCGGCTAAATTTCAACGCCTCACACCTACCATCCCTCTCATTACAGACGCCATAACAGTTCTTTCTTTTCTGTTAGCTCATCTCGTTGCTTTCCTTAGCACATGATGCCCTAGTAGCAAATACATGCTACGCACTTTTTATTATCATTCCTCCGACAAAGTAAGGTTTATTTCCGACGCTAACGGGTGAAATGCCTCGCACCGTTACCGCCTTTTAACATCGCAAAAGTCCCACGGTTCTGCTAGCCCATCACCTAGCACGTCCTTCTTCAAACGCGTCACGTTTCGCACCATTTCTTCCAGCGCTTCACACCAACAACGCCTCTCATGATAAACACCCCGCAAGCCAGAGCATTCTAACGCTCTATCCTCTGAAAATTTCTCAAAAGTATAAACTTTCTGAAAAGATGTAACGAGGTCTCCACCAGTTCACAGCTCGCAATGGATCAGCGAGCAAAATCCTGCCATCCATTCAGGCGTCTAAAGCGCCTGATCACATTCGCGGCTGTGAACGTCAAAGATTCAGCTGATCAGGGATTTTTGCTCAACCGAAGCGCAGTTGAATGCGGTGAGGCAGCAACTCTGATCTTTGTAATAGAGGCAGCTGTCATCGTCGATATTACAGGGAAACAACTGCCGATACGAGGACAACTGCTGCTGCTGATATTACGGCAACAGCTGCCGATATTGGTGCAGTGATCACTGATATCGATCGTGGAAGCACCTACCGATATTATATAGGGCATCCACCTCCGACGTTGGGGCTGGAACAGCCGATAGTTGGGCCTCTACCTCAGATATTGGGGCAGCGACCGCCGATAGTTAGGCAATTACCTCTGATATTTAGGCATCTACCTCAATTATTGAGGCAGAAACTGTCAATAATGGGTCTGCAACTGTCGATATTGAAGATATTACGAATTTCTTCGAGAAAATCGAGAGCTGCTAGTAGTGTATAACGGATTTCTATCCCTCAACTGAGACTGTTATCAGAAAATCATCAATTCCCGATAGCCTATAACAGGTTTCTATCCCTCTACCGAGACTGTTTCCGAGGAAATCGTCAACTGCCAGTAGTCTACAGTATTTCGGGCTTTTAGTATAAGGGGCAGCCGTAGGTTACGAGTAGCCCATGAAATCTTTCTGACCAACATCTGAGGCCGGTATTCGACCAAACCACGAACTGCTTTACACTGCAGCAGCCGCTGTCAGTTCCAGTGTGTCACATCATCATTTGCAAGGCTTGCTCCGAGCAAAGTGTTACGTTCGAACAAACGCCTTTGAAACTTTATCGGCCGCCCCGTGCACTAATTGGCCCGACTCATATAGCGTTAATTGGTGCTGCGTCGTAAAAACCAATGCTGTTGCCGGTAAAAATTTGGAGGCACCTAACGGGCTGGGTTTTTAACTGATTTTAGCGTAGTACGGATTATTTGAAACTAAGGACGTTGGGTGCATCACAAAACGACTATATTTAATCTAAACGCGGTAGATGCTGCAAACTGCGGCAAACGTCAAAATTCAAGAACATAATATGCTCCAAATTGAGGTATATATAAAAATTTAAATACATTGGATGCTGCAAATTGAGGCAAACGTCAAAATTCAAGCATATTGGATGCTGCAATTTGAGATAAACATCAAAATTGGAGCACATTGGATGCTGCAAATTGAGGCAAACGTCAAAATTCAAGCATATTGGATGCTGTAAATTGAGATAAACATTAAAATTGGAGCACATTGGATGCTGCAAATTGAGGCAAACGTCAAAATTCAAGCATATTGGATGCTGCAAATTGAGATAAACATCAAAATTGGAGCTCATTCGATGCTGCAAATTGACGTAAACATCAAAATTGGAGCTCATTGGATGCTGCAAGTGAGGCAAACGTCAAAATTTAAGCACATTGGATACTGCAAAGTGACGTAAACATCAACCCTATTTACACCAGGCTTGCAACGCTTTCCCACCACCAAGCATGTAAGAAAAATTACAGTCATATATCATTCTTGACAAGTCAGCGTGTGTAACATATTTCAAACTAAAATAATATCATTTTAACAGAAAAACTATTCCCCCGTATAACCAAGCAAAAAAATTTCTACATATGACGCTTAT
>LQNS02278097.1:22697336-22710342 GCA_001587735.2 Parhyale hawaiensis
TTTTTTCAAGCCAAGCGTCTACATTGCATGCTGATGTTTTTTTCGAGTTCCAATGCACACTGAATGCTGCAATTTTTATTTCATATTTATTAGTACAAGCGCATAGATTGAATACTGTTTTTTTTTTCTTCTTCTTCTTTTCTGTCTAAGCGCGGACGGGGAACACCGAGAACTGAAACAGACTTCAAAATTCACGTGAATTTAATTCTACAGAATGCGTTATTTGAATCTAAACGCACCTGATACTTTAGAAAACGAGTTTAATACAAGCTCTTTGGAAGCAGCTAACGACGGCGGAATTAAGCAAGGACAGACTTCCTCTGCTGATTTCTGCTTGTATGTGCTTAGTTCGTAGTGCTTCACATTTCTGGGAAGTATCTGCACTGTTTGGGAATAATACATAATATTGGTGCAGATTTTGCCAAACGATTCAACTTAGTTAAATTCCTGACAGAACAGAGTTAGAGTATTGACGCGAGCTGTCGTGCATCTATAGTCTAAATAGATAGTTAGTCATTGTTGTTGAGTATCGATGATTTTTTTCTGTGATATAATACAGCTTATCTGTAGAGGAACAATTTTGAGCAATAACACACTAGGAGGCCCTGGAAAGCATTAGAAACTCTGGAACGATGGGACACGACTTGAAACTGTAAAAGGAATAGATGCAATGTGTAAGTAAAGGGAGTCCTCGTTCTATGTAGGCCAGAGATCCGAAGAGGAATCAAGTGGGACTGAACAAGGAATTGACACTCAACTATAGGAACTGTGGCGTGTTGCAATCAGACTGCCGGTGTCACGTGTGTTACCTCATATCCACTGCCACTCAGGTTAGGTTACACCAAAGACAACCTCAACATTTATGTATCATATATAGCTAAGAGCTGGGTAAAACCACCTTTGTTTACAAACATTGTCTTTGCTTGCAAGCATTGCGAACAATAATTGGTATACCAAAGTGAAGAAAACATCCCATATGGCTGATGTATATATATATACATATTTACCTCTTGCCGGTTTTTCACATTTTATCCTAAAAAAACAGCCGAATTAAAGCTCCGCCAGCAATGTTAAAGAGTGAGGTTTTTTGCTTATTCCGCTGAGATTGCGTCGTATTCATCCCATATTTTTGAGTGAAACGGTGTTACACCTGAGCTCGGAGCAACACGGTCGAGACTTTCACTAACAACATTCCTCAACCCGAGCTCTCTGATAGCTCAGGGAAAGAAACAAAACGAGTAGTTTTGAAGGAATACAACAATATTTTTTTCTATTTTCAAAGTATTAAATAGGAAAAAAGAATCTTCAAATGATAATAAACTTTGCACATTATTACGGACAGTGTTTAAATTAGGTAACATTAATCAACTGAGTCAGACAAAGGGTACGCGTGGACGTAGTACTCTTGGAAGTTGGCACTAGTGCTGCAGGAAACATGAGACAATTCAAAACCAAGGTGGCAAAGTAGCTAAATCAAGGACCTAGAACTAAAAATTCTGGGACTAAATGGAAACCGTTATAAAGCAAGCCGGCCTAGAACGAGGACTTACGGTTAGTGCTCTTGTGGCCGTTTGGAGACCTTACGGTTGGTGATCTTGCGGCCGTTTAGAGACTTTACGTTTAGTGATCCTTCGGCCATTTGGCAACTTTACGGTTAGAGATCTTGGGGTCGTTTGGGTACTTTACGGTTAGGGATCTTGCGGTCGTTTGGGGACTTTATGGTTAGGGATTTTGCGTCCTATTGAAGACTTTACGGTTCGGGATTGTGCGGCCTTTTGGAGACTTTACGTTTAGGGATCTTGCGGCCCTTTCAAGACTTTACAGTTAGTGATGCTTTGGCCATTTGGATGTTTTATGGCCAGTGATCTTGCATCCCTTTGGAGGCTTCACTAGCGCTGCTGCGACCCTCTCAGTTGTCTCAGTAACGGCATTTTTTCGAGCCAAGGTGGGTTGAAGGATGTTCTTTTCACTGTTTGTTTTTTAGTTGAAGAAAATCTTTTTTAGTTTAAACGGGCTGCTTATAAAACCTGCCCAAAAAAAAATAGTTTAAGGGGAGGGATGGGAGAGCTGACAGCAAGTAAGTCCGCTTACGAGGCCGCTCTCTGCCTTGTGCCAAGAGGAGCATTTTTGTTTACAGTCGCTGTCGAACTTTTATTTCGATGATACCATCGGAAAGTAGACCTACTTCCAAATGTTAGGCTAAAAAATTTAACTGTCCTATGTTATCGCCAACGACAACTATTTTCAGCTATTTGCATGTCTCCGGAGATTGAGGTAATTCCACCTGGTAGCATTCCCTAGAAGTTGAGGCAATTCCAGCCATTAGCATAACTCTCAAGGTTTATGCAATTCCAGTGATTGAGCCAATTCCCCCTATTAAAATTACTCTAGGGATTGAGGCAATTCCTGCAATTAGCATCGCTCAAGAGACAGGCAATTTCAGCTGTTGAGCTGAATTGAGACAATTTCAACTATTGGGACATCTCCATAATTGAAGCAATTACGGTAATTGAGATTACGGCAAGAAATTGAAGCAATTTTAACGGATGAGCTTCTCTAGAGATTAGGGCAGAACCAGCTATTGAGACAATTCCAGAGATTGAGGCAATTCTAGCTTATGGGATATTCTAGAGATTATGGTAAATCTCACTATTGGGATTCTCTAGGAAGTAGGGAAATTCAAGCTATTTGGATATTTTTAGAGACTAAGGGAATCCTGCAAATGAGATTTCTCTTGAGAATAGGGAAATTCTATCTACTAGGATAGCATAGGAAATTGCGGCAATTCCAGCTGCTGGGAAATTTCCAGAGGCAGATGAAACCAGCTGAGCACCTCCAACAACGGATCTATTCAGCTGAGGGGATATCTCCAGAGATTAATACACTTCCAGGAATTAAGATATCGCCTGAGATCGATGCAATTCCGGCTCTCATGGTGCAAAGAGGCAACACTTTCCGATTACCAGGAAAATTTCTCCACCTCCAACAACGACCTGTAAAAAATTCTATCGCTCGAATGTCCCGCTCGCCGGAAAATACTCCATCCGTCGCCAAAACTGGGGGATGTTTTGCCGCCATTTACCCTAATGAGGCGCAATGGTCCGGCGCAAGCTGAATGAAAACCATCATTGCGGTCCCAATGCTGGTCTCCGCCAAAAACAGGCAATCAGCGGCATGGCTTAAACATTCTTTCTTCTCGGGTTTTTTCTTCTCAACTTCGCCGAGATAAAAATAAACAGCAGTGCAGCTGCGTTCGAAATGTCTTGCTAGTCGACAAAGAAAGTTTGCTGGATTCGCTCCTGAGAAGTTTTGAACGAGAGCTGGAGCTGGCGAGAAGGGTGACTCTTAAAAGACTATAAATATTCGGTCCTTTCCAAAAATGCCTAATTAAAATTAGGTATAAAATTCCTGCGAAAGTTTTTCTTTTATTAGCAAGCAATAAATTTTTACAGGAGAGCTGCACCAAGGACCAGCTTATATAAAATAAGGGAAGTTGACGAAGAGTGCACCAGTCGCAAATAAAATGGGCTATTTACACAAAAGTGTTGTTTTTAATCACCATTAATAATAATGATCTAAATTACGTTTCCGAACGCGGGCCGTAGCTCGAAGAGTTCACATGCAAACTGGTTGTTTTTTTTTTTTAAACTAAATAGATGAAAGACTTCCATGAAGTATTTCGTTACACACTGTAACTTGAAGTTTTCGTTTGTCAATTTTTAGCTCGACTGCACTGCGATTGAAAAAAAAAAACAACCCAAAGCTAAAGTTAATGCATCCTGATAGTGCACAATAGAAACTCCTTTGCCTTTCCAAAAAAAAATATACGTAAATTTTCTTGGCTGCTTCATCAGTCCTGGCTCGCAAAATCCTTAATGGACCGGGCTGCATTCGCAATCCAAAATGTACTTGACTGTTTCGTAAATCCCTTCGAAATCTTTAATGGACGTAGTACATTGAGAGCAGAACGGACTGCACAATGAAGATGCAGCTCAGCATTTTCCATATCAAGCTTCCCAGTCAAATCTCTGATGGGCAGAATGAAATCGGGCCAACTTAAAAACTCCCCCGCTAGCATTCCCTATGAGTAAGACCTCGTGCAGATTCCTAGGCGAATTCTGTTTGAAGTTCGTCGATCAAATTGAATTATAGAGCACTTTTGTGGCTGTCAAAGAAGCAAAGATTGCTCGATGGAAAGCTGAATGCATTGGAAACGTGATGGGGTCAGGGCTTATTCAATTCCTACGATATTCATGAACGAAACGAATGAAAAGACGGATGGTTAGAGATCTGGCTTGGTCCACCTTAGTGAACGATTGAATCAAAAGTTGAATGGTCAAAGATCTGCCTTGGTCCGACCTGGTTAAATAGTCGAATAAAATGTAGGGTGTTTAGAAATTTGAATTGATCCAACTTTGCTCATCGGTTAAGTGAGAAGTCACATTATTTAAGATTCTTTTTTGTTGACCCATGTTAATGATTTTGTAAGCTAATATATACTTTGCCAGGGCACTATCTCCAGGTATCTACGATGAGTGCTTAGTTGTTTAGTTGTCACTCTCATCTCGATGCTTTTCACTCTTAAAACAGAGACGGTATCTCCAATATCAGCCTAAAAATTGAGGTAATTTTCTCTGACTTTTAGTCACTCGTATACTCAGAACAATAGCTGTTATTCTGACCAGTAAGTGTAGAACTACTGAATTTCAGAAACTAATAGCAATTCATTCATTTGATAAAACTTGTTTGTTATTTGCCGTCATACAATATGTCTTCTCCATTACAAACTTTACGAATATTGTTGAAAAAACTTATCTGTGTATAAATTTGCCATGGCTTTTAGGGCATCCCGAAAGCTGTCTCATCTCTAAAGTTTACTTCCCGCCGGATGTAACAAGGAGGTGTTACCAGCAACACCCTTGCAATAAGAACAAATCTTTCCCATAGTACCTCGCGTAGCTCTGCCGGTGCCATTGATTCCAGGGACGGCCGGGTTTACTTGGGTGGAATGGGTAACTACGGTTGTCCATAACGATTTAGTGGCTGCCAATACTGGTGCAGGGCTTGCAAATACCCTCTAGTCAGAGCTGCATTGAGATGTCTTGGGCCGCTGTTGTGGCTGTCAGGAGCAACCAAAGGCTGTTAGTGGCGGTCTTCATTGAGTAAAATCGAATATTATTGAGAGGCATAGCGGGGCTGCGCGACGGCGAAGGAAGCTTTGATACGTAGCGGCATGTGCTCGTTACTGAACTGTGAGGGTACGCGATTGGTTGCAGAACTGAATGTAGGAATGGGATATGAATGTGTTATTTTTTGGTTGATGAACTGAAGGTAGGTATGAGTATAGAACGAAAGGTAGGAACGGCTGCAAGATTAAGGTTAGGAATGCAAGAACAGTAGCTGAACGGGGTATAGCAAGGAAGGTAAGAATGGCTACAGAATTAATTTTTTTTATGAAGAGAATAAATAGTGATAGCAAAATTTTACCTACAGTTAGCGCTCTATTTTGTACTCTGATTTTTCGCCCACTATAGTGTCCTGTAAAGATCGTCACATAACATGTTTTCGTTGCGTAATACTTTACTAGCGGGACCCGTGGAAATTCCACGGTCGGTTAGTTAATGTCCTCACTTTTAATAATGAACCAATCTTAACCTACGCTATTATAACTCACTTTAGTTCGACCTAATGCAGCTTCTCAACCTAACCTACCAATAAATAGCACCTGTTCGTTAATCCTAACGGACGGCATCTAACCTCAAGTGCGCTGCACACGAGAAACGAAACATGGCAACGTTGTTCCCTTGAGCTGCTGTGTATGCAGCTTCGATTTCTCTAATATTATTATGTTCAAAAACTGCTGAAACTCAGAGCCGCGGCAACTATTCCACTACAGCGATGGCCACGTGCACACTTTAAACTCTGTCTTTGAATTACTGTTGAGCGTCAATTCACAACTGTACATATTTGCAATCAATGTGTCTTAATAGATTTAACCGTTATCATGCGCACAGAAACATATGTTCCACGAACGTGAAGCACTCCCATGTTCCAACTCGTAGCAAGTCCACCCCTAATAGTGTGGGTACACTACCACAATACTTGCTCAGACACTTGACTTTTCGCTTTGGCCGTCACGTTGCCGTAACTACAACTAATAGTGCTTGAAAGTCACGCTAAAATTGTAACTTTAAACTAACTCAAAAGTAGGAGGTACATATTCTGAAAACTTGGCTATTGCTGCTTGTTATAACGTACAAACTGCCAGAAACGACTCAAACCTTAGATATTCTTTTTAGTTGCATGGCAACATCCAATCGGATACAGAGTTTGGTGATAATGCAACTTGCACGTAGGCGTGCGCGCGCCTTAAGTCACCCTGTACCAACACAACATATCTTGACACTATATATAGCTATCAGTGGTGGATATCTCAGACATTTAGCAGAAAAGTTTTTGCCCTTGTATATCATGATTGAGCTATAAAGACAGCATAAGCAACCATAGCAATCTCGCTTTTAGGAGGTGCTCTTCACATTGCTTTTCTTCCATATTTATACGCCTTCGCTCTCCCTTGTTTCTCATCGTCTAACGATAACATTATCTATACTTTCACATCTTTAACATTTCCCTACTTCATAGGTGTATTTGGTGATTTCCAATCTACTGCGGGACCCGTGGCTGGTTTACACTTGATGTGTGATTGCCTGCCAACATGATACAACACTCAGCCCATTAAAAAAAATAGAACTAGAGCACTCTGAGAGTGCATACTTCCGCCAAGCAAATCAGCGGTAACGAAAAATTCAAATCGGCTCTAAAACAAGGATTTTCTTTATATCAGCACCAAAATCTGATCACTTGTGCCTTTTGATAATGTTAACAGTGTCCGTAATTTTCTTGGAAATCCGTTCATAAGTTTTTGAGTTATGCTGCTAACAAACATAAGTCAACCACACAAACGGACGAACCGATCATCACCAAAATTTAATCACTCATGTCTCTTAACATCACTAATAAATAATTGCTGAAAACTTCATAAAGATCCATCCATAATTTTAAAGTTACTGCTCTAACAAACATTAGTCAAACACACAAACGGACACACAAAAATTTAATCAACAATATCTTTTCACATTACTAACAATTCCTGAAAATTTCATTAAGATCCATCCATGAATTTTTGAGTTACTGCGCTAACAAACATAAAATCAAGCACAGCGACAAACTAACGAACGAACAAACAGATCATCACAAAAATATGATCATTTACTCTCTGAAATAAACTCAACGACTCATGTGAGTTTCATGAAAATCCGTCCATTACTTTTCAAGTTAGGGCACTGACAAAAATAGGCAGACAAACAAATAAACAAGATGGACAGATCTTCACCAAAAGTCATGATCTGTTCCTCCTAGCATACCTAACAATTCCTCTAAATTTCGTCAAAATCGTTCTATAACTTTTTAGGTTATCTTGATGACAGACAGACAAAATAACAGACCGACAGACAAACCCGATGAAAACAAAACCTCCTTTGCAGAGGTAATGAAGCAATTGAGAACAGCTTCGATTGAACCGTATTATGGCTACGATCGGATTTTCCCATATTTATATCGGTATGCAACCCCAGCAATGTGATTATTACAAGAAGTGAAATTTGGCATTATGGTAGTTACGATACGTGCATTATGAACTTCAGGTCTTTGCTTCGAAACTGACTGAAATGTTTTTCATTAGCGAGCTGAAAGAAAACAGCTGTGGTTGAACTTATTTCCAGCGAAAATGAGAGCTTCTTGCAAGTTGAATTTTCCCCTATCTACATATTATTGAAGAGCGTAACACACGAAGGAACAACGCTATTAATATTATAGATTTAGTATATTCATATAGAAGCAATCTGCTTGATGTTAGGCCTGATAGCTGGTTGCCGCAACTGAAGACGATGACCTATTACTTCATGACATGATAATGAAGATCATAACATAACTATAATTTGTCTTCGTCGTGTAGTTCTTAATTTTTTAGCTCCACGGAGAAGCGACAGTTGATTTTATGTCTGATTCTTAACTGCTTACAAATGAGGATCATCACATAGCATGTTCTTGTCACATAGTATATCAGTTGTCATATTCATTTGTAGAAGTAATCTTCACATAATGTCTGTTGCCTGGCTGCTACAACTGAAGTCCATCCATCATTCCTCACGTAATTGATTTCGTCGCCTGAAATTTCAAATATTGACTTACGGAAGCATGATGTGCCTGATATGCAACTGCAGATGGAGATTTGCCGGAATTACGGGGACTCAGTCAAGAGATCTGATATTACTGTGCTGTGTTTAGGGAATTAGCAATATCATATTGGAGATTAGCTCAGACGATGTTGATAAAGCTATTTCTGATGCTAATCTTCGTGTTTGTTGGGTTCATGTTCTGGCAGTGCATTTACTAAATATCTTACTGTTTGTTTTGTTGAAATACTCGTCAAGCTGTGAGCGCCTTTGTAAGGCATAAAGGATAGCTTGAATTACATAGAAAGAGAGGTTTGCATCCCTGGATTGGTTCTATAGGACCCCGGAGCAATGCACTGCGACCGCACGCGTTATTGAGAGACTCAATAACGAAGAGCAAAAATGGCTTGCTGTAGGGTACAAATTGGAAATATGGCTCAGCGTGAATATTATCTATGCTGGCCTCAGTATGTGAAGGACTTTGAATACCTATTGAATAACTTTTTTACTGTCAACTACAACAAAAAAGAACTGAAGCCTTCACTCAGACTCAAGGTCTGCAGCACAGAGCAACTCTCCATAGCAACAGCCAAACAGACAATGAGCTCCTTAACAGAGGCACACGGGCACACACCGGCGCCGTTACCTATACAGAACTCGCTTTCGCGCTGTTATAGCAGGATATAATAATTTCAATATGGCCGGACTATTTGGACATTCAACTTGCTGGCCTCTGTACGTGGAGTTATACAGTGTGTCGAGTAAGCAGGTTACTGACAGTTAAAATGAATATGACAGGATGATAATATTTAATATGCTATCCTCTACATCTGTGCATGTCAAGAAGCTCGTGTGAATACTATGTTTACTGTTTGCTACAAAATAAAATATAAAATATACTCTGACGGGACGATAATGATGTACAAAAATTGCCAAAATAGAAAGACTAGTAATGGAAATCATTGTATTATTTACTACCATATTAAAAAAGAAACCATTCGATGTTCCAAGATTATTAAACTTGATGAAATATGACTATTTTAGAATACGAAAATTCTCAGAACTTGACTTTCCATTCAAAGATAGAATATTTCTGTGCATATAATTGATTAAAGTATTTTGAGTCGATGTTAGAGCGACACCTTTCACCTTTATTCATCCTCAATCATACACAAAGCACATCATTTAAAACTGCCTACTGTCTACAATCATGTTATATCCTTAGAGCTTACAATAGTCCTAAATTTTCCTATTTACATTCATCATTCTCTGACCTTGATAAAAAGAAAAAGGCTTTTTTGTGTTGACAAATTCTCACTTTCAGTTGTTTGCTAGTTTCAGTGAGGTAATGCAGAAAACAACATGATAAATACATGCATCATGAGAACCTTTGCCTCTAGTCCCTACAGTGCTTTGATACACAGAGGTATTGGAATTACAGCACTAGTCAGTCATTCCAACCCTAACAGTTAATAAGGAGGCCAGAAAGTTGCTTTACGATTTAGTTTCTGAGACAGCCACCCTTCTTGTTATGTACTTAATCCACCTTCCGGGTAATCGACCATGAATTTTTCTTATATAGAAACTGGCACAGCAACTCAAAGCTTGCGAAATTTAGGCTAGTTCATCTCTGGAGATGAGTCTGTTGAAACGTCTACTATTAATTAACTATTTGATCTAATCTAATGCTCTGTGCTCATTATAGAAGCAAGATGAAAATCTTTGAATAGGCAGCCCGGTCTTAATTACCTCCGACACGGAGATAACGTTTTTGTCTTGTTTGTCTCTCCGGCTGGCCGTCTGTCTGGCTGTTTATCTATCACCAAGATGATTAAAAAATTATGAACAGATCGTTACCAAATATACAGGAATTACTAGGCATGTTGACAGTAACAGAGGATTAACTTTTAGTGGAAGTCCGTTTTCTGTTTGTCTGTTTGCTTGGTTATTTACCTATTTTTTCTCATTGGCATAACTCGAAAAGTTATACGCGGATATTCATTAAATTTACGTTTTCAATTGGTAAATTTATTACGGAGAGTAAATGACCAAGTTTTTGTAATTAATTGTTGGTTCGTTCATTTGTTTGTCGCTGCATTTGATTTTGTGCTTGCTAGCACAGTAACTCAAAAAGTTATGGAAGGATCTTTATAAAATTTGTAGGACTTGTTAATAATTCTAAAAGACATAAACGATTAAATTTTGATGATGATCGGTTGGTCCGTTTGTGTGTTTGACTTATGTTTGCCATAATGTTTATTAGCAACATCACTCAAAAAATTATGGACGAATCTTAAAAAATGATTACAGAAGCCTTTAATACTGTTGAAAGGCACCAATGATTGGATTTCGGTGTTGATACAAAGAAATTCATGGTTTCGGAGCAAATTTGAATTTTTCGTATTCTACTTGTGCTAAAATCCCTTCAGCATTTGTGCGTCAAATTCTTAAAATAGAAGGTAAGGCCAAAATCACTGAACGTATAATTTTATTAAGATTCAAAAAAACCTGTCATATCACAAAAATGATCGTTTCGGAACAACTATCCATTTTGAGCAAAATTCTCTGACGAAAATAGGAGACAGTTAAACTGCAATAAAAAATAGCCCTATTTACTTGTATATGCTGTTCCATCCACCCATCCTTCTCTTCAGCCGTTTGCCGGTACGTTGCAATTTCCGTAGTAACTAGGGAAAAAAATAGGGTATCATCAACAAGGTCAAGAGAATTCCAGGTGTTGGATTCAAGTGACTACTGCTTATAGGTCATAGATTTACTGAATGATTAGGAATAATTTCCCTCGTATCCTATCCTTGCTTTCCAGACTCGCTCATAAATGAGGAATGACATTTCTGCCCTGTAGAATGGAACAGAGCTAGGCAAACTCAACGTTAATATTGCTGTTGCCCAAACCCGAATATTAAACAAACAGTAATTGAAACCCGAAATTTCTACAGCTACGATAATAATATCTTATGGCATGCTAAGTGCTTGGCACCAGGACTAAATTGAATCGTGTAACGCGCGTGATGGAAGTATGAATTGTTGAACATGCAGAAGGGCATGGAGAAATGTCATTGAAAGACTTGACATATAAAGACAAAAACTGCAACAAGTACTACCTAATCGTTTTAGAATTGACTGCTGCATACGCAAAAGCATTTAGAATTTGTTGACATACAGCTCATATGTACCTACTCTACATTATCGGCAATGTGGGTCTGTTTGTATGCGTCACGTATTTCATATAAGGCAAGTGGCGTATCCATGGGGCGGGTCAGGGTGCACCAGGGGACAGCTTCATCAGTACGATATAATAACTAGTATACCCGGCCGTCAAAAATCACGGCAAAAAATTCGTGTTGATATTTCTGCATTACAGCACTTACGTTAATACAAATGCCAAGTTAAAAAGACATAGAGATGAACGGTATGATGAACAATCCAAGATATCATATGGGTCCAAGTTTTTTGCTTAGTTCAAGAGCTATTTCATCTACGATTGAAATAAAGTTGGAAGCAAAAAACTGATGCAGTGAAATTATCCGTGGAAAGAAACGAGGAATCAGGATGATTAAGAGTGCTCAAGAAAGCTTTAGATACTTACTAGACTGCCCTTGACCCGTTGGGTCAACAGTACTCTCTTCTTCGTCTTCGTAATTACAATTTGTTATTCAGCTGGTGATAGACCTCACGCTACATGATAATTCACTCATGCAGTAATTGCCCCTACGGGTCACCATCACTTGCTTCTTCTTTCTCAAAGTTTCAACGCTCCGCCTGTAAGCACGAGGAGATATAAGTGTTACTTATTTAATGAATTAACAGACATCATTAGGACCTTAGTTTTATTGACCCAAGCTTTCGTTTTGCTCTACTAAGGTCTTGATGATGTCTGTTAATTCCAGGAAATAAGTGTTACTTAGCCCAGTTGCATTTTCCTTATCAGCTTTAAATTTAACACGCCCGTTTAAGCAGCCGAATTCAGCTTCTTCTTCCGTATCACTGATACAATCGAATAAGATTACAACTCTCGAATGTTTTCCCACCTGAAAGCGAAGAAGCTGTGTGCTTTTCTTCAGTCGTGGTGTTAGCTACTGATACTGGCCATGGGAATAAAATTGTAATTCTTTCGTGCACCCAAGGCATGTAGTGGTTGGTATCCATGTTACCACGCTCCTTAAATATCTATCTCGATCTGACTCCTGAATGATTTTATAGATTGTATGGCGGACTCTAAAACCTCCCTATAGGCCTACCTCTACCATTGACGCTGGTATTTCTTCTCATCTTAAAGCGAAGAACCCGTGTGCAAGCAAGCACGACACAAGTAAATACAGTCCACAGAGTTTTAGTATAATACTAGACGACCCGTGACCCGTTTGGTCGTCATCACGATCGTCTTGTCTGCCTTTCGCGCCCATTTTGCTTCCTTCTCACCAGTTACTTATACTGATCTTTCCTCCATCTGTTTTTCCTCTTCTTTCCCGACTTGCTGTTCCCATGCGCGTTGATCCTGTGTGGTAACACCCTCGTGCATGGGTTCCACGTGTCTATTATCACACTACGTGTCTCTTCATTCTTCCTCTGTGACATCGCCTCTGTTGTGGAAATGGAAACTTAAACTTCTGAATAAAATAATAATAGTTACGTTCGTCTGTGCTTATTTATTTAGCTGGTCGTAAACCACACGCTATTCGGCCGTCCTCTCCTGCCCGTCAAGGAGCTGCCCATACGGCTCACTGTCAACAGATTCTATGCTTGTCTAACGA
>LQNS02278097.1:22739491-22749668 GCA_001587735.2 Parhyale hawaiensis
CCTCAGTGCATTGAGCGACGATCCACCCCACAATATAATACCTTGTGTTAAGTGAGAATAGACTAAGGCATAATAGAGCATTATAAGGGAGGTTCGTGTTAAGTATTTCCTTACTGCAAATATGGCCCATTTTGCTTTACAAACTTGCTTACACAATTCGGCTATGTGATTGGTGTAGCTGAGCTGGCGGACAATTTCAATACCCAGGTACTTGAACGATGTCACCCACTGTAATCGAGCGTAGAGTACCGTAGTTTCTAGAGACGTATATGGCTATATAACATTGATTCCAGTTCAAAAATATTTCATTGCGCCAATTTATAAGCTAGAAGTGCATATAATAGACGAGATGTTTTCCTGTATTCAAGGTAGAAAAATATTCGTCGAAATGATTTGATGGGAAAGATTTTTCCTGTGTTCATAATACGAAATATTCGTAGAAACGGATCAGAAAGAGAATATGCCTGTGCTTAACGTATCTGTGCCAGTAGACAAAGAATCTTTCTTCCAGTGCTCAACGTAGAAAAATATTCTTGGCATATGACACAGAAGACTGTTTCCTCTGCTTAAGGTGCAAAAATATTTTCAGCAATACACGCGAGTAGAGCAAGAGCATGATAATTACTACCTTTTTACGATACAAAGATGGCAGTACATGAGTAAAAATACTTCTAATGATGTTTCATCACTTAACAAAACCTACATGTACGAATACAATGTTTTTCGTTGAAAAATTTTCTTTCATTTCAGGACGAACATTTCTGCTATAGTACTATTTATAGTGTGTATTGTTCCAAAACACTACAGAAATCCGACTTTTTTTCTTGGCTTGAATGACTTATTCCTACGTATAAACAGCACCTTTGGAAGTGCATGAAATTTAAACACCAGTCCGTTTCTAAAATCTCTGTAAAATTACCGTTGTATGGATTTGCCGTTGTATGAATTTACCGGTGTGGGAAATTTACAGTTGCATTAATTTACCGTTGTATGGATTTACCGTTCTATGGATTTACCGTTGTATGAATTCACCGGTGTGGGAAATTTACAGTTGCATTAATTTACTGTTGTATGGATTTACCGTTCCATGGATTTACCGTTGTATGAATTTACCGGTGTGGGAAAGTTACAGTTGCATTAATTTACCGTTGTATGAATCTACCGTTGCATATTTACCGTTGTGTATAGCGGATGCGTCTCCGAAAACCTCAATATCCTAATTATCCAATAGTTTCCTCCTATATCCCAATCATAAATTTATAGGAATTTATAGGCTGCCTATGAGAAAATAGTGAAAAGGTATCCGATAACATCGGCTGAATGCCTATAAATGCCTATAACTTTGTAGGTCCAGCTTCTGGAGAGCATATATGTATATTTTAAGCTACATTTCTATCGCAACAACTCCGTTACGTAATATAGTGTTGTTGTTTACTGTCCCTCACGCTTAGCTGAAGAAAACTCAGATACCCAATTACCAATAGCTTCCTCCCACAGTTCCAACCTTTGGAGGACACGCACGTGTGCTCTTTTCTTCATTTCCTTGGTAACAAAAATAAGACAAACTCGATTGAATAATCAGTTTTGGCTTTAGTCACGGTGCCGGTCGGTGCATCATAAATTTTATTCTCCTACAGCCGTGTCGTTGCACTTGTTCGTGAATAATTTCGACTTTTTCCCAAAAATATTCAGCCCTGCGCAGTCAAGACCTTGCAAGATAGTCGCGCCCACTCGCTGGGAACACGAAATTGAGCTGTCGCCTGGACAACTGACATGGGCCTGCGATCTTCGCCACCATTTCCTAATTTCGATTGCGAGAGAACGATGACTTTTCCATTCTGATGCTGTCGGAGCGTCAAGATAAAAATCAACTTTCACACTGAAAAAATCATGGGTTTTGCAAACGTGCTCTGAGCTGCAGAACACGCGATCGCCGTGCTGCAGGAGCACGATAAGGCAGGCACTTCTGCCACTACACAGCAAAATGTGCTAAACCGGTACGCTTATGACAATTTGATCAATATTGCGGAACTTCGCTGAGGCTCGAAACGTGTTCTACGCTCCCTGCACGAGTGCCGACGTGTGCTAAGGGCTCCCAATAGACGGCTGCTACGCGTGCACTGCTGACTCATCGCACGCGTCCAATTTGAGGGTCTAGGGCACGCGTTGACGTGCAAGTAATGCACGCATATACGTGCTGGTTTTAGGACAACATTTTGGCACACATTCATGTGCTTGTCCAGCACGCCCTACATTTTTTCAGTAATAAATATATATATGCATTAATGAAAAGAAATTTTCTCTTATTTATTTATTTTTTTTTTTTTACTGAGAACTCTGAAAGTTTTGACAGACAAAGTTATCATTATATAATTATCAGAATCACCTCATTGTCTTTTTCTTTACATCTCCAGCCGTCGCTCCAGACGGTTTGATATTATTCGTTTAATTTAGAAAGTTCTTTTACCATAAGTGACTCATTACAAGCAGAGAAAGTATTGTTTCTGTAACGAAAAGCCTCCACCACATGTAATACTTTTAGTAACATTGAAAAAAGTATTTTCACAATACCAGAGTGAATTCCCACGCGTCTACATAAAATACAAGGCATAGTGGGCCTGTGCAGCCCAAAGATTTGACGCTTAGAGCTGCAGCGACGTGGCAGGTACTTCCCATCGGTATACATGGGAATGAGTGTTTGTTTCGGGACTACGTTTTCTCGGTGAAGAAGAATAAAAAAAGAAGAAGCTAAAATATGGTACACATGAATTGGATATCTTAGCCGCGATGTCAAGTTGTTTTCGGTGGAGTTATTTAGCACATTAACTAGAGTTCTCTGTGTGTATTGGATTTTATCATGATCTACCTTCTTCGGTGCTCACAATCGAACTCGTTTAGCCGGAACATTTAGCTACATCAGCTGGTAATTTCTATGTGTGGTGCAGAGAAGTAAAATAATCAGTTTTATGCAAATTACACAGAAGCTACACAGACACGCGTTCCGTTTAATCCTCGCTCTATACTCTTGAAATTGTTATGATTTTAAGGGCTTAATATATTATACTATACTGCTGCTGATAACAATAACGTTTTCCTTTCCCCACAGTCAGTGAAATCGCAGGGGTCTTCCTGTTATACACGAAACTCCGATTCCAAACCCATATATAGTACATAGTATCATGTCAGTTCCTTGCCTATAAAATATTCCCTCTTACAGTAACCATAATTCTTTCGCTAACAACAAAATTTCTCCGACAGTATAGTCACTGCATTTCTATACTTTACATGCCTCGCTCTCTTCAGGCGTAACTTAATATTAACATGATTACTGGACACCTTTAATAAAAGCAGGTTAAGTCTATTACCTGGAACGTTTCTGCGTGTAATTTAAATATTTCCCTTGCTTTTAAACTCCTCAGGTGGAGTTATACAACGCGCCATTTACAGTACATTGCGAAAGCCGCTTGCAAGTTTCAAAAGCCTGAAAACAACTCTCTGTTTTGCAGCTTTTGTCGTTAAACAGCGTATCCATTATGCAAGTTGTTGTTGCCTGCAACTGCGCGAGTAGTTGGTAAATATTGTCGAGTTGAACTGACACCCGCAGCCACTGAATAGAACTGCCACTTACATACAGGCGGCTCTCTGTTCCGGATGTGTTAGTGGTGCAGTGTTGGCGTAGAAAGTGTATGGGAATTTTTTTCTTAAATTTGCCCCTTTCCGTCAAAATTAAGCATCAATACTAGAAGAATAACACTCTTTAAAGCAAGGCTGAATGATCCTGATGAGCGGAAAAGGGTCAACTGCAACCGATTGATTTAAAACGTCGAGGCGCATGCCCTCCTTTCTCGTATGGTGTGATCGGTACGCAAAATTTCAAGTAGTGCTCTCCCTCTGAGAGAAGCAGATTAATTATGAAAGAAAGTGTTACTATGCACATATGTACTCCAATAAATTGCTTGTAGAGCGCTGCAACTATAGAAACCCAATCACGTTCGGTTCAAATTAAACTTGAAGCTAAGAGTAAACGAAAAAAAAAAATACGGTGAATGGTGCGATATAGAGTATAATAGAATTTAAAATTTTTGCATAACTAGGTCAACTACGTATTTTCATGCAGTCAACTGCATTCGTTCACGCATGTGATAAAAGAAGAAATGCAATTTTAGACTCTAGAATGTACTCTAATATCTGCGGTATACCAAGATTTTAGTTCTTATCTGCAATGTATACTTAAGACAAGCGTTGTAACGTTCTTTTCGTGCTATAAATTGCAGGAATATTATGGTGATATGTAAGGGCGTTTAGTGTGACAGAAAATTGCATTGGCTATCGAATTGGCTCTAATTTCAGTCCGGATATTAATATGTATCCCAACACACCGATCTCCGTATTACTGTGAGTGTATAATTTGAGAATTTAATTTGATAATTTATTAGTATTGTTCCTAAATATGACTGTCAATATCATCACTGTTATAACAGTAATTTTTCTGTTAACAGCTTGACACCTTTAGGGAATTAAAGAATATTTTGCTGCGATATCTCATTTAGATTAGTTCAGTTACTATTGTTATTATTACACTTTAACTTTTAACATTTAGATTAGTTCAGTTACTATTATTATTATTACACTTTAACTTTTAACATTTAGATTAGTTCAGTTACTATTGTTATTATTACACTTTAACTCCTAAAATGTAGACATACATCTTGTCTCAGCTGCGAAGGATAGGTCTCGGTTTGAAGATGACCCTTTCATTTGTAAAGTAGAACGCCTCGTGCCGTAAGACTATCACCATCACTCAGATTAATTACTTTGAAAGCTCATGACAGGTAGTAATTTTTATAAACGTTATGTATAAAGTAAGACAACATAGAATACACTGTATATATAAACTGTTTATGAGGTTCACGAAAACGGACGTGTGGTAATTAGAAGTGGAGATAGATATGAATCACTGCAGTTACTCCCATATGAGTCATACATTACTTCCAAGGTTTGCCATATTAGTTGTGGCATTATGATGCTTGAAATGCACTACCATTTGCGCATGATGCGGTCAAAGTATAAATTTCATTCTTTTAAATTATTAGATGACTACACTGCTATACTTTGTCCCTTCTATCAAAGTAATTTAGGTTGGGTGTGATCAAATTCCTCTACAGCGCTGCCAATTTTATGGGTATTTCTGAGACTTCACAGTTAAGGTGCAGGTAATGGGAGCGGCTAAAATATGAGCCGAACAAACTCTGAAATGCCTATAGCATTGGCACCGCTGTGGAGAAATTTGACCACGATCAAACTGCCTTCATAAAATGGACAGATTATAGTGTTGACATTCAAGTTACTTTTATTTTACGTGCATTTTTTTCTTGCTTTCAGCATCTTGGTGTACCATGGATCGTCAGGAACTGCAACGGATTCTGGCTCGGCAGGTGAAATACTTATTGTTTGCAGCTTGGGACAGTATTATATGGTGAATTTATTATTAATAATAATGAAACAATAGGTATAAAGTAGACTTTCTCAGTTGCATTTTATGTCGTTATGAAAAATTAAAGCACAAACCCTGCATTGAACTAGTTCCCATTCCAGCAATTTGAGTCCTACAGTGGACTGATAACCATTGTGTTCACCTTGTGATCTTGAGTGAGGCAATTCACACTGTAAAAAAATCCGTAAATTTTACGGAATTAGCTAGGCATTATTGCTGCCAGAGATTTTCCCGTCAAATTTATGGAATTCCGTAATTTTTTGGTAATTTGCAAAAAAGTGGGAATAAAGCAGGCACCAAGCCTGCTTTCTTCCCAGACTGCTGGGCAATTTACGGAAAAATTTCGCAATTCCGTAAATCTTACGGATTTTTTTTTTTTTTTTTGCATTATTGCTGCCACTGATTTTTCCGGAAAATTTACAGAATTTTTTACAGTGTAGGTAAATATTTTAAAAATGTTATGATGTCCAGCGTTCACCTTTTAATTTAAATAGCAAGAGCTTCTTCTCATCAATTTCTCATTCAGCCTTCAAGCGGAAGAAAATTCTAACTTCTAACCACGGGTTCCCTGCTCCAAAATTCAACAAATTTCGTTAGAATAGTTTCTTACCTTTCGTTATTCAACTTCCATCAGAACGTTGGCAAACTCTCGACCCTTGTCTTAATGCGCCGCTACCGCCCCTCGTCAACGCCTTCTACACCAACTGGACGTGAGTTGTTTGTTTCAGCTTCTGTGTATATGAATTGTTTTGCAATGTAGGTAGTGTATGGACTTTATGGCGTAAATAAAATTGAGACATACTTACATATATCTACATATATACTATTGACAATCATTTATTTGGAACGTTGACGCTAGCATGTTAGTAAAAATGTTATGGGCGATTGGATAGTCTATTTAATACTTCAGTACCTATTTTTTGGCAGCTTTATCAGAGTCAAAATGAAAGGTTATTTATGTAGATTTGCATTACCTTTGAGCACAATTTCTTGATTCACTCAGACTTGTATTTACAAATAATTAGAGCACATCACCACCTTCCTTTAGTATTTTTTAGCCTTATTCACCCTAACAAACGTCGCCCAGTAATTTGATACATAGTATAGGGCACACCATGCACAATGTTAAACTAACCTTATGTAGAATACTCTTCATTTGCACCGGCAGTCTTTTGTAATCTTAGGATATATTTCGAAGCCCTTGGAAAATTATATCTACTTTCGCTACTACTATGTACAATATTTCTTCCATGCCAACTCCTAATTCATTAGTTAACTACTTTCGAGAACTCGGTATTGGAAGATAATTTACAATAATTCTGCTGGTTTACGGTGTTCGTAATCGCAGGACCACCTGGCGTGAATTTTTTTTGTAAAACGCTAAGGACATCATCGCCGAGTTATCCGAGGGTTTGGACTGAACCGATTCATCCCTACAGACATTCTTCGGCAAGTTAGTGGCGGGTTTCGTCGAAACCTTTACATCCCTACATTCATTCTACGGTGGAATATCATGGAATTGATCAAAACGTTTTCATCCCTACAGACAGTCCTCGGCGAGTTTTGTCTGTGATCCCGGGCACGTGACTTCATTATTAAAAGTGGAAGAAACTCTGGTTTGCACCTCCGACGGCACCTGGTCTAATGAAACTGCAGAGTGCGCACCTGCGTGCGACGAGCCTGGCCCCTGCGGTGCCGCGCGTGACTATTGCGATCCCGTGTATTACCCTGAGTACAACATGTAAGTTCCCGTTTATTACCCCGAGTACAACATGTAAGTTCCCGTGTATTACCCCGAGTACAACATGTAAGTGCCCGTGTATTACCCCGAGTACAACATGTAAGTTCCCGTGTATTACCCCGAGTACAACATGTAAGATCCCGTCTATTACTCCGGGTGCAACATGTAAGATCCCGTGTATTACCCCGAGTACAACATGTAAGATTCCGTCTATTACCCCGGGTGCAACATGTAAGATCCCGTGTATTACCTTGGGTGCAACGTGTAAGATCCCGTGTATTACCCCGAGTACAACATGTAAGATCCCGTGTATTACCCCGGGTGCAACATGTAAGATCCCGTTTATTACCCCATTGTGCAACATGTAAGATCCCGTGTATTACCCCGAGTACAACATGTAAGATCCCGTCTATTACCCCGGGTGCAACATGTAAGATCCCGTGTATTACCCCGGGTGCAACATGTAAGATCCCGTGTATTACCCCATTGTGCAACATGTAAGATCCCGTGTATTACCCCGAGTACAACATGTAAGATCCCGTGTATTACCCCGGGTGCAACATGTAAAATCCCGTGTATTACCCCATTGTGCAACATGTAAGATCCCGTGTATTACCCCATTGTGCAACATGTAAGATCCCGTGTATTACCCCATTGTGCAACATGTAAGATCCCGCGTATTACACAGCATGCAACATGTAAGATCCTGGATACAATATGTAAGAATTACTTTGGCAAAAGTATTCTCAACTAATACGTCTCTAATATTAAGTAATAAGCTGACGGACAACCTTCCTTCAGTGCAATATGTGAGATTTACGTACGGATCGAGTCAGAAATTATGAGTAAAGTATCTCTCATACAAAGGAATAATATGATGTAGGTATATCACGATCCTACCTTTAGTGTATATTCGATTTACTGCATCGAATGGAATAATGTGTTACGTGTAGTATGTGTAGAAATAAACATTTAAATACGAGCACAGGTTGAGTTTGTGTTCGTCACTTAAGTGTGGATTGCTATGACGTATAGGTATACAAGCTTAAGCATTAGAAAGAAATCTCTTGCCATACATTTACTATGCATAATAGTGTAATTTGTTATTATTACCTCCAAAAGGGAGGTTATATTTTCGTTGGGTTTGTCCGTCTGTTTGTTATTCTGTTTGTCTCTCTGTTTGTCACTAAGATAACTCAAAAGATGATGGACGGATTTTAACGAAATTTACAGGGATAGATTAAGTATGTTTGGCGGAACTGATGAAGAAGCCATGAAATTTGGAGAGAATGGGCTACAAATGTTGGCTGCTATATGTCTCAGTAATATCGGCACGTCAGTTAATGTTCTTGCACGTTGATGTAAACATTTCTACACCGTTTACGACGAATGTTCAGGGTGTCCATTGTGCATTGTAGTCCTGTCTTATTTTTGGAAGTAGTATAAGCCATCCAAATTTACATGGACCCATTGGAATATTAATCGAGGCGATACTAACTGATATATGATTTCACTGGCCAGTCTCAGTCAAGTGTGGCAGCCAAGTGCTAGATCACGGCTGTCATTGCTTGTGAGTAATTCTGAGGTTTTTAAATTACTCAATAATGGTAATATACTTTGTGGTTGATAGAACACTTGTATATAATTTTATATGAGCCATTAAGTGGACGCAAAGAGTCTGACATCGAACTAATTGAAGGTATGTAACACCAATGATGTCGCAGTACGGCCCTGCCGCCTTACCACTCCTGCTAAGTTTTCTTTTGCTTGCCTGTTCATGTTCTTATACCCTACCTCTAGGTCCCTAAACATAATTTCCATATTTATTCTAAGGATATTTTGCACATTACAATAACAATACAGCTAAGTATATGTGACCCATTACTATTTAAAATATTCTAATTTCTTGCAGGAATAATAGCAACTAGCTGCAACCGTGGAAATTCCACGGTTAGTGAATGTATAATCTGACCTACCTAATTTAACCTGAAACAGCACACATATTTTAACCCACCCCGTCTGAACTAACGCCCGCCGCTTAATCCAGTCTACCGTTACGCTGTCTGTCTACCGTCTACCTTACATCTCATCTAACCTTTCCTAGTATTTCGATTTCACCACTGAATCACTCATTAGTTCTGTCAGTAATGAATTTACTCTTTTGTCCTGATAAAGAAAAAGAAACACGTTGGTACATCTTGCAATGTTCTCTTATGCATTTGCACACCTTTTCTAAGCCGTGTTTTCTTCAGTGTACACATAATTTAACTAGCCATAATGATACACGCCTGAATTTTTTTGTCCGCGTCTCCGATTTTTTATCACTATTTCGGAACCCGTGGACACTTATCAGCAGCCCATCACTCTTCTACTCTGTTGAATGCGATAGCTGTGTATAATAAAAGAAAGCAAGTTCGATCAATTTCGTCACTCACCACAGAGTAATCTGCTGTTCTCGAGTTGTCATTCCATTTGCTCAGACCTCACACTGCAGTGGCGGATGTTTTCTCAGCAGCACATTCGCTACAAAAAAAAAAAAGACTTCAGAGCAGAGATGCCCAACACTACCCGCTTTATTTTCCCGCAGGAGCGTATCATGGCTACGCATGTGACTGTATTGGCAATATCATACCCTGTCAGTAAACAGACTATAATGTTGTAAAAAAATGTGAAGCTGTAGATATGCTACGGTTGAAAAGATTCACATTTGAAGTCAAATATCTAATTCCCGTCTATCTATTATTGAAGAACGTAACACAAATGGTAGGTAGGTACTAGTGTATTAATAGGTCAATATAGACTAGCTGGACCCGTGAAAATTTTCACGGTTTACCATCTTTATTTTGAGTGTTTGGAAAATTTCCTTCTACCGGTATGCTTGTTGTTGGATTTTAATGTAATTAGTTGCACATCTAATTTAATCGTGTCTATTTTTACAAATC